>JAQPPZ010000818.1:1200000-1800000 GCA_028583015.1 Wollemia nobilis | reverse complement strand
CTTGTGCCATAACTGACTAGGGAGTCCAAGGATCTGAACCTATATGGGAGAAAAGTTTATGCTTTGTGTATATGGGTCAAAGTCCTAAGCCTACTTCATCAAAAATAAACTCCTACAAAATAACCATGGGCCACTCATTAAGATTCTTCTGGTGTCCTCTATATTATTGAGATGAATTTAAAAAAAACATTTGGGATAAGAAATTAGTTCTAGGCTCTTGCAGGGGTGCCACTTGGCATTGGGCCATTTTTGAATGGATTCCATGTTAGGGCATCCTTCGGAGAATTTCATGATGAGAGAGAAATATTCACTGGAGATAAAGTTAGCCATGAGGCTTTCTAGGATAAATACATCATTACCTTTGGAAATCAATTCTTCACCAAGGGTAGACATGGTATTCGAGCCACACCAAGATTTATCCACAAAGGAAGGGGGGTCACCTTGCATCCCAACTTGGGGACCAAACAAAACATTACTTTTGTTTTCAGAACAATTGTTGCAAGGGGCCTGGGTCCCCCTAAGGACTGAATGGTTAGGATTTTCATGGGGCCTAGACCCAGAGCAGTTAAAATTGCTAGGCCCACCACCACTATTAGGATCATTCACCATAATATTTCCATTCGTTAAGGAATCGATCTTAGTTCCTCTGCCAGTATCATCCACAGTAGGGTTCCCACCCTTCAAAATTTCAAACCTCACACCTACAACACTACTCCCACCACTTGCACCGCTCATGTTTCTCTATTATTAAATTTTTATAATTGTCATTTCAAACGTTCTTTATTTTTATTATGATAATCAAAGGAGTTTTTATGGCTTATTTTTCTTGTAATTTTTAAGAAGTTTTAAATGGCTTTCTTTTTTGTGTTTTGAAAAAATAATTCTTTCTTTAGTTTTGAACTTGGTTTGGTTGTTTCTTGTAGGCTTTATGACCTTAGTTCTATTGAAAGGGATTCAAACCTTTTTTTTTGCTTGAAGGTTTTTACCTTTTGTAAATTTTTTCACCCATAAACTCTTTGAATGTGCCATGAAATTTTTCTTCATGAAGATAATTTTATACAAGACAATTTTCCTCTTGAAACATTTTTCCTCAAACTTGATTCTTTTTCTTAAATAGAGTGCACTTGTGGCTTTCTCTATGATGGAATTTCATTTCATATTAATACCTCCTCTATGTTGAATCTAGAGGAAGACCAGAATGAAAATTATTTCTTCCTTATACAAGCTCTAGTAACACATGCTAGATCTTAATATTTTGAATACATTTGCATTAGATATAATGAGTATTTATATACATTACATTTTATAATTATAGCTTATCCACCATCCATGTGAGTATAGTAGCTACTTGGAATCATGGTCCTTATGAGTGGTAGTTTATAACTACCTTCACTCTCAGTTTTTTTGTGAGGGGTAGTTGATAGCTCCTCTATCTTGTCATCTAGTGAGGGGTAGTTGGTTACTACCCTAAATATAACATTTTCTAACTATGATGGAATAAATCCTAACACCATATGACCCAAGAATAATTGTAACTTACTTTTATTGCTTGGAAATGAAAACTCCTTAATCTTGACAATATTTCTAATATTTGTTGCAAGCACTTGTTGGGAGACCACATGACCCAACAAGACACATTTGGTGCATCCAAACATGTATTTTTTAGGATTAAATGAGGCCTTAGCCTCATCCAACTGCTAAAATGCCTTCCCAAGAGCACCTAGATGATCTACCTTCCTTCCATAAATACAAAAATCATCTAAAAAAACTTTGATAAAAGTTACAATATATGGTTCAAATAATTTATTCATCTATTAGAAATTTGTAGGTGCATTGCAAAATCCAAATAACATCACTCGATAAGCAAATATATAGCCATATGCAAAACTATAACACTCTTGTCCTACAACGTCATCCAAAATGTGATATAAGAAGGGGAAAAAATAATTATCTTTGTATTCTTATTTATTTTGCAATAATTTGACAAAATTTGGATTCATATGATATGGAATTTTCTTCATAGATTTATCTTCATCGATCAAATCTATCTGATGTCTCATGAATCTACTTGTCATAACTCTTTATGATTAAAAGTGAACAAATAAATATACCTACAGAAGAGCCAAAATTAATCCTCTTTTTCATGCTCTTCTATTACATCCTTGAAGAGTAACTTTTATAGTTAATTATCCACCTCTTCTTCAAGAAATTGATATGAGTGAATTATAAGAGCATCAAGAATAATGTTAGTCATTAAGACATCCACATAACTTTCTTCATACTTAGTATCCACCTCACTCATACTAGCATAACCTAAGATTGTCCAATCACTTTTTACTTTGTTTCTATTTTCCTTAATGTATGAGATTGAGGCATCACATTAATTTTACTTGCTTGAGACCCTAACCAATAGTCATGTATCCTTCATTCTAGTAATTACAAGCATGAAAATTTATTAACCATGGCCTTCCTAACAACATTGGATAGGCTATTGAATCATATTTTATGTCTTGAAAATCTACTATATAAGTGATTTCCATGATTGATACTACTACCTCAGAGACTACTATTGATATTTTTTTCCTTTGTTCAAGAACTTTAAGTTAGATGGATGGTCTATCTCTAGTCCTAATATCCTCAAAGTAGATTTTGTTATTATATTAATAGTGGCTCCACTATCTATCATGATATCAAGAATGAAAATACATTTGCATAAGACTTCAACTTGCGGAGCATATGAATCAACCTCTTTATTAAACATAGTTATCTCAACCTTCCTCCTAAGTTTAAAACTAAGTCTGCTAGAAACTCCCTTCATATTTTTTATGATAATACTAGTAGCTACCCATATGTGATGTTGGTGGTTGTTTTGACAAATCCTCCATGATTGAGTATGGTTCCTAGCTTTACCCATATAAGTATGATTTAGTATGTTAACTGGAGCTTTACCCTTCTTATTACCATTTTTCCTTGAAGTAGATGCTTTGCTAGGGCAATTTGTCTTGTAATGCCCTTTCTCTTTGCACTTGTAGCAAACTACCTCAAAAAACTCTTCCTAACACCTCTATTTTTGGTTTGGTCACATTGACTTCCTATATCCTTTCCTTGCAACAAATTGATTACAAGTCCTATCTTTTTTATTAGATTTTCTACTTTAGCTATAGAAGTAGAGGAAGATGAACTTACTATTGCTACGACTATTGCTAGTTGTGGAACCTAGCTAGAAGTTTTTAGAGCAAATTGTGTAGGTTGAACTAGCTCCTCCTTTAAACTCTTCTCTTGTCGCTTTGCAACCTCATACACACATTGGGTAGTAGTAGATTATATATAATTGACCCTTAGCCAATTGTTTTCCTTGAGACCTGTAATAAAATACTTAGAAATCAGTTTATCCACATCCTCCATGAGGTCATTAGGCAAGTTCTCCTTTCATAATTGGACCTCCACTTTCTTCTAAAGCTCCTACATTGGTGCAGAGTAGTGACAATATTTTATTTAGGTCCTTGATCCAACTTCATTATCTTTATAATTAGGTCAAAATATTTTTTACATAGACAGTACTTCTCAATCATTTTTCACTAATCTCATTTTATAAATTCTTGATCCACTCCTCTAAAATTTTGCATCATCTGAAAGAAAATTCATCCAAAAATGTTAGAAGGAAATCCGTTGATTTATCCCTCTATGTTAAGTTGTTACAAATGGACACTCTCTTATATTCTTGAATAAATATCTTAGCATCTTTAGAATATTGGGTTAAAAAGACAAGATTTTTTTCCATATTTACTATATCCTTAGAATCCCAAGTTCAACTCTTCATGGTCAAAGGGATAAGGTATCATGATCCAAAATCTAAACCTATCTATAAAGTACTATGAATAACCAATTTACTATATTATACCTACCATTTCCTTACTGTTATACCTCTAGTGTATAAATAAATAATAACAAGGTAAAACCAATGGTAGACTATGATGGAGTAATTACAAATAATATACAAGATCACCCAAATATACACTTGTTTACTATACTTAATTAGATAAGTACACCTATAAGTACAACAAACAAGGTCTATACAAAGGAGAGCAACTAGTGGGAACACTTAGTAAGGATCCTAAAAAATGGACTACCACATAGAAGAAGCAACACCACCACCAAATATGTTTTTTTCGATAATGGAACTAAAAATATTGAACTATGACATGCACACAATACTTCCTCCAAACCTCCTCTTAGTATGGTCATTTTTATGGATTCATAATATTAATTTGGTGATAGTATGTTACCATACAACTCTCATACACAAGAAAACATTAACACATCATAAAAAATAGAAATTTTATAGAAGTACAAGAGATGTGACAACACAAAACAAAGAAATTGTATTATACATACAAATTACAATAGTACACAGATTCTCACCAAATTATCTTATGAGTGAACATGGTATTTCTATTGAGTCTTCACTTCATGTGGAATTTCTTAATGACCCTGCTTCATATCCTCACTTTGACAATCTTGGATACACCTTGGATAAATAAACACTCTTTTTTAGGTAGCTTGGCTTACTAGCTCTCACTAACACCCTAGACTCTCTATTACTTCCTCGAGCTTATATTTGTTCAAATAAATTTGACTTACCTGGACTTAACTTAGATTGCTTCCCATGAGGGGTCTCTTCCATATTTATAGGCTCATGGGAGCTAAATATTACATGCATGGAGAACTCTAGATGGACACATGACAACACTTTCTAGAGATATCCTTTTTGGACTCTTTCAATAATATCAAGATATTTGAGATATCTTTCTTGGCATTTTATTATGATATTTTTTTAATTATATGAGATAGTCCAAATATCATATGCTTTTATATATTTTCCTTTTAGAATTTTCCTACTTAATAATTCTAAAACAAATTTTGATTTTCCTTTTAAAATTTTCCTATAGTTACATAATACTTCCAAAAGCACTTTTGACTATCTTGGATTTATAGAGATTTTATTAGTTGTAATATATATCCTTGTTGCAAATATACTTGATAAAGGACAATTTACCATGATAATAACACTTTTACTTTTACTATTCATTGTTACTATTCAATATACTATTCAAACATATAATTATTTAATGATCACCACAACCTTATTGATAAAGCTACTCCATTGCAAGCATCCCAAACAATCTATCAAGACATAATATTCCCTAACAACCATCCCACTATATATTTTACATGCTACTACACATGCAAATAACTTGAAACATTTTTGTGTTGATAGATTCATCAAATATCAATGCATAAATACCTTGATTGATTTAGGTAGAATAGAACTTTATTGATAGCAAAATATCAAATTATTTGGGACTATATATCAATACTTTGATCCATGAAAAATTTAAGTATTGATTACAATTGATGACATAACTTAGTATGTGGGTTGTAGGATTAATGTTACCATCCATGTAGGTGATTATACCTAGTTTACTCATCTCTTAACCATAAATATAGGTATTACAAATGTCATCTTAGGAGCATAATGGTTATCCTATCTTGAAAATGTTACTATTAATATTTAATTACTATGTGAAGTGAATAGAGAATTATAAGGTCATTTATCTCTAAGGAATCCAATCCCCTCCTTCCAAGGTGGTTAGCTTCCATAGCATTGAAAAATACTGAAGAAAGACAATCATAGATTCTATGCCTAGGTCAATTACATGGAAGTTTAGTCATTTGAGCCACTTCTTCTAGCTCTTCATTTAGATTTGAATACTAGTATTGATAATTATGTATACATATTTGGTGAAACCGTGGTCTTGCCACTAAGTGCACACATGATCATACCATATACCTCTTTCTAAGTAGTCAACCTATGAATTTTTATCCATATTGATATCCCTAGCCCTAAAAGTATGAGATTAAGAAGTTGGTTTATGCAATGGCTTTAATATAGCCATGTCATTTGTCTTCATTACTATTAGATAAGACACTAGGATTAGGTTATTCAAACCTTGAGCATTAGGTTTAGGGTTATTATTTGTTTTTGTTGGAGATATTAAATTATTTGGTAATATCAAAGTACCTTTGTGTACTATTGTAAATATTAGATTAGGGAGTGTGGTTTATATTTATCTAATGTATATTTAATTATATGAGGAGTGTCCATGTGTTATATAATAAAGTTTACAAAGAGTGATGTGTGAGTTGTGAGGGTGCAAAGTATCAAGTGAATGAGTGAAGAGTCATAGGTGTTAGGTGTAAAATATGCAAGTAAAGAGTCACATGAGATGTGGTAAGATGTAAAGTGAAGAGTCATGAGATTTTTTTCTTAATGTGAGGAATGTGAAAGGATGCATCTCTTGGATGTTTGAGGATATAAATAGTTAGAGTATTTAAAATTCATGTAAGATTATATAATGGAGATAAAGCTCCATGTAATATTTGATAATTTATGAAAATAAATTGTGAGATTTTCTATTATGAAACATTATTGATATTATGTGAATGATTTATGTTATTAATCCTTGATCTTGGGATAGTGGACCTATGAAATAATCTAGAATCATTCCCAATAATGGTATTAGAGCTGCACTCTGGCCATTTGAGTTTTCTAGAGAAAGTGAGAAGAATATTGTTGGATGAGTAATATATTGAAGGTGAAAGGAGTTACAAGACTGTGAAGAATTAGGGAAAAATTGAATGTGTAAAAGATAAATCAAGGCTTCCTTGAAGGATAAAAATAAAATATGGAGGGAAAGCTAGCTAGAAGATTGAAGAATGTGTACCAGAGAAAAATAAATGTTGTTTGGAGCCTGAGCTAGATTATTATAAAATTATCCATGTGCCGACGAGAAAAACTTGAGAAAGGATGGTGAAACAAAGAGAACGTGTGGTGCATAACATAGATTATGAAGGAGAAGAGCTTGGACTATGATTTTTTCAACCATGAGGAGTTGCAAAATTATCAAGGTAAAGAGTATTCATGACTGTGAGATAAGAGTTTGGAGCAAAGTGCTTGTGGAAGTGAAGTGTTTGAAGTTGAAAGTATGAGAGATGAAATTTTGTGCATAAAGAGTCTAGAGATGAGTGCCTATGAGAAAGGATCTTGTGATACCAAGCAAAGTTCCTAAGAACAAAGTGTATGAAGTAGAGAGCCTATAGAATGCAAAGATTCTAAGAAGCCATGTCTAGAAAGGAGCTAAAATTGGAAGATTCATTGCAATCAATATTGTAATATCTACTACTAACTTTTAGAGAATATAATGTTATCTGATGCCCTACACATGATGTGGAAAAAGAATAAGGTAAATATTTTAATTTATTAATATTTTAAAGGGGCACATTTGATTATTTTTTGGTGCCTAATTTTATTCAAAGTTATAAGGTTTGAAAAGCATTTTTGAATCTGATTTTAAAATTTGGTGATAAAAGAAAATAATTGAAAAATAAATTGATGAATGGGAGTTATAAGGGAACCAAATATTTAAAATTTGAATTGAAATTGGAATTATTGGGGTGAGGTGAAATTGACATTGAAAGAAGAAATTGTGGAAAATAATTAAATTGGGAGATATAAGAATTAATAAATTTGATTAATGAATGAATGAATGAATGATGAAATAAATTTTAACAATTAATTTATTGAAGGAATTTGTGTGAATTGAATTTGATAAATTTGGGAGATAAAAGGACTGAATTTAAAATTTAATGAATTTGAAGATTGTTTGTAAACTTGAATGTGAAGGTTTGGGAGATATAAGTGGAAATTAAATTTGAAGATTGATGAATTTGATATTTAATGAATGATTTGAGAATTGATGAAAAATGATGAATGTGAAGATTGTATAATGACATTTAAAATTTAAAATTAATTAATTTGGGAGTTATAAGAAGATGATTACTTAATTGAAGATTGAAATTTTGAAATTGAAATTTTATTGAAGAAATTATTTTTTTTTTCAAAGAGTTTACACAGATTTTTATGAGGGATCCTGGTCCCCTCATATTGTATTGGATTTGAACCTTGGACCTCCTAAAGAGAGGCCAAAACCCTTACCACTGTAGTGAGCTTGTAGTTGAAGAAATTGCTTAATTAAATTTTGGAGAAATAAGGCATTTTACATCAAAGGAATTTATTTGAGAATAATTATTTTGTGAAATTCATCATGGATAAAAGATAAAGAAAAATGAATACTCAAGAAAAAAGAAAATTTTATAAGGGTCATGGAACACAAAAATTAATGGAACTTATACAATATACATAAAGTGAAGTTGAAAGTGTTGTTCTTATGATTCTTAAACAGTTGATGAAAGATTTTTTTTTTTAAATGTAAAATCAGATTCCTAAACTACAAAAATATCAATCAGAGTTACAAAATCAAGAAGCAAGTTTTATATTCCTACTAAAATCTATCGAAAATCAAATTACACTCAAAGGTGTAAATAATGTAACAAGTATAAACTTAAAGTAAAACATTGTTGGGATGTGTTCATTATCAAAATTGTGGGAGTCATAACCATACCCACAATACATGTTGGTACAAAGTAAATAATAGTCATTAATGGAGCACTATAAAAAGAATATTATTAATGACATCGTATGAAATACTTAAATAGGTTATTACAAAAGCAACTTTTGAAATAATTAGGATTATAGAAAATGTAGCACCAACAACCATACCACAACTAAAGGAAAATACAAAGAATGAAGAAGACAAGAAGATCTAAGATAAATATTGAAGACTATAAGTATTCACACCAAATAATGTAATATAGGGTGGTGGTGGAGATATTACATTATTTGATAATATCAAAGTATCTTTGTGTCCTGTTATAAATATTAGATTAGGGAACATGATTTATATTTATCTAATGTATGTGCCATTGTGTGAGGAGTGTCAATGTGTTATGTAATAAAGTGTGCAAGTGTCAAAGTGTGCAAAGAGTGATGTGTGAATTGTGAGTGCAAAGTGTCAAGTGGGTTAGTGAAGATTCATAGTTGTTAGGTGTTAAATATGCAAGTTAAGAGTCACATGAGACGTGGCAAGATGTAAAGTGAAGAGTCATGATAGTTTTGTCTTAATGTGAGGAATATTAAAGGATGCATCTCCTATATATTTGATGGGAGTTATAGTTAGAGTATTGAAGAGTCATGTAAGGTTATATAATGGAGATAAAACTTCATGCAATGTAACAAATGCAAATATAATATTTGATGAATATATATTATGAAATTTTCTATTGTGAAACATTGTTTTTATTATGTGAATTATTTATTTGATTGTTATTTGATCCTAGGATAGTAGACCTATGAAATAATCTAAGAGAATTCCCAAAATTTTTATTCTATAAATAGAGGATTTATGTTGTAGTTGAGATATCATTCATATTTATAATCTTAAGTCACCTCTAACCTAGGGATAGTATATGTGGATATGATATTATTATATTATATAGAAGCATTATGGATAGTTGGAATGGGCCATACATTACCCAAGGCTGATTAATTATAATATTTCATTATAATAATGAATGGGATGAAGGTTTAGGTGTCGACTCCCCAAAGTAGCATTAGAAGTTGGGTGTATAAGGAAGAAATATTGTCATTATAAAAGTAATCATTAATTTTTACTATTCTCTTGTAATTGTCTTTTCTTGTGGAGTGGCCTTTCATCTTAATAGATCTTGTGGGGTTATTCCTTCCTTACAGAGTATTATTAGTATTACCCTATCATAAGAGTATTTTCTATATTTTTCTCATTATGTATATTGTTACTTTGGATTATTATTTATGGATGGATGATTTGTTATTTTAGTATATAATGAATAACTTATGTTAATGAAAATAAAGTTTTATAACAAGTGGTATCAAAGGAATTACTATGGCAAAGTGGGAACTATTTTTATGGATTGTAGAATTTTTTAGAACTCAATGTTTCAATGATTGTATTATGAAAGTGATAGGTATTTAAATACATAGAATATCTATTTTAGGCATAGTGAACACCTAACCAAACTTGAAACTACTTTTATCCTATACTATATGCATAGACCTTGTCAGGGGTGGTTATTCCACCTACCTTGTCACATGGGTTATGATGCAATAACTCCTAATATATTGCTCCTTATTACATCAAAGTCATAGTTATATCTATGCTTTTGGCTTGATGAAATATTTTAGGATGATGTTGGAATTTGAGAGAGAGATTTTCCCTTCCCCATTAATGTATAATTTCTAATTTGATACTTAGGAGTGTTGGGTTCCACCAATCATACACTCCAAAAATATATTGCAAACAATCATTCTAATGATTATCAATGCATGAAATGTGCATTTCCTTTAATGTATTCATATGAAGTATGTACTACTATGCATCCAATGTTCACCATTGAATTGATTGGTTTGTATTGCAAGTGATGGGAAGAAAATTGTGTAAGGCTTCTTCGAGTGCTTTCCCTTTATCTGCTTTTTATTTATTTCATTGTGATTAAAACTTAAATTCCTTGTAAGTTCTTTGATATGATAAATATGATGTATACAATATTTAGCAATTCTATGTACTTTAGCCCTTTGAACAATCCCATAGATGCAATGGTTTTTTCTTAAATAAGAATGTAACCTGCCAAGTGCTCCTGATAAACTCCTTTATTACAAACAATGTTCAATGTAAATATTTGATACAATATATTACAATGGCGCTAGGGTTCTCCAAAATTCTAGCTAACAACAACAAAAGTGTCTATAGATTTGGGTGTGTCCTTGATTCCAAGAGGTTGAGTGGGCTTCAGATATCCAAGGTTGGGCCACTCCAGCTTCAACAACCATCAAACAATGTGTGAAATTTGTATATCTACATATACAAAATAGAACAAAGGAAGTTAGTAATACTTGTGAGGGCTCTGCAGTGTGAGAACCTCAGACATCAATAAAAACCTAGTTTAATAGTGAAGTAAGAGAGCATGCCAGATCAACAAATTATGAGATAAAATACATTCAAATGAGATATACCTTGCTTCCATTTTATTGTTGCAGATGACATGTTGTATCAGGATTAGATTCATATTTCTGTCATTGCAATAGGCTCAGGCGTGCACTTGGCAGGCTCTGATGTGAGCTTCACAGGATCTGGTGTGCACCTACGGGATACAATAGGCTCTAGAGAGCACCTAAAAAATACAATAGGCTCTGGTGAGCACTTCATAGGCTCTACAGCGAGCCTCACAAGCTTTGGAGGGCACCTGAAGGTTAGGGTAGAATCTATAGAAGTAGATTTGGGGGATGGTGATGAATGCGGTGGATGGATGGGGGCTATGACGATGATGGAGGATGAATGGGTGACGATTGGAATATCAAAAGTCTTATCGGTGAGCTAGGGCTTCAGATTTTTAGGATTCTATGCTAGGGCTTCACCAATAATTCCTCTAGGGTGCAATGTCTAATTATGATCTCAGGGTTCTAGTCATTGAGCATTTGCAAATTCCCCTATTTTATAATTCAACCTAGGGTTTTCTTAGGGTTTCAACTTTGCACTTTTAATCATGTGGCTGAAATTAAATTAAATCCTAGGGTTGAGATTACTTTTTGCATGTGGCATGGATTAATGAAGATGGAGGGTGGAGATTAAATTGGATCGGACGGCTAAGGTTAACTGAGTTTAAATATATATATTTTATAATAAATATATTAAAATATAATAATAAAATATTATATTAAATATAAATAATATAAAATATATATAAATTAAATCAAAAGGGGTCGAAAAGTGGTGGGAAAGGGCTAAAGTGGTGGAATGGATGGCGGGAAAGGTGGATTTGGGCCAAATAATTGGTGGGAAGGGTGTATGGTGGACAAGTGGGTGGTGGAATGGTTAGGATGGAGGATTAGTGGCTACAATTTGGTGTCTATAGATGCCCCTTTTTGTACCATGTTGTGTGAAACATAATATGGTGCAAAAATACGAGACACCTTCTTGGGCTATGGGCACAGAAGCAACTTCTCTCTGTTGTTGGATTTGAGCACTAATGTTGAAGACAAAAGAATAAAGAATTTTTGGAATTTTGCGTAGCTTACCCCCTCAATTGGTGAATGAGTTACGAATGTATCTCACAAGCCAATTGAAAATTTTATGCAAATAATGAATGATGCAATGGATTTGTGCAATTGATGAATGAATGATGTGAAATGCAAATGTGATACCATTTTTTCCCCAACGGTGGAAAGGGGTTGGTGTATAAGACCATGCAAAATGTGGATGATATGAATGATGTAAAATTTTATACCACTTTTCCCCCAATGGTTGAGAGGGGGATTTTTCCAGTGTAGATGTTTATGATCATGTGAGATGTATTCCATCATGGGAGAATCATAATATAATGTGGTTACCCTAAACTTTGGGTTGATTCGATGCTATTGAATAAGTTGTCGTAATGGCGTCATTGAGTATGCAATATATGAAGATGCATGCTGACTAAGTCAACGCAGGGGTTGGGTATTGACTGTGGAAATTTCTTCACCATTTTCATGATGGAACCAATCAAGCTTACCGGTGTCTTGTATTTTGACTATTGTCAAATGAATGAGTGTTTCTAATTATGGTTTATCTATGTTTTCTTGCCCCACAGACAAGGACATCAATGATTGATTATGAGAAAATTGTTCTTGACAAGGTTGTACTCAAAGTGTGAGGTGCCAAATATTATTGTGATTTGTGATAATGAGATGATGATGATGATCATGTTGAAGTGTCCTTATTGTAGGCTATTCATCTTACTGAATTGCATGGATTACTATCGTTGCAATCGCCAAGTTTATAGAATAACATACTAGATACGAGGTTCACTTATTATTGACTTAACCAGACAAAATGTGTTGTGTGATGAGTGATGTATGAAAGATGATGATGGAAGAATGTTTTATGGAGTCATGCAATGTTGTGATTGATTGTGGAGTTGATTGATTTGTGCTTTAGAGTGTTGTTGGTATTTACGGTGCTTTGTGGTAAATATGAGTGATTTAGTGGTCAAATAAACTCCAACATGCACAAAAGTGGATGGGATGATGAAGCATATGATGATGAATTGTGGAATGGTGATTTTGTGAAATTTTGACCTTGATTGTTATGTTTTGTAATGTGATATGTATTTTTGTATAAATTGGTCTTGTTCTTGCCAAATATGCATGTAAAACTATTTGTGTTTTCACAAAATAAAATTTTATGATGTGCATGATGTGTGGATAAAATTTGGTGCATCTTGGATGAGGGGAGCTACCATTTTGAGGGCATTTTCCTTCATGTTTATTGGTTTACAGGAATGCAACTGCGCCCGGCGTGTTCTGCAGGCGCTCGTGTGCTCTTGAGTGCGCTTGCAGGTGCACAGTCATGCCTATGATTTGCAGGTATAGGTCTATGCCTGAATGTGCTAAGGAAAGCTATAAAAATATTTCTAAGTGAACTTTTAGGCTCATTCGTGCACTATTGACTTCGAGGAGCTGCGTTTGAGGAGTGAAGTGGGTTTGTGAGTTTGTGAGGCTAGTGAGTGTGTGAAGTGAAGCAATGGTGGAAGAGGGCCTTGATGCTGTTGGTGGAGTGGGGGCACCCTTTGTCCCGATAAGATCATTTTTTCCCTTTGTGCAATTTTTTTTTGTTTTATATATTTTTTTAAACATAGTTTTAATGCTAACAAAGTGTTTTTGTTGTTGCAGCTAAGGGATATTGAGCCTTGACATCGCTTCTCTCATCTCATTCTGAGAATGAGGAAGAAGATTTCATAGGATGAGTGGGGTTTGTTGGGTAGGGTGGGTTTGGAGGTTGTGGCGAGGCTTGATGTGGTGAGGGCTAATGAGAGGTATCTCTCTGCTTTGATAAAGAGGTGGACCCGGATAGTGGGACATTCCAACTGTCAATTGGGGAGGCTACTGTCACTCTTGAGGATGTATATCACATTCTCAAGGTGCCAGTAGAAGGGAAGAAGGTGGTGGTTGGGAGGGATAAGAAGGTGGATATGGAGAGAATGCTTGGGAATCGGTGGCGAGAGGCCTGGATGGGAGATGGAGGGATATGCTACTTGAGCATGTACAATGCAAAGGATTTGGATGCACTCCATACCTTGATAATGTTTGTGCTAGCGAACATAGTGCTAGCTAATAACATTAGTTGTAGGTTCCCTTTGAACCTATTGGGTTTGGTGAGCGATCTGTTGATAGATCCTTGAGAGTACGCATTGGCGCCTGCCTTATTCGCATAGTTATACTAGGAGTTGTATGAGGTGATTTAGAGGGAGAGGAAGGGGAGTACTTCTAGGACTCATGGGTGTTGAGATAGTTTGGTTTACCTCAGGGTGTGTCAGATTAGCCAGTACTATATCGATGATAGAGAGATGAGGGGATGCTTCCTTGCATGGAGCCATGGTGTATGCAGTTGGAGAAGGATGAGCAGTTGGAGATGCCTGATGTGGATGATGCTGGGGTGACTTTGGAGTATGTGGACTGGTTTGGTGTGCAACTAGTATGGGTGACAAAGTTTACAAGTGTAGATGTGGTAGGTGCAGGGTCGAGGATGACTCCAAAGAGGATGAGGACCCACTGTTCGATGGGTCGAAGGCAGTCGAGGGGAGCAGCACAGCAGGCTCCCAAGGTGGGCTTGGTAGAGGGAGAGAGGGAGGATGATGAGGATATGAGTGAGATATCTAAGGTAGCTAGACTATGGGCAAAGCTAGAGCAGCTACGCGAGGAGCGAGAGACTATGATTGAGTCTTAGAGGGTGGCTAGGGCGACTATAGCTTGGATAGAGGTGGAGCGGGCATCGATTACAACTAGTGATTAGGAGATAGTTACGAGGCTCCAGGAAGAGATTTTAGCAAAGGAGCAGTGACATCATATGGATTTGCGATGTATTCAAGATAGTGAGGCATATGCACATTCCTTGGAGGATGTGTGTATGTAGCACAATATTACATTTCCAAATCCTCCTTCTTCTTCTATGGTCGAGCCATCGAGGCACACAGAGTCTAGGTAGAGTACTAGGATGATGGCACCTACTAGATCTCAGGGGTCTTCTCATGGATAGATGATGTAGTGCTTAGATGTACTATTTTATATACGTGAGCCTTGGTGCTTCCTTTTGTAGCCTTCTTGGCACTCCATTGTATATTCGATAGTTATATATATATACGGCTTTTTCATATGTGTGTTATATTTTGTGTGGATGTGTTTATGTTTTTATGCAATCTTAATTTTATGTTTTTGATGATGAATGCAAGCTAACTATGATGTGTATGCCTAAGATGTATATGAATGATGTATGCAAATTTATATGATGTGCTATGGATGTTTATATGGATGATGTATGTAGGCTAACTATGTAAATGCAAGCTATATGATGTGTTATTAATTATGATGTGTTATAGATGCAAGTAAATGAATCTAAACTATATGAGAGGAATGCATGTTGTTCACATGATCTTTTATAGTTCAGAAATTTTATTGACCATTTTTGTTGTCCATTGTTTTGCAATCGAGGGTACCAAATTTGGTGGTGTTATGCAACTTGAATCACTATGAAGACATGGGTGTTTATACGCAAGAGGATATGGATGTTAATATGGAAGAAGATATGGATGTTGATATGGAAGAAGATACTACAGAATTTTCAGAGACTCAGACATACTAGTATTATCAATCAAACTCACTAGGGTTGTCTAACTTTCTTTAGGACCAATGTGTGTGCAAGTGAGGTTCATATACCAAATCTTGAGTGTGACATTGACCCTATCCAATCAAGAACCAATGTGTGTACATGTGAAGTTCATATACCAAATCTTGGGTGTGACAATGACCCTATCCAATCAAGAACCAGTGTGTGTGCATGTGAATTTCATTGACCCATTATGAGTAAATTGGGCATGACCTATTATGGAGATGACCTGAAGCTAGCCTATCCTTATGTGTGATCAGAGGTCTTTTTGTTTGCCAAGGAGACATGTCACCCCGCATGAGCTTACTCCACTGCCAATCAGGCATCTATAGCCCCGGTGAAGATTCACTCCATATTCCAATAGGATTTGATATTTTAGGCCTTGGGGATGACTACCCATCCTTGTCAGGGACATGTAGTATGATCCTTACAACTTTAGGGATCAAGGGTGTTTAGGATTTTATTTGTTAATTTGGTATAGAGCTTTGGGAAATCGGTTTCTCAACCGAATTATGATGAGAGTTTTGACCCTATTCTTATTACTCTATGCTTTTATCCTTATGTTTGAAGAGTAATTGTGGTAGCGGTGAAAACCACTATTTTTCCTTTGGACTATGTTGCATGATAGGAAAAGTGAGGATTATTCCTTTTCACTTCAAGGTACTACCCAAGTATGGTACTAACCCTCCTTGGATCATAATGTTTTTAAGATGTGATGGAATGTGATTGGTTCAATATTGTATTTGGGTTCAATTGGCAATACTCAAGATCTTATTAGTGTGTAAATTGTGTTTTTGGTCCTAAAGAAAATCGGACATCCATTTGGAGGTTGTTTGTTACACTAGTAATGGCTGAGTGACTAAAACTTTAGGCTGTTGTGACATGTGATGCGGTTGACATATGACTTTTGTCAAAGTTGCATGAATGTTCCAAACTAGGTACCCCCAATCATTAAAACTTGACTTTTTGTTGTATGGTCATATCATCATTACTATGCTAGATCATTGGACATGGTATGGGATGAATGCAAATGTATATGCCTAATGCAATGGAGTGTTAATATGCAAATGGAAATTGTACAATGCAATGGAATATATATGATGTGGTGTATGCGAATGAAACAATGCATGAATACAAAAAGTGAAGATGTATGTTAAATGCCTAAATGTAAATGTAAATGGAATGTATGCAATGTGGCGATGCATATGTGAAAGTATGCAATTTGTTTTTGTTGTTTTTGATTTTTTGATTTTTTTTTTTTTAGCCATGTATATATACATATATAGTTATGCATAGAAGAGGACCCCTAGACGAGGAAGAGATAAGACCGGTCTCGAAAGTCAATGTAAATACATATCGCCCCATTAACCTTGCGAATGGGTACTAGACCTGAGAGCTAGTCGGGGTAGTCTAGGTTGTCATCTAATTCTTCCTGCTTATCATTGCCTAACTTTGCCTGAAAGACCTCAGGAGCGTTGGCATAAAGTGATGGAGGCAAAGGTGGTGGTGAAGGAGGAATGTAGCAGGCCGAAGCCCTTAGCAATTCCTCGAATAGGATGAACTCCGAGAGGGAGGGTGAGGAGGAAATCCGGTCCAAATCAATAAGGTTGATGTCAATGGAAATTGGCTTTGCCAAATCATATGGATTACAGAGTGGGGTGAATAAGTCAATAGGGTTCATATTGGCACAGTGGAAGGAAAGATCATTTGGCTGAATGGATAGATGGAATAATTGAATCAGAGCTAATGTCGAGGCATGGTATCCCTTTAATAGTGAACATGAACACATTAGAGCAACATTTTTTTAAGATGTTTTGTTGATTTTGATTTGTTAGCGTATCTAGCATACTATTGTTATTCCATTCTTTGGCATACTATTGTAACTACGCCTCGGGTGGTTCCATAACCTCCGGGCTATTCTAGGCATTGTAATGTTCTATATATTTCATCAATACAATGCCCCAATTGCTCCGCATTCTAGCATGGTATCAGAGCGAGGTTTGGACTGGACTGACTGGTCATGGGCATGGATCTCGAGGTCGACTATGGTCTGACTGGACGCAGGCACGAATTCCAAGGTCGACACTGGACCTGACTCGGGTGATCGACGGACTTGGGCACATTTCTCGAGGTCGATCATCGACTGGACCTGACTCGGGCGACCGACGGACTCGAGCACAATTCTCGAGGTCGATCGTCGACTGGACCGGGCATAATTCTTGAGGTCGATCGTCGACTGGACCTGACTCGGGCGACCGACGGACTCGGGCACAATTCTTGAGATAGACTCGATAGACACGTGGTAGACTGACACGTGGCGGAGAGCGCCACCTGGACTGATCGGACTCGACTGACACGTGGCGGAGAGCGCCACCTGGACTGACCAGACTCGACTGACCGACAGACTCCCCCTACCGCGTGGCATGGCAAAAGGAGGGCACCGTGATTGCCCGAAGGCAATCACTAACAAAGGGGGGAACCTTCCCTTTTATTCCCCCCTCATCCACCCCGCAGGAGCGATGTGGGACTAAAGTCCCACAACATTTTTTCGCTCCTCGCGAGGGTCGTGAGGGAAGAAAGGGAAAGGATTCCCTTTCCCTCCCATCGGGCGCGCTAGCCCAGCTGGCAAGATCGCCAGGCTAGCGCCCGTGGGGTCGGGGGATCAAGTCCCCGCGGGTCCAACGAAGGTAATTTATCTCTAATGTTTTTTTTTTGAAATTTTTTTTCTTAGGTTTAATTAAATTTTTTTAATATTTTTTCAATTAAAAAGAATTATTTTAAATATTTTTTTTATTGAAATAATTTTTTTTTATGAAAAAAAAATATATATTTTTAATTGATACCTAGGAAAATTGATTTTTAAAAGGCATTAGTAAGATTTAAAAAAAAAAAAAAGGGGGAATTGAGAGTATTTTATGCAAGGGCAAATTTTGGCATTTTTTTTGTAAAGGTGCATTTTCGGCAGCGCCCGACACCTAGTGGTTTATTTCTGTGGGCACTTTTATGTTGTATGTTGCATATTTTCATATTTTTTGCACTACATCATTAAAAGTTAAAATCAAAATCACTCCCTAAGTCCCCGAAATAATTAAAACCCATCCGTGCAATTTATTGCACTGTAGTGTTCGGTATTTGTGATACCTCTGGCCAGCACTTACAGGTAAAGTTGTCGTGATTGCGCTACTGTATCCGCCGCCTAATATAGCTGCCAAAATGACGTCTGAGCTTGTTCTCTATAAATCGTCGAGGAGATATAAGTTTGCCATTTTGCTATTTTTTTACTCCATCCACTACCCTAATCGTTCTTGTGTTTAGGCGTAAATCCTGACGAGAGTTCTGACATCCACAGTGTTTAGGGGAAGTTACGCCCCACGCATGAGGATTGATGACTTTCTATGGTAGGTGCCATCAACAAGACGATTCCCTTTCAGTACCGCCTAAGTACCACGTATCATATAATCTTTAAAAATTACCTATAGTCTCCCTCACGTAAGGGCGGGTAATTTTTTTTAATTTTTCAAAATACCTATAGTCTCCCTCACGTAAGGGCGGGTATTTTGTATGGTATAACGGCCTGGCATTAAGGTATATAGAAAGGGTGACCAATTGGTGATATAAGGAACCTTCACTATGGCTTCTGCTGCAAAGTTAATGACTGATGCTCATCAGTTATTGAAAGGTCCTAATTATACACCATGGAAAAACAAAATGAAGGCAGTCCTCATCATGGAAGATTTATGGGATGTTGTTTCTAGAGCAACAACGAGACCTTCACCAGCAGCTGGATCCACAGCTCTCACTGCTGATCAGATCGCATTTGATAAGAAAGACAATCGAGCAAAAGTGCTCATTTTGTTTGCTGTTTTAGATGAAGTTCAACCTCATATAGCTGACAAAGCAAGTGGTAAAGAGGCATGGGATGCCCTTCAAACCATTTATGAGGGAAAGAATGATTCCACCATTCTTCATCTTCAAAAACAACTTCACAATCTGAGTTTGAGACAGGGTGAGACAGTTGAACTCTTTCTTTGCAGAGTTTCTGAATTGAAAGGCAAATTGAATTCTTTGGGAGATACAGTGGACGACAAGCTTCTCACTTCAATAGTCATGAGAGCTTTGCCTGATTCCTTTGATACGTTGATCACCTCCATTCAGGTGTCACAATGACAAATTACCTTTATTGAGTTGGTCAATTTGCTTCAACAACAGGAGGCACGCCAACTTCACAGGGATGATTCTTCTAATACAACCCTATACTCCAACCGACAGGGTTCTAAGAAGAAAGGTAATTTTTAGAAAGGAGGTAATTCTCAACAGGATTCAAAAGGAAAAGGGAAACAACCTCAACAGAAGAAGAGGTATTGCAAAATTTGTGATAAAGACAACCATGACACCAACAGGTGTTGGCATAAGAATAAGCAAAAAGGCCAGAACAAACCACAAAACAAGAACAAGCAACCCAAGGTGAATGTTGTTGTTGAAGAATCTGACTCAGATTCTGAATGGGCACACAAGGTGCTCATGACTACCACAGCCTCCAAGGAGAAGGATCCTGTATGGTATGTCGATTCTGGTGCTAGTAAGCATATGACTGGCGACAGATCATGGTTTGAATCATTTGTGGCCAAAGAGGGCAGACCTGTCACTATTGTTGATGACAAAACCTACAAGGTTCAGGGAGAGGGTATAGTTTCAGTCACTCTTCCTGATGGCAAGTGTCAGATTGACAAAGTCCTCTATGTTCCAGGATTGGCTAACAATTTGTTGTCGGTCACACAAATCTTGGATAAAAATATGGTTGTCAACTTTCGTGTTGAGGATGGCAAGAAGTGTTGTACAATCACCAGTAAGGGTAAGAAGATTGCAACAGCTTCCTATAAGCATGGCTTATTTGCCCTAGATGCTATCTCTACTCCCCATGTTGCCATGACAGTCTCTACCAAGGAGGCAACTTCCCTATGGCACAAGAGATATGGGCATCTTAGTTCTGGCTACTTACTTGAGCTTAGTAAGTATGAGATGGTAAAGGGTCTTCCTTCCCTTTCTTCCACATTGCCAGTGTGCTCTGACTGCTTGGCAGGAAAGCAGCATCGAGTACCTTTTGAGAAGAGCTCAACAAGAGCACAGAAACCTCTGGAGTTGATTCACACCGATCTGTGCGGTCCTTTCACACCCAACAGTTGTGGGGGGAAGAGGTATTTTCAGTTATTTGTAGATGACTACTCAAGAAAGATGTGGGTTTTCTTTCTTCGACTAAAATCTGAGGCTTTTGATTTCTTCCAGCAATTCAAGAAATCTGTTGAGAAGGAGTCAGGGACTTCTATAAAAACCCTCCGCTCAGATCGAGGGGGGGAGTTTACCTCTAAAGAATTTTTAGCATTCTTAACTGAGCATGGAATCTCGAGACAGTTAACTACTGCTTACACTCCTCAGCAAAATGGAGTTGCTGAGAGGAGGAACCGTTCTATTATGGAAATGGTTCATTGTATGCTCACAGGAGCTACTCTTGGGCAACAATATTGGGCAGAAGCTGTCACCACTTCAGTATATCTATTGAATAGGGCACCCACAAAGGCCCTAAAAGGAATAACTCCATAGGAAGCATGGAGTGGCCGTAAACCCTCCATATCTCATCTTCGTATTTTTGGGTGTCAAGCTTTCATGCACATACCGAAAGAGAAAAGGAAGAAGCTAGATGAGAAAACATTGAGATGCATTTTTCTTGGCTATGATGAGCACTCTAAAGGTTATCATTTGATAGATCCTTTGACCAAGAAAATTCATGTCAGTAGAGATGTTGTTTTTGATGAAGCTTTCACATCACAAAGCACATCTAATGTATACCTAGATCTTGTGGAATCTAAGGAAGAGAAGTTTCCTTCATCAACACAAACAGGAGGTCCTTCCACCTCTTCTTTATCACCACAAAATAAGAATCCAAAATGGTATACAAGTACAATCAGGGATGCAAACTTATCCACTCCACCAGATTTGACTTTGGATAGACCTCGTACTCGTAGTATGGCTCAAAGGGAAAGAGCAGCAGCAGAGACTAGTGAGGTTGATGATCTTTGTCAATATTTTGAGGAACTTTCTGTAACTCCACATAAAGAAACAGAGGATATGGATATAGATGATGACAGGGTGTTTATGTCTTCAATGAATGAACATGAACCTATTTCTGTACAAGATGCTCTTAGCAAGCCACAATGGAAGGATGCTATGGATGATGAGTACAAGTCTCTAAAAAAGAACAAAACTTGGGAGCTTGTCGATCTGCCACAAGGAAAGAAGCCCATTGGCTGCAAATGGGTATATAAAGTCAAGTACAAGGCAGATGGGACAATTGATAAGCATAAGGCCCGTCTTGTTGCAAAGGGCTATGCTCAAAAGGAAGGCATTGACTATGAGGAAACTTTTGCACCTACTGCTCGGATGACCACAATTCGAGTCATTTGTGCCATGGCAGCACAGTATGGGTGGAAAGTTCACCAAATGGATGTCAAGAGTGCTTTTCTAAATGGTGATCTCCAAGAAGAAGTATACATGACTCAGCCTGAAGGATTTGTACAGGAAGGCCAAAAGCAGAAAGTGTGCAAATTGGTCAAATCCTTATATGGCTTGAAACAAGCTCCTCGAGCTTGGTATATAAAAATGGATAATCACCTCCTGCAGCATGGGTTTAAGAGATGTCCGTCAGATGCAAACCTCTATTTTAAGAAACAAGGTTCTGAAATAGTGTTGCTTGTACTCTATGTTGATGATCTGCTCATTACAGGGAGTTCAAAAACTATGATCTCTACTGTCAAAAGAGACTTGTGTCAATATTTTGAGATGTCAGATCTCGGACTTCTACATTATTGTCTTGGTCTGGAAGTAAGCCAGAAGGAGCACTACATCAAAGTGTCTCAAAAAAATATGCCAAGACACTGTTGGAAAAATATCGCATGACTGATTGCAAGCCAATGGCAACTCCGATGGAGACAGGAATTCAGTTATCATGATATGATGATTCACCTCAGGTAGATGGTACTCTCTATCGACAGTTGATTGGGAGTCTCATATATCTGACCAATACTAGGCCAGATATCGTATTTGTTGTCAACTATCTTTCGAGGTTCATGCAAGAGCCTAAGACCACGCATTGGAAAGCAACAAAATGTGTTCTTCATTATGTCCGTGGTACTATGGAATATGGCCTAGAATACAAGAAGAATAACAAATTCTTCTTGCAAGGATACACGGACTCCGACTATGCCGGGTCATATGATGATCGCAAGTCAACTTCAGGATATATTTTTCATCTTGGATCCGGTCCTGTCTCTTGGCACAGCAAGAAGCAACAGGTGGTTGCTCTTTCATCAACAGAGGCAGAATATCGCGCCGCACGTGAAGCTGTGTGCGAAGTGATATGGTTGCGTCGCATTCTGACAAGTATGGGTCATCCATCAAAATCTCCAATACACTTGTTCTGTGACAACCAGGGTGTTTTGAAACTTGTTAAGAATCCAGTACATCATGAGAAAACCAAGCACATTGACACACAATGTCACTTCATTCGAGATGAAGTTCCAAAGCACCGAATTCAGCTTCAGTACATTCCCACCGATGCTCAAGTTGCAGACATTTTCACTAAGGCACTTGCACGTGTCAAATTTGAATTGTTTCACAGCTCTCTTTGTATTGCTAAATGATGTAATCAGGGGGGATGTTAGTATAGCTAGTAGTTATCTTATTACCCAAATAATGTAATAAGGGGGGATGTTAGCGTATCTAGCATACTATTGTTATTCCATTCTTTGGCATACTGTTGTAACTATGCCTCGGGTGGTTCCGTAACCTCCGGGCTATTCTAGGCATTGTAATGTTCTATATATTTCATCAATACAATGCCCCAATTGCTCCACATTCTAGCATTATGGAATACTATTTTTGTTTTTTATTTATTTATTTATTTATTTATGTATATATGTTACAATTCTTGGCTTATGTGGGTGGCTCAAGGCAAATTACCAGGTGGATCATCTTGTTCTGGTGGAAGAAGTAAGTGGAATATGGGATGATGGATGGGGAACATTTAGAGGTAAAACTCTTCTTGTTGGGTGATGGGGACAATGGGATGTGACTCCTCTTCAGAATCGTCAGAAGCATTTGACATGACTTCAAATTCTTTGTAAATTTCATCATCGAAATCAAATACAAGATGGGTGAAGTTTATGGGATCATTTTTGGCTACTTCGTCCATGCGAAGTTCTTGAAGGGCTTTTTCAAGAGAAGATGTTTGGGGTAATGGGTGGATGGGGTGATCTTCGTCATTGAGTCTAATATTTCTAAAGGCTTGCTCAAGAGAAGCGATGGAAGACGACGAGGTATAGCCTAAACCAGAATGATCATGGGCACCTCTATGTGGGACTTCTAAAATATCATGTATCCCTTGCTCATGGGAACCCAGTGGAACATATTAAAGTATCGAGCTGGAAACTCTTCTATGTTGGATATGTTGGCATGCCTAGGCTCGTGTGGTCCTTCGGGCGGGTTTGCCCCAGTTAAGCAATCCAACCCTCCATAAATAAAGTTAATGCTATTTGGAGTGCCACTCATGTTGTAAACAATACCTATGGATAAAGGACGGTCTCAAGGACATCCAAAATCCTTAGTTGTGGGAATGGCTAGGGGTGTAATGGTGACATCTTGGACCACGTACTCACCAATGCTTGGATTAGTGATGTGGACTTCAAATTGGGTTTATGAGGTGGATGGTGAAGGCTCATATGGCTCTGGATTGGTTGTGGATGGTGGCAAGTTAAATATTTCACAATCAAAAAGTTTGACTTATGACACATTAGCTGATGGAGTGGGATTGGATGGTGGTGTGGAATAATGATGGTGGGTGGAGTGATGATGAAGCATAAGAAGTGGTTGCAGAAGAAGGTGTAGTTGTGATTTACAATGTACTAATAGTGGATTTACTATGGCCACATTGTTAGTCTTACAATGGCACTGAGAGGGGGGGGTGAATCAGTGTAGCTCTTTAAACTTGAATTTACAGCTCTTAAATAGTAGCAATTAAAACTTATTACTAGATACAACAAGTATAACAAAAGAGCATCACACAACACAAGATTTAATGAGGTTCACCAATGTGGCTACTCCTCAAAAATGACTGCTTGGACTACCATCCAAATCCAGCCTTTGCAAAGCACCAAATTTACAATCAATTTACCAGCACACATTGGAAGGAGCACCAACCCCTAATTTATCTATACCAATAGAAAGGAGCAACAACCCCTTATTTACCAGCACCAACTAGAAGGAGCACCAAACCATAATTTACCAGCACCAACTGGAAGGAGCACCAACCCCTAATGCCAAGCACCAACCTGGACTTCAATTTGAATTTATAGGTTTAATAGTAAGATACCTTTGATTTTACAAGACCCTGACTAGTCTTCTTCACCTTTGAGTTCTATGCACACTTTGCTCTCTCTGCACCATCACTTCACACACTTTGCTTCGTTACAGTAGAACTTCATGATCATCTTCTCCCTTTTGTGCACTCTGCTCTCTTTGTGAATTTTGTACTTAGCATCTTTTGATACGACTCACTCTCTGCTCACTACGACCGAACTTCGCACACTTCAACATTCACTTCAAATCTCCAAACAACCCTCCTTTTATAACATAATTTTTTGTGATGAAAACCCTAACATTAGTCGACTATAAACCCTAATCTTAGTTGGCTTTCATGACAATTGTAAACCCTAATTTTAGTCATCTGTCATCGATCTTCATCGGCTTCAACTCAACCATGAAAATACGACATGTCACGATATCTTAACACTTTCACTTTCTCTCTCTTTCTCCTTGCTTTGGCCCCAAAAAATACATGTGATATCGTGACACTTTTTCTTTCACTCTCTTTCTCTTTGCATCAGACCGCAAAAAACCTACATGTCGCGATATCGCGACACTTTTTCTCCTTGCTCTTTCTCTTAGCTTTGGCCTGTGAAAATACATGTCGTGATATCGTGACACTTTCACCTCCTTATTCTTTCTCTATTTATTTTGTCATGATAATGTGACATGTCATGATATCGTGACACTTTTGTTACTCTGCCTGCCTACCCTTCTTGAGTCACAAAAATGCGACATGTTGTGATATCGTGACACTTTTGCTTCTCTGCCTTCCTGTCCTTTTCGAGTCACAAAAATGTGACATGTCATGAAATCACGACACTTCTGCTTTCAAAGTCTTGCTTTCTGCTTTTGTCATGAAATCATGATACTTCTTCCTTCAAAGTCTTCTTCTCTGCTTTTGTCGTGAAATCGTGAAACTTCTGCTTCCATACTTCACTTCTGCTTCCATACTTCACTTCTTTGCTTTTGTCACAAAATCGTGACACTTCTGCCTTCGAAGTCTTGCTTTCTGCTTTTGTCGTGAAATCATGACACTTCTGCCTTCGAAATCTTCTTCTCTGCTTTTGTCATGAAATCATGACACTTCTGCTTTCATACTTCACTTCTTTTCTTTTGTCATGAAATCGGGACACTTCTGCCTTCGAAGTCTTCTTCTCTGCTTTTGTCATGAAATCGTGACACTTATGCTTTCATACTTTACTCTTTTGCTTTTGTCACGAAATCATGACACTTCTGCCTTCGAAGTCTTGCTTTCTGCCTTTGTCCCAAAATTGTGACAGTTCTGCTTTCGTACGCTTCCTCTCTTTCTTTGTCACAAAAATGTGACATGTCATGAAATCACGAAACTTTTCAAACTTGCTTTCTCTCTCCTATTTTAGTCGTGAAAATGCGACATGTCGTGAAATCGTGATACTTTTCCAACTTACTTTCTCTCTCCTATTTTAGTCACAAAAATGCGACATGTCACAAAATCGTGACACTTTTCTTACTTGTTCTCTTTCTTCGAACTTGTCGTGAAATCACGACACTTCTTCCTGCTTTCTCTTTTTCTTCCAACATGTCACAAAATCACGACAGTTTTTCCACTTGCATTTTTCTCTTCCAACATGTTGTGAAATCATGATTGTTTTACCTACTTTCTCTTTCTCTTCCAACATGTCACGAAATCATGATAGTTTTTCCTGCTTCTCTCTCTTCCAACATGTCATGAAATCACAACAGTTTTTCTTGCCTGTTGTATATGTCACGATATCGCGACACTTTTCTTACTTGTATTTTTCTTTGATATTTTGCAAATGGGTCACTTCGGTCTTCTTGGAAAATCACTGTACATACTCTGAATAACCTTTGAACTCCTATCTTCTACATCTGAATAGCTTTTGAACTTCATGTCCACTGCATCAATAGATCTATCTAATTGTGTTGACAACAATGACAATACTGTTGCTACATCTTGCTCAACAATCTCCCCCTTTGGAATTGTTGGAAACACATGTGCAATTTCCTGTAACTCTTCTCCCCCTTTGACAATAATACCAAAGGGCTACTACAGACTCCCCCTGAGTCCATGCACAACATTCTCAACCAAAATTTATTACATTTAGCAAGAATCATGAACATGAGCAAAAAGATAATCAAATACTTAAATGCTCCCCCCGAGAATGTGATCCCTGTAGCTAGTCAATTCTTGGGAAGTGTGACCACTCCCAATTTATTGCGAAGGTACTCAAAAAATTCCTTGGGCAATGGTTTTGTGAAGATATCTACTACTTGCTCTGTAGTTGGAACAAAATCCAACTTAACCTCACCTTTTGCAACTTTCTCCTTCAAAAAGTGATACCTGATAGCAATGTGTTTTTTTCATGAATGCATAACCGGATTCTTGGAGATGTTAATGGCATTGGTGTTATCACACTTAACTGATATTGGCTCATTGAAGCTAATACCAAGATATTTCAGGGTTTGTTTCATCCATAATACTTGCATACAACATGTTGTAATTGTAATATATTATGCCTCTGTTGTCGATAAAGAAACTGACTCTTGTTTCTTATTGTGCCACGTGACCAATATGTCTCCAAGATAGAATGCACCTCCACTGGTACTCTTTCTATCATCTACACATCCTACCCAATCTGCATCTAAATATGAAATAAGGGTGAAGTCTTTACCTTTCGAATACCATAACCCATATTCCATAGTACCCTTGAGGTATCGAAGAATCCTTTTCACTGCTGTCACATGAGTCTCCTTGGGATTAGCTTGAAATCATGCTACCATGCATAATGCCTACAAAATATCTAGTCTGGTAGCTGTCAGATACAATAAGCTTCCAATAATAGATCTGTACATGGTTTGATCAACAGGTGGAGATTTGTCATCCTTGCTCAACTTGCAACCTGTCATCATGGGAGTGCTAACTGGATTACAATCCTCCATTGTGAACTTTTTTAACATCTCTTTCACATATTTAACTTGTGAAATAAATATGCCCTTATTATTTTGATTAACTTGCAACCCGAGGAAATACGAAAGTTCACCAATCATTGACATTTCAAATTCTTTCTGCATCTTATTTGCTAAATCTTTACATGACTCATCTTTGCTGCTGCCAAATATGATATCATCTACATATACCACAAGAACAATAAGATGCCCATTTTCTATTTTGACATACAAATTACTATCCACCATACCTTTCTTAAACATTTTTTGGGTGAGATAGTTGTCTAGCCTTGCATACCATGCCCGGGGTGCCTGTTTTAAGCCATATAATGCTTTCTTCAACTTGCAAACAAAGTTGGGATCATCACCAAGTTGAAAACCATCTGGTTGCTCAATATAAACCTCTTCTTCAAGTTTCCCATTCAAAAACGCTGATTTCACATCCATTTTATAAACTTTGAAATTCTTGTAGACTGCTAAAGCCAGAAACATTCTAATTGCCTCTAGTCTAGCTAATGGTGCAAAAGTTTCCTCAAAGTCAATGCCTTCAACTTGTGCATAACCCTTACATACCAATCTTGCTTTATTTTTGACTATCTGTCCCTCTTCATTCAATTTGTTTCAAAAAATCCATTTAGTCCCGATTATATTTTTATTTGCAGGTCTAGGTACTAACTCCCAAGTTTCATTTTTCTCAATCTGATCTAATTCTTCATTTATTGCCTTCATCCAAATTTCATCTTTGCTTGCATAATCAACATTTTTGGGCTCAATTCTGGATAGTAGAGAGTAGTTACTTACTACTCTTCTTCTTGTGTGAACACCAACTTTGGGGTCTCCAATTATTTGCTCTCTAGGATGATTTTTTTGCCAGCTGCCTGTTTTGAATTTCTTATTTTCTTCCACTTCTGAATCACAACTTAAATCATCTAAGTCAATTTTCTATATCTTTTCCGTTTAATTTTCCTCATCTCCTTCAATAACCTCTTCATAAATTGGGTAGTTCATTTCATAGCTAATTACTCGTTCTCTACCTTCATCAAATTTAACATCGACACTGTCTACAATTTTCTTTAGCCTCTTGTTGTAGCATTTGTAAGCTTTGCTTTTTGACAAATAACCAACAAAAATACCTTCATCCACTCTATCTTCAAACTTACCAAGATTATCTTCAGTTATTTTGATGTTGCACTTATTGCCAAAAACTTTGAGGTATTTTGCTGTTGCCCTTTTACCGAACCATAACTCATAAGGAATTTTGCTTTCATGTGTTCTCAACATGTACCTATTTTGGATATACATCGCAGTATGGACTGCTTCTTTCCAAAATCTATCGCTCTACTGCTTTCGACCAACATAGTCCGTGTCATTTCTTGCCTGTCCTCTGTTATTTCTTTCTACCACTCCATTACTCGTTGAGGTGTCCTGGCTGCTGAAAACTGTCTCTTAATATCGTATTTTTCATAGTACTCTATAAAATCCTCTAAAATGAATTCTCCTCCTCTATCTGATCTTAAATATTTGATCCTCTTTCCTGTTTCATTCTCAACATGGTTTTTGAAAATCTTGAACATATCAAGAGCTTCTGATTTATGCTTCAAGAAAAATATCCATGTCATTCGGAATAGTCATCAATGCACAACATAAAATATTTGTCACCATTTATGCTTTGTGTTCTCATGGATCCATATAAATCAGTGTGTATTAGTTCCAAAGGTTTGCTTGTGTAGTACTCTTTTATTTTGAATGTGACTCTAGTTTGCTTCCCTTTTTGGCATGAAGCACAAATGCTGTTTGTAGGTTTGCTGATGGTGGGAATATCTGTCACTACCTTTTTTGAGGTGATTTTTACTAGATTATCAAAATCGATATGACTGAGTCTCTTATGCCAAAACCAATTTTCTTCTTTCTATGCAATAAAAAAAGCTCCTTTTGAAGTCTTTGAGAGCGTGTATAGGTTGCCAGAAGTCCTTGATCCAGTTGCTATCAATTTTCCACTATTTTTTTTTTGACTTCACGACCCTGCTTCATAAAAACTACTTCATGACCTTAATCACAAATCTGACTTACGCTCAACAAGTTATGTTTCCTCCCATCCACAAACAAGACTTCTTCTGACTTAATTTTTCCCTCACTAATTTTAACTGAACCTTTGCCAACTATCTTAGCTCCATCATTATTTCAAAACTTTACTGAACCACCTTCATATTTCTATAACTTCTCAAATTTTTGTTTATCTCCTATCATATGAGTGGAGCATCCACTATCAAGTATCCATGGTACATATTTATTCTATGCTTTAAATGTTGTTTGTACGATTAAGGATTCCTTTTCTTCCTTAAGTCACTCTTTTCCTTTCCACTCCATTTTGATAGTTGTTTTGGGTTCTCGTTTTGCCTTTCTCTTATCAATAGCTTGTGCATGTTTTTTGGGAAGTTTTCTATTTTGTCTCATCCTATTTGGTTGAAAATTTCTTCCCTGAAACTGGTTTGATGCAAATGTACTTCTACAGTTTCTTGCAATGTGCCCAAAATTATGACAGTTATACCATTCTACTGTATAATTCATGAGAGGAGAAAAAACATTTCTATCTGGTGAAATTCCTTGGTCTTACATTATATTTGCGATCCGAGATTTTATGCCCATAGCCATTGCATTTAAAATAGAAACCAGAAAAGGGATAATTGAACCTGGGTGATGGTCTTTTCCATGTTGTCGTAGGAGCCATAGGTCTTCTTCTTCTTTGATGTGTGACATTGGTGAATCCATCATTGTCAATTCTCCTTTCGTGCATGGCATTATTGCTTTCTTTTGCATGAGACATTTTTCTTTGATCAACCTGTTTCTTATCTTCATTCTTTATGGATTCTACATTTCGGCCTTTGATCCATTTTATGTTTCTCCTTCGATGAAACCCAGACCAAATTTGATGCCTGCGAGCCTTTGGTCATTTATGATCTTATCCAACTTCATAGAAATTTCTTCACATTTGTGATAACAACTAATTTTCTTATTCATCTCTTCTATCTGCATTCTTAAACCAACAATCTCTTCTTCTAGCTTGCTGTAATAATCTATTTTCATGGTTATTTGCACTTCGATATCTTCAAATATTTTCTTGGATTCTTCTATCTGTACTTTCAAATTGGTTATGATTTCATTTGCATCCTCAAGCTTTCTTGACATTTTATTATTCTTTTTCTTTTATATCTTCCACTCTTCAAGTGCAGAGATCAACTCACCTTTTGGATCTACCTCAGCCCCTAGGTTTTCACCACATACTTCAGAGTTCACTCCTTATTCCTTTTCTGATTTTACTTCAAATGCCATGAAAAGAGCCTCACCTATTTCCTCTTCATAATCCTCATCGGAGTTGTCTTATGATGAACTGGCATTCTTGGAGATGAAACTTTTCTTCTTGAAGTTGCCTTTTCTAAAATTCGTTTTCTTCTTCCAGTCACTTCTTTCTTGGTGCGATCCTTCATCATTTTTGTTCTTCTCTTTAAGTGGACATTTAGTCGCAAAATGCCCAACACCTCCACAGTTGAAACATTTGAGTGGTAGCTTTCCTCTATATTTTCTTTTTCCCCTTTTTAGTTTTCTAACAAAGTTTGCTTCCATTTCATCTGATGTCTCTTCTTCCTCGAACTTTTGTTTTGTGTTTTTTTCTTTAAGGGCTTTAAAAGTCGCTTCTCTGTCTGTGGGTTTAGATCTTCCTATCCTCATCTCATATGCAGTCAAAGAACCATACATCTCATCTATACTAAAATAGTCTAGATTTTTAGCTTCTATCGCTGAGACTTTAGAATCAAACCTTTGAGGAAGAGATCTTAATACCTTTTTCATGACGGTATAGTCTTCGATATCCTCGCTAAGTCCTCTGATGGCATTAATGATTCTATTAACTCTCAGCATATATGCTTCAATGTTTTCATTGTCATTCATCTTTAATGCTTCGAACTGAGCTCGATGTGTCTGTAACTTGGCCTCCTTGATCTTATCGTCTCCTTCATGAATACTCCTTAGTTTGTCCCATATCTCTTTTGCCATTGTACAACTCATGATATTTACTAGTTCACTGTCTGCTAATCCACACATGAGAGCATTCTTTGCTTTTGAGTTATTTTCAAATAGTTTCTTTTCGTCAACCTCTTTTAGAGGAGTGATGGGTATTGTGTATCCACTAACTACTGAATCCCAGATGTCGTATCCCAAAGCATATAGATATGTTTGCATCCTAATTCTCCAAAACATGTAATTAGATCCGTCAAACAATGGTGCTTTGTTTGATGAGAAGCCTTCACCACCTGCCATTGTGTTACTTCCAAGATCACCCTATTTAGTTAAGCTTGTACAAGAACTTAGCTCTGATACCAATTGTTAGTCTTACAATGGCACTAAGAGGGGGGGTGAATTAGTGTAGCTCTTTAAACTTGAATTTACAGCTCTTAAATAGTAGAAATTAAAACTTATTACTAGATACAACAAGTATAACAAAAGAGCATCACACAACACAAGATTTAACAAGGTTCACCAATGTGGCTACTCCTCAAAAATGACTACTTATACTACCATCCAAATCCAGCCTTTGCAAAGCACCAACTTTACAATCAATTTACCAACACACACTAGAAGGGACACCAACCCCTAATTTATCTATACCAATAGAAAGGAGCAACAACCCCTGATTTACCAGCACCAATTGGAAGGAGCACCAACCCTTGATTTATCAGCACCAACTGGAAGGAGCACCAACCCCTAATGCCAAGCACCAACCTAGAATTTAATTTGAATTTATAGGTTTAACAGTAAGATACCTTTGCTTTTGCAAGACCCTGATCGGTCTTCTTCACCTTTGAGTTCTCTATGCACTCTGCTCTCTCTGCACCATCACTTTGCACACTCTTCTTCATTACAGTCAAAATTCATGATCATATTCTCCCTTTTGCACACTCTGCTCTCTTTGCAAATTTTGCACTTAGCATATTTTGATACGACTTGCTCTCTGTGCACTACAACCGAACTTCGCACACTTCAACATTCACTTCAAATCTCCAAATAGCCCTCCTTTTATAATAGAATTTTTTGTGATGAAAACCCTAATCTTAGTTGGTTGTAAACCCTAATCTTAGTAAGCTTTCATGACAACTATAAACCCTAATTTTAGTTGGCTGTCATCGGTCTTCGTTGGCTTCAAATCAATCACAAAAATACATGTCACGATATCACAAAACTTTTTCTCTCTCTCTTTCTCCTTGTTTTGGCCCTCAAAAATACATGTCACGATATCACGACACTTTTTCTTTCTCTCTCTTTCTCTTTGCATCGGACCATGAAAAAGCTACATGTCGCGATATCATGACACTTTTTCTCCTTGCTCTTTCTCTTATCTTTGGCTCGTGAAAATACAACATGCCACGATATTGTGACACTTTCGCCTCCGTACACTTTCTCTATTCCTTTTGTCACGATAATGCGACGTGTCATGATATCGCGACACTTTTGTTACTCTACCTGCCTACCCTTCTTGAGTCACGAAAATGTGACATGTCGCGATATCACGACACTTTTGCTTCTCTGCCTTCCTATCATTTTTGAGTCACGAAAATGTAACATGTCATGAAATCATGACACTTATGCTTCTAAAGTCTTACTTTCTGCTTTTGTCATGAAATTGTGACACTTCTGCCTTCAAAGTCTTCTTATCTGCTTTTATCATGAAATCGTGACACTTCTGATTTTGTACTTCATTTCTTTGCTTTTGTTGCGAAATCATGACACTTCTACCTTCGAAGTCTTACTTTTTGCTTTTGTCACGAAATCGCGACACTTTTGCCTTTGAAGTCTTCTTCTCTGCTTTTGTCATGAAATCATGACACTTCTACTTTCGTACTTCACTTCTTTGCTTTTGTCATGAAATCATGACACTTCTACCTTCGAAGTCTTCTTCTCTACTTTTGTTGTGAAATCGTGACACTTCTGCTTCCGTACTTTACTCTTTTGCTTTTGTTGTGAAATCGTGACACTTCTGCTTCCGAAGTCTTGCTTTCTGCCTTTGTCATGAAATCACAATAGTTCTACTTCCATATGCTTTCTCTCTTTCTTTTGTTACAAAAATGCGACATGTCGCAAAATCATGACACTTTTCAAACTTGCTTTCTCTCTCCTATTTTAGTCGCAAAAATGTGACATGTCACGAAATCGTGACACTTTTCCAACTTACTTTCTCTCTCCTATTTTAGTCGTGAAAATGTGACATGTCACGAAATCACGACACTTTTCTTACTTGTTCTCTTTCTTCGAACTTGTCGTGAAATCGTGACACTTCTTCCTGCTTTCTCTTTTTCTATCAACATGTCATGAAATCGTGACAGTTTTTCCACTTGCCTTTTTCTCTTCCAACATGTCATGAAATCGCGACAATTTTTCCTGCTTTCTCTTTCTCTTCCAACATGTCGCGAAATCATGATAGTTTTTTCTGCTTCTTCTCTCTCTTCCAACATGTCGCAAAATCATGACAATTTTTCTTGCCTACTGTATATGTCGTGATATCGCGACACTTTTCTTACTTGTCTTTTTCTTTGATCTTTTGCAAATGGATCACTTCGGTCTTCTTGAAAAATCATTGTACATACTCTGAATAACATTTGAACTCCTATCTTCTGCATCTGAATAGCTTTTGAACTTCCTGTTCATTGCATCAACAGATCCATCTGACTATGTTGACAACAATGACAATACTATTGCTACACCTTGCTCAACAATTGGTATTAGAGCTATTCATAAGGTGATGTGATGGGTAGCTCCTCTAAGATGGGATCCTTAGAAGAAGAAGGAGATGGATAAGAAAAATGTGGATTAAAATATGATGTGGGTGGCTTTTATGATGGCGCAAAGAATAGGTGGGTGGAAGGTAACATGGATTCATAGGGATTTGAAAATAAATTACAATACTTAAAAGGTTCGACATCTGTGGGGATGCAATGGACTTGTCCATCATGAACGTATTTCAAGCATTGGTGGAGAATTGATGGAACACATTTCATTTTCCTCATCCAAGGTCTACTAAGGAGTATATTATACACCATGGCTTCTTCCAAGATGTGAAATATTGTGTGCAATGTTTTGGCACCTACTTCTATAGGTAAAACAACAATGCCAAATGTGGTACACAAAGCATCGTTAAATGCTTTGAGGATGAATGATGATTTGAAAATGTGAGATGGAGGTATTTTGAGGTGGATAAGAGCAGCAGTAGTAATGATATTGATTGATGATCTAGTATCAATTAATACTCTTTTGAAGGGTTTCCTATCTATTAATGTCATTATGTGCAATGGAGGGTCCACCGATTCTAAACTCATTGATTTTATCTCAAAGTCATAGAAGGTAATTTATGGTTCCATGCATGTTCTAACACTCCCTACAAAATTGTTAAAGGCATTAGAGTCTTAGGATTCTAACTCAATTGACTTGAGTATTTCCATTAAATATTAGGGGATTGTTAAATAAGATCATAGATAGAAAGTTTTGCTGATGCCATTTTCAAACTAGTGGTTAACCATCTGGTTAAAGTTACCACTAGCCTTATTGGAAAAAGGATGGGTGGATTGGATGGGTTGGATAGATTGATTGGCGAAGATGGATTTGGCGATGTTTGGATGGGAGGTGGGTTTGAAGGTTGTTGAACATTTTTTTGATTTTGCCTTTACCCTCTAGTGACCACATGGACTGCACCTACAAATTTTTGGTATTGTTGGACATGATTTACTTAATTAGTAGGTGGTTTTTGATTGTTACCTCTTATATTATGTTGGACCTCCCCATAGTTAGGTAGAGGTGTCTGGTATATGCCCAAATTTTGATTTTGTGGAGCTAAGGGATTATACACATTAATAACCCCTAAGTCTATGAGGTCTTGCACTATGTTTTTGAACACATGGCAGGAATTGATATCATGCCCATTTTGCCAATGGTATGGGCAAAACAAGTGTTCCCTATAACTTTTAGGCCTTTTGGTGGGATAATCGAGCCTAATGTTCAGCAAGGCTAATTTTTTGGTCTCATACAACCTGTAGGAATTCGGATCAATATTGTCGAAAACCAATCGGCTACAATAGCATGTTGTTATAACCAAATAACAACTGCGTTAATAAGACAAATAAGGTTATAACAATGTAGTACGCTAACATCCCCCTTTATTACATTATTTGGGTAATGTAATAACTAATAACTATACTAGACTACTAACATCCCCTTACATCATTTTTCAATACAAAGTGAGCTGCGAAACAATTCAAATTTGACATGTCCAAGTACCTTAGTGAAAATGTCTGCAAACTGAGCATCGGTGGGGATGTGCTGAAGCTAAATTTAGTGCTTTGGAACTTCATCTCGAATGAAATGACATTGTGTGTCAATGTGCTTTGTTCTTTCATGATGCACTGGATTCTTGACGAGGTTCAGAACACCCTGATTGTCGCAAAACAAGTGTATTGGAGATTTTGATGGATGGCCCATACTTGTCAGAATGCGACGTAACCATATCACTTCGCACATAGCTTCACATGCGGCACGATATTTTGCCTATGTTGATGAAATAGCAACCACCTGTTGCTTCTTGCTGTGCCAAGAGACAGGACCGGATCCCAGATGAAAAATGTATCCAGAAGTTGACTTGCGATCATCAAATGATCCGGCATAGTCGGAGTCCGTGTATCCTTGCAAGAAGAATTTGTTGTTCCTCTTGTATTCTAGGCCATATTCCATAGTACCACGGACATAGTGAAGAACACGTTTTGTTGCTTTCCAATGAGTGGTCTTAGGCTCTTGCATGAACCTCGAAAGATAGTTGACAACAAATACGAGATCTAGCCTAGTATTGGTCAGATATATGAGACTCCCAATCAACTGTCGATAGAGAGTACCATCTACCTGAGGTGAATCATCATATCACGATAACTAAAGTCCATTCTCCATCGGAGTTGCCATTGGCTTGCAATCAGTCATGCGATATTTTTCCAACAATGTCTTGGCATATTTTTTTTGAGACACTTTGATGGTGTGCTCCTTCTGGCTGGATTCCAGACCAAGACAGTAATGGAGAAGTCCGAGATCTGTCATCTCAAAATATTTGCACAAGTTTCTTTTGACAGTAGAGATCATAGTTTCGAACTCCCTGTAATGAGCAGATCATCCACATAGAGTACAAGCAACACCATCTCAGAACCCTGTTTCTTGAAATAGAGGTTTGCATCTGACGGACATCTCTTAAATCCATGCTGCATAAGGTGATTGTCCATTTTTATATACCAAGCTTGAGGAGCTTGTTTCAGACCATATAAGGATTTGACCAATTTGCAAACTTTCTGCTTTTGGCCTTCCACTTCAAATCCTTCTGGCTGCGTCATGTAGACTTCTTCTTGGAGATCACCATTTAGAAAGGCACTTTTGACATCCATCTGGTGAACTTTCCACCCATATTGTGCTGCCATAGCACACATAACCCGAATTGTGGTCATCCGAGCAGTAGGTGCAAAAGTTTCCTCATAGTCAATGCCTTCTTTTTTAACATAGCCCTTTGCAACAAGACGAGCCTTATGCTTATCAATTGTTCCATCTGCCTTGTACTTGACTTTATATACCCATTTGCAGCCAATGGGTTTCTTTCCATGCGATAGATCAACAAGCTTCCAAGTTTTATTCTTCATCAAAGACTCATACTCTGTATCCATAGCGGCCTTCCACCGAGGCTCATCGAGAGCATCTTGCATCGATGCAGGTTCAAGACTATCTATGGTAGACATGAATGCCTCTGTCATCATCAATATCCATATCCTCTACTTCGTACTTGGAGTTACGGAAAGTTCCTCAAAATATTGACAAAGATCATCAACCTCATCAGTTTCTTTGGCTTCTCTTTCCTTTTGAGCCATACTGCGTGTACGAGGTCTATCCAAATTCAAATTGGGAGGAGTGGATAAATTTGCATCTCTGATTGTATTTGTACACCATTTAAGATTCTTCTTCGATGGTGATGAAGAAGATGTAGAAGGACCTCTTGTCTGTGTTGACGAAGGAATCTTCTCTTCCTTAGGTTCCACAATATCCTAGTGTACTTTAGATGTGCTCTATGATGTGAAAGCTTCATCAAAGACAACATCTCTGCTGATATGAATTTTCTTGGTCAAAGGATCTATCAACCGATATCCTTTAGAGTGCTCAGAATAACCAAGAAAAATACATCTCAGTGTTTTCTCATCTAGCTTCTTCCTTTTCTCTTTCGATATGTGCATGAAAGCGTGACACCCAAAAATACGTAGATGAGATATGGAGGGTTTTCGACCACTCCATGCTTCCTGTGGAGTCATTCCTTTTAGGGCCTTTGTGGGTGCCCTATTCAACAGATACACTACAGTGGTGATAGCTTCAGCCCAATATTGTTGCCCAAGTGTAGCTCCTGTGAGCATACAACGAACCATTTCCATGATAGAACGGTTCCTTCTCTCAGCAACTCCATTTTGCTGAGGAGTATAGGCAGTTGTTAACTGTCTCTTTATTCCATGCTTATCTAGGAATGCAGAAAATTCATTAGAGGTAAACTCTCCCCCTTGATCTGAGCGGAGGGTTTTAATAGAAGCTCCTGACTCCTTCTCAACGGATTTCTTGAACTGCTGGAAGAATGCGAAAGCTTCAAATTTTAGTTGGAGAAAGAAAACCCACATCTTTCGTGAGTAGTCATCTACAAATAACTGAAAGTACCTCTTCCCTCCACAACTGTTGGGTGTGAAAGGACCACATAGATCGGTATGAATTAACTCCAGAGGTTTTCGTGCTCTTTTTGAGCTCTTCTCAAATGGTACTCTATGTTGCTTTCCTGCCAAGCAGTCAGAGCACACTGGCAATGTGGCATAAATGGAAGGAAGACCCTTTACCATCTCATACTTGCTGAGCTCAAGTAAGTAGCCAGAACTAAGATGCCCATATCTCTTATGCCATAGGGAAGTTGCCTCCTTGGTAGAGATAGTCATGGCAACATGTGGAGTAGAGATAGCATCTAGTGCAAATAAGTCGTGCTTATATGAAGCTATTGCAATCTGCTTACCCTTCCTAGTAATAGTACAACACTTCTTTCCATTCTCAACACGAAAGTTGACAACCATATTTCTGTCCAGGATTTGTGTCATCGACGACAAATTGTTAGCCAATCTCGAAACATAGAGGACTTTATCAATCGACACTTGCCATCAGGAAGAGTGACTAAAACTGTACCCTCTTCCTGAACCCTGTAGGTTTTATCATCAGCAATGGTGACAGGTTTGCCCTCCTTGGCCACAAATGATTCAAACCACAATCTGTCGCCAGCCATATGTTTGCTAGATCCAGAATCGACATACCAAATAGGATCCCTCTATGTGGAATCTGTGGTAGTCATGAGCACCTTGTGTGCCCATTCAGAATCTGAGTCAGATTCTTCAACAACAACATTCACCTGGGGTTGCTTGTTTTTATTTTGTGGTTTGTTTTGGCCTTTTTGCTTGTTCTTATGCCAACACTGTTGGTGTCATGGTTTGTCTTTCTCATAGATCTTGCACCACCTCTTCTTCTGTTGAGGTTGTTTGCATTTTCCTTTCGTATCTTGTTGAGAATTTCCTCCTTTCTGAAAGTTGCCTCCTTTTTGCCCATTACCTTTCTTCCTAGAACCCTGCCTATTGGTGTATAAGGTTGTATTGGAAGAATCATCTTTGTGAAGTTGGCATGCCTCCTGTTGTTGAAGCAGATTGACCAACTCGATGTAGGTAATTTGTCGTTGAGACACCTGGATGGAGGTTATCAACATATAAAATGAAGAAGGTAAAGCTCTCATCACAAGTGAAATGAGAAGCTTTTCGTCCACGATATCTCCCCGAGAGAACTCAATTTCTCTTTCAACTCGGACACTCGCACGTGAAAGAGTTCAAGCTGTTTCACCCTATCTCAAACTCGAGTTATGAAGTTGTTGTTGAAGATGAAGAATGGTGGATTCATTCTTTCCCTCATAGATGGTTCTAAGGGCATCTCATGCCTCTTTACCACTTGCTTTGTCAGCTATATGAGGTTGCACTTCATCTGAAACAGCAAACAAAATGAGCACATTTGCTCAACTGTCTTTCTTGTCAAAAGCTATCTGATCTGCTGAAGGACCTGTGGATCCTACTGTTGGTGAAGGCCTAGTTGCTACTCCAGTAACAATATCCCACAAATATTCCATTTGGATAATAGCCTTCATCTTGTGTTTCCATGGTGTATAATTTGGACCTTTCAATAACTGATGCGGATCAGTCATCAACTTTGCAATAGCGGCCATAGTGAAGGTTCCTTATATCACCAATTGGTCCCCCTTTCGATATACCTTTTGCTAGGCCAATATACCATACAAAATACCCGCACTTACGTGAGGGAAACTATAGGTATTTAGAAAGATCAACAAAAATCACCCGCCCTTACGTGAGGGAGACTATAGGTGAGTTTTAGAGATCATATGATACGTGGAACATAAGCGGTACTGAAAGGGAATTGCCTTGTTGATGGCATCTACCATAGAAGATTCTTCTCATGCGTGGGGCGTAACTTCCCCTAAACACTATGAAGAATACTTCGTCAGGATTTGCGCCTAAACACAAGTGCGATAAAGGGTAGTGGATGGAGTAAAAAAATGCAAAAATGACGTACTTATTCCTCCCCGACGATTTATAGAGAACAAGCTCAGACGTTGTTATAGCAGCTATATTAGGCGGCGGATACGATGAGCCAAATCACGACAACTTTACCCGTAAGTGCTGGCCAGAGGTATCACAAATACCGAATGCTGCAGTGCAATAAATTACACGGATGGGTTTTAATTATTTCGGGGACTTAGGGAGTGTTTTGATTTTAAGTTTTTAATGTTATAGTGCAAAAATGAAATATGCAACATACAACATAAAAAATTGCCCACAAGAATAACCCACAAGGTGTCGGTCACAGCCGAAAATGCACCTTTTACAATTTGCCAAATTGCTATTTTTCGAAAAATTACTCACTATCCCCCTTTGATTTTTTTGAAAAAATATCCCCCCTTAAAAAGCTTTCTTTAACAAAGCATTTTTAATAATTATTATATATTTAAAAATTAAAATAAATAATTTTAATTTATATAGTTTTAAAACTTAGGAAAAATAAATTAAAAATTAAATTTTAATTTATAAAGTTTAAAACTATATTAAAAAAAATTAAAATTAAAAATTTTAATTAAAAAAATAATAATTAAAAATGACTTTGAAAAAAAAAAAATTATACCTTTGGGGGGGGTCGGCGGGATTTGAACCCCCGACCTGCAGGCTCCCTGAGCCTTACCGCACGGCTCACGACCACGTGAGCCAGCGGGCTGATCCGAGAGGATCAGTCAACCTCCTCTCCTTTATCAACCTCGGCCTGCCCGTCCTCCGCTGCTTCCAGCTTCCCGAGCCTCCTCTGCAACTCGCGACTACTGTCACGTTTTTTTTCAGTCCCCGTTCGGCTTTTGCTGCTTCGCGACTCGGCACTCTGCTTCTTTTTTTTCGAAAAAAATTTTGCGCTTTCTTTTTCAAAAAAAATTTCGGGGGGGCGTCCACTGTTGGACACGACCGGGGGGGGTCTCCTGTTTTTTTTTTTTCAATTTTCTTTCCCGTTGCGATTCGCGCCGGGGGGGTTTATACTCCCCCAGCGGGGAATTTTAAATTTCAAAATTCCCGCTCAAAGCGGGGGGGGGGGGGCCGCGTGGCACGGGGGGAGGTGTTTCCCCTCCTTCCTGTCTGCGCTGACGTCGCGGTTGTTCTCGCCCTGGGCGTTGGGCCCTCTGCGATCCCCTACGCAGACTGACGCAGATCACGTCAGACTTCTGTGCGGTCTACAGCGGTCAGACGTCAGACGTCTACGTGGTCTACAATGCGCAGGCTGACGTCCTGCAGTCTGTAGTGCGCAGACTGATGTAGCTTGGCCTACGCAGTCTGGGCAGTCCACGGTCAGACGTCGACGGGGCCATCCGCGCGACGTGTCTGCGTGCAGGGGTTGGACGTCCCTCCTTCCCTTGCGTTCGTGACGTAGCGTGCCGATCCGCGTGCGCCCTGTGCGTGTCTGCTAGCGATCGTAAAATTTAAAAAAAAAAAAAAAAAAAACTCGTCGCTGCAACAGGGGCCTTCGCCTTCTCCTGAGTCGCGCGTGGATGCGCGATGACTGTCACGCATCTGTGCGCGGAAAAAAAAATCGAGGAGATGGCACACGGGCTGTGAAAAAATCACGCTCACGCTTTGCTCCTCACCTTGCCCAGAAAATTCCGTCGAAGCTCTGATACCATGTAGGAATTCGGATCAATATTGCCGAAAACCAACCGGCTACAATAGCATGTTGTTATAACCAAATAACAACTGCGTTAATAAGACAAATAAGGTTATAACAATGTAGTACGCTAACACAACCTTCAAAATATAGATGAATACAATTCTGCTAAGGGAATGTATTAACGTTGGGGTCAATTGAATTGGCGGTGGGTAGGCTATTCCACAATTGGCATTGTGTTCTGTACTGTTGGTGCTTGGGTTACTGATGGGACCGTATGATAGAAAATTTGTTGTTGCACTAGTTTTTGAGCCATTACGGGCTGTATCATGACCACTTGATTGACTTTATTAGTTGTGTTAGCCATTGAGACTTGTGTTAATTTGGTTTGGCTAGTCTGATTATTTCGGTATTGGCCCCTATTTTACCATTCTTTCTTCTTAGGCTTAATGACTCCCTCTTGGATTTTTATCTCCTCGATGACACTAGTATGTGCTAAAGCCTCCTCAAATGTTCTATAAGTATTGAGTTGTAGCATCCAAGAGATGGGTTTTAAGGAACTCTTGGTAAAAAGTTTGATAATTTCTTCCATTGGGAGGGAGAATGGCAACTTTGTGATGACTACCCTCTAACGATTTCCAAAATCATAGATAGGTTCCTCATCCCATTTTTTCAAGTAATATATCTGATAAGGATACCTTATTCATGTTAAGGTCGAAGCAGTCCAAGAATAGATCTATCAATTGATCAAAAGTATAAAGAATATGTGTGGGCAATTGATTGTACCATTCAATGGCATCTCCCTCTAATGTTTGAGGAAACATTTGGAGCATGAGAGCATTATCATCGCTAATCTAAAAATATATGTGGAAAAATGAACTCACATGCTCCTTAGGATCCTCGGTTCCCCTAAACTTGTCAAATTTTGGTATCGTAAAATCTACCAAATAAGGCAATGATGGTACCAATGGATGGATTGGTTGATGGATTAGTTGGCTTAATGTGAGATTTTGGATCATTACCCCTAGTGAGCTTTGCATCAGCTGATCAATTTGATTTTACATTGCCTGGAATCTAAGATCTTCTACTGGAATGTGAGGACCTTGGATTATGTGGTGGTTAGTTGATGGGCTAGATGATGGATGTTGGGGTGTGACAAACATGTTGTTGTGGAATGAATTGGGTTGGGTATGTGGGGAAAATTGATCGTTGAGATATGGGGATGATTGATGAGGATGATGATGGAGAAATGGATTATGTTGTTGATTAGTGGCAATTTTTATTGGTATGGTGGATGTGTGGAGTGGTGGTGGATTGGGGATGGACACTATGGAAGATTGAGGGACCCATGCTAAATTTTGATTAGTGAGTGGAGGTTGATTTGGAACTCCTTGGGTCATAGGGTTTATGTAAGCTGACTATTTTCCTTTTGTTCATTGTGAAAGCAATTTGTTGATAAGCCCTAATGTATCCGTAAGTTCCTTATTTGACCATGTGTCAAATGATGGGGTTGTGGTTGGATGAGATGATGGATGGGTTGATGATGATGGATGATTAGTCATGGTCATGTTGGCTAAGTGAGATGATGGAGGGGTGGATGACATGGTCATGTTGTCTAAGTGAGATGATGGAGGTGTGGATGATGATGGATGAGAGGACATGGGTATGGTGCAAGTTGTGTTTGATGTTACAACTTGGAGGCTAGAGACTTGTGAGGCATCATTGACATACTCCTCATACAAGGGGTTGGTATGGGTGGATGTGAGATAAGTGTTTGGAAAACTTGGGCTTTGTGGTGGTTGGCTCATGGAGGAAAGCATACCATATTCGTAACTCGAATTAGGATATCCTTGGGCAAGGTAGGTGGTAGCCAGTTCAGATTCTTCAAAACCTTCTTGGCTAAGGGGCTCTAAGACATAGTTATAAGCCTTGTAAAGGGCCTGCACTCTATCCATGTCTATGTAGGTGGTGGTTGTCTCCACATTGTGTGAATGTGTCTCTACTTGAGAGTGGGGTGGATGGGATGATCCGGACAAAGTGGTCTAAACCATATTGGATGAGGCTACCGAAGTAGCGGGCTCATGGTAACTGTTTTCCAATAAACTACTTTGGTTTATTATTTTCTTTTGATGTCTCGTTAGTATCATAAAGTAATTAAACTAAAGATTCAAAGTTTAATATAAATCACACAAACTAAAAACTTTTTCAGAATTTAAAGTAAAGAAAACAATCAATCATAGGTTTCACCGTGTGTGGCTTACCTCGTTCATTAATTATTTTCTTTCATTAATGTGAAGTTCCTTTTAGAATTGTTGGCTTGTATGTTTTGATGTAATCTTGTTTAATGAAAAACAAAGGTAAAAACTAAAGCTAGCCAAGGCAACGATATTCTTGTTGGTAATGACCTCCAACAAGTTTGCTCGGGGGTAGTCCTATGGTTTCTAGGGCAAATATTGGTGGATGGAAATCACGACCACTGTCACCAAATCTCAAGCAATGGTTGGTGATGAAATCCGGCCACTACTATTAAAAATGTGAATCGTGCAAGTGTGTGTGATTTATTTTATTAGATTTCTCATTCTCTATGGTGTGCAAACAATATTAAATATTACTAACTTCACTAATATAAATCAGAAGCTAACACAAAGATGCAAATTTCACCTAAAGAGCACAAAGTACACCCTTAAAATCCCCTGCCTACAAATGATTAAAATCACAAGAGCAACTAGAGGGTTCATCCACCTCTCTGCCAAAGGGGTAAGCCCAGGGCAGGATTACTTTATGTGTCAAAATATTGTTCCTATTTAGATATGCAAAATTAAAGTGATATTTAACCCTAAAATGCAAGATCTAGGATGCTTTTATGTTTCATATGCACTCAAAAATACAAACAATCACCTAGATCTACAACTTCAGAATAAGAAATGAATTTGGTATAATGAAATACACACAAACCCTAAATGTAACTTGTTGCAGATTCTTTCCTAGATTACTTAATGTTAATCCCAAAAACAACAAAAAATAATAGTAGAAAATAGAATACATAAATCGTTAAATGGAGAACCAGGGTTATGAAACTCACTTGGAAGCCTTAGCTCTGCTCCAAATTAATGCTAGGAGTAGCTGGGCGCCTGTGTAGGCATAGTAGAGCACCTACTAGATACATAAGAATGTCTACGTAGCACGAAAGAGCACATGCGCGATCTCTAGAACTGCTACAGAATGCTTTAGAAACCCTAGCAATGAACGTGGTGACTTTTATGTTTTCTAAAAATCCTACAACGAACAACAATAAAATTAAGTTAGCAAGGTAGATATATCAAATAATGAAACCCTTGTGGGGTCCCACTATGATCGCTATTTGTGAATGCAAGAACACAACACTTAAAATAGAATAATAGAAAACCAAATAATGCAGTGAGGCACAAAGATTGCACAAAAGAATATATTCAATAAAATAGGGGGGAGCCGATAAAATCCTTTATTACAATCAGTGTTCAATGTGAATATTTGATACAATAGATTACAATGGTGCTAGGGTTCTCTAAAATCCTAGCTAACAACAACATAAGTGTCTTTAGATTTGGGTGTGTCCTTGATTCCAACAGGTTGAGTGGGCTTCAGATATCCAAGGTTGGACCACTCCAGATTCAACAATCGTCAAACAATGTGTGAAATTTGTAGATTTACACAAACAAAATAGAACAAAGGGAGTTAGTAATACCTGTGAGGGCTCCATAGTTTGAGGCCCTCAGACATCAATAAAACCCTAGTTTAATAGTGAAGTAAGAGAGCATGCGAGATCAATAAATTATGAGATAAAATACATTCAAATGAGATATACCTCACTTTCATTTTGTTGTTGTAGATGGCATGGTGTAGCAGGCTCAGATTTGCATTTTTGTAGTTGTAGTAGGCTCGAGTGCGCACTTGGTAGGCTCTGATACGAGCTTTGCAAGCTTTGGTGTGTACCTACAGGATACAATAGGCTCTGGAGAGTGCCTGAAGAATACAACAAGCTCTGGTGAGCGCTGCGTAGGCTCTATAGCGAGCCTCATAAGCTTTGGAGGGCACCTACAAATTAGGGTAGAATTTGTAGAAGCAGATCTCGGGGATGGCAACGAATGCGGTGGATGGATGGGGGCTATGATGGCAATGGAGGATGAATGGGTGACAACTAGAACAAAAAAAGTCTTATCGGTGAGATAGGGCCTTATATTTTCAAGATTCTATGCTAGGGCTTCACCAATAATTCCTCCAGGATGCAATGTCTAATTCTCGAGGTTCCAGTCATTGAGCATTTGCAAATGCCCCTATTTTATAATTCAACCTAGGGTTTTCTTAGGGTTTCAACTTTGCACTTTTAATCGTGTGGCTGAAATTAAATTAAATCCTAGGGTTGAGATTACTTTTTGCATGTGGCATGGATTAATGAATATGGAGGGTGGAGATTAAATTAGATCGGACGGCTAAGGTTAACTGAGTTTAAATATATATATATATATATATATATATATATATATATATATATATATATATATATATATTTTATTTTATAATAAATATATTAAAATATAATAATAAAATATTATATTAAATATAAATAATATAAAATATATATAAATTAAATCAAAAGGGTCGAAAAGTGGTGGGAAAGGGCTAAAGTGGTGGAATGGATGGCGGGAAAGGTGGATTTGGGCCAAATAATTGGTGGGAAGGGTGTATGGTGGACAAGTAGGTGGTGGAATGGTTAGGATGGAGGATTAGTGGCTGTAATTTGGTGTCTACACATTGTAAGTTCTTTGATATGATAAATATGATGTATACAATATTTAGCAATTCTATGTACTTTAGCCCTTTGAACAATCCCATAGATGCAATGGTTTTTTCCTAAATAAGAATGTAACCTGTCAAGTGCTCTATAGTATTTAAAGTCAAACCATTAGGGTCCAATAGATGCTAACACTATCTAACAAATATTACTTTATCTCATATTATGTTATCAATCTTGGTGAGGTCACAATGCATCTTATCATTTCGTATATTGATTACTTGTAGTGCTAGTACACTCATTGACAAGAGTCTTATCAGATCCTAGGATTTGATAATGGTGTATGGATCTCTTGTTCGAGTTGCAAAAATAGATAATATTGTTTTAATAATATCAAGTTTGCAAACTATCCATGCTTCTTCAAAGCTTTCTTCCCAATAGTTTATTCATATTGTAAATGTTTTTCTTTGTACTTGGAAAAATGAGTAGAGAAGAAATAAACTTTGAATGTACTATCTTCATTATAGAATGTAATAAAATTCTTGGCCTTAGAGGTATCCCATGGCTTGCGCTTGTAATGATTGCCTTTGTATCTAGGCAGTGTTACCTCCTATTGGTTTCTTGGCTTGAAGTGATCAACTGATGCAAATTTTCTTGTATAATAATTTGGATGATTTGAATAGGTTCAAATTTATTGACCAATAATATGTTTGGTTGCTTTAGAATTATACCAAAAATTATTGTGTTGTCTCAGTTGTGATTGTGTAACAAACACATGTTCTTCTTCTTCTTACTCTTTGTCTTGATTTTCCTTGGCCACATTTTTTAATGTTCCTTTCTCTAATTTCAAATTTGATTATCTCAAGATGACCTGTCTTGTTAGTGGCTCATCTATTTTAAAGGATATTAATTTTTTAATGGATTATGCCAAATTTTCTTTATGGTGTTGTTAGATTTTGATGTAACAAGCACTGGGAGATAACAATCACAAGATGCAAAATAATATGAAAGAAATTAAATTTGCTAGATGACTGAAATATGTTGTAAATAGAAATGATATAAAAGAATACAATGTAGCTATGGAGGAAATGAACACTCCAGTAATAAAGCTACTAAACTACATTGCACCCATCACCAATAGATGGTGATATACACATAACTATACTATACTCTAAGCTACTCTATCTAACTATGTCCCCTGACTTTATGTCTGTATTACAATGAGACCTTCCTTATATAGGAAAATAGGTTCCTTGGAAAACACTCTACCTAGATATGCAAGGGATAACTTGCACATATACAACTTGCATATTGACACTTGTGCATTTATTACATTGCATGAAGTAACTAGATAAATTCCCCCTAAAGTAATCTAATATCCTAAGTATGTACCTTGGAAGATACATTTACATGACCCAAATGATGTAATATACTCTATTTATAACACCCCCTGTATTACATTATTTGGGTATTGAAGATTTTAGTCTTCAATATGGATCTTCTTCTTCTTCATCCTGAACTTTATACTCTTCTTCTACATTCTTTGTAACGTGTTCAATCAAATAGTTAGTGTCTCTATAATATATTACATTTGCTAACAAACCTTTCACCTCATAGTATTTTGTGGATTCTTCCAGTTCTTCAATTTCTTCTATCCTTTAAAACCAGGTGTCATTTCTGATTTCTCTTCTAATATTCTCGTTGAGAATAATTGGTTGGTCACTAAGAAAACTGCTAACAAGGTTTCCTTTGATATTGTTGAGGTTGAAACTGATTCTCATTATTCATCTAATTTCCTTGGTAACTATTTTTGGAATTGTATTTGCAATAGCTAGTACTATGACCTCTCTTTCTACATATCTAATAATACCATGTTTTCCTTCATCTTGTTGATGAAGTGATATTTCCCTATGGATTATATTTTGATGTCAATGCAGTGTTAGTCATATCATATTTCATAGTGTTTTCTACTTCATATTCTTGAAGTATATTGATTAAGTCATCAAAAGAAGTATCTTTACTTAAAACCTATAAAGATGTTACCAAATGCTTATAGTTGTCTGGAAGTGCTCTCATGGTTACTTGAGTAAGTAGTTCATCCTTAATTGTTTCTCCTAAGGTCAAAAATTTCCCTTTAATATTTGCTACCTGTTGGTTCGACTTTTATACACACCCTGTGAAGAATGAGCATAAAATCCCGATAACACTTATAAGAGAATAAATCCCACTCACTTTAGGATCTTGCTGGATATCCAAGGTGTGAGTTACAGAGTTGGGTCAAATGTCTATTCACTCTTTTCCGCTTCCAAAATAGTTTCAAGTGGTCTGTCTGTTACCTTACAACGGGTCCTGGACTTGGTTCAGTATTGTTTTTCAGAGTTGATAGTTATCTTGGTGGGCAATAGAATTTTGTAATTAATTGTTTGATCTGACTCTTTGTGTTTCAGCAGATTAAATGGGAAGACAAATTTTAAAGAAAATAAAAGGGTGGATCATTTAACAAGAAAAACCAGAGAGAGTAAGGTAGGGTAGAAAAGAGAAGTTTATTTAACTTAGTTGTAGAATCAAAACACCAATCTCAGTTACACTATTTAGCTTCGCAATAAGGCTCAATTAAAGAGGAAGGTATCTAGCTTTCTAAGACCACCTTCTACTAAGAGCATAAGATAGAAAGAAACAAATCTGGAGGAAAATCATAAAACAGAAAGGAAGTCTGTGTCAACTAATATCTCTCACCAATAGCTTAGCTCATGCAGTGAGGACAGAGCAATCAGAGACAAACCCTAACCTTAAATATTTTAATTTTCCCTAGCATACATCAAACGGAATGAAGCCTAGTAATGCATCCGATCTTGGTATCATAGATTTACAACATAAAATAAATAAAACTTTTACGGGATGAAAAACATGAGAAAATCCACTTATTGCAATTTGAGATAGATTAGGCTCCTGGCCACGCTATCCCAAAAAAATTGATGTGACATCAACTCCAGGTCCAGAACAAAGCATTCTCACAAGATATTTTTTTGCATGAAATTGCTAAAATGGCTCTTATTCCAAGTTTTTCCCCCTTTGGTTCCGAGGTATACATTCATATTTATAGAGGACTGGCCTCTCTGTAGGATTTTAAATTATAAAACTGACTTTTCTTGGGAGAAATAAAATAAACACTAAAATGGGGGACAACCCGTCGATATTTGCCTCTTTTACAGTATTAAAATATAAAGCCCATAACATAAGTACTGGAAAAGAGGGATAATCCGCTGAAATCTGTCTGTCTGCAACATTTTAAAATATAAAGCGAACTTTCCTGGGAGTAATAAAATAAACACTAAAATGAGGGACAACCCGCCAATATTTGCCTCTTTTACAATATTAAAATATAAAGCCCATAACATAAGTACTAGAAAAGAGGGACAATCCGTCGAAATCTGTCTGTCTACAACATTTTAAAACATAAAGCGGACTTTCCTTCACTTGATTTGTGCTTATCCTTGTCTTTCTTGCCATTACTTTCGCTAGTACACAACTGCCAGCTCACTTTCTGCAAAAGACAAACAAGGATTAGTATTTTAAAATCATTAAATTAAAACCCTAATGTTCATTACAGGTCGGCTCTATTTATTTGACATGTGTCGTGAAAACGCGACGCTTCCTCAAGTTGCCCTTCACTTTCCTTCTTGGCCACGAAACCATGACATGTCGCGATTTCACAACATGTCATGAAATCACGATGTCCCCCTTCATTCTAGTCTTCCCCAGCTCTTCTGCCATGAAACCACGACATGTCACGTCATGAAATCGTGACGTTCCCCTGCATTCTGCGCTACTTAACTCTTGTGTCATGATTTCGTGACACCTATCCATGCCTTAGGCTTCCTTTTGACTTTGTGTCACAATTTCGTGATGTTGCAAAATTGCGATGTCACGATTTTGTGACACCCATGCCTTGGCAGTTTATCTTCCTGTCGTGTCATGATTTCGCGATGTCGAAAAATCGCGACATCATGATTTCGTGACACGGCCACCCTTGGGCTCCCTTTGCTTTTGGTGTGTCATGATTTTGGGATGTCATGAAATTGCAACATCGAGATTTCACGACACCCATGCCTTGGCACTTTATCTTCCTGTCATGTTGTGATTTCGTGACACGGCCACCCTTGGGCTCCCTTTGCTTTTGGTGTGTCACAATTTCACGACGTTGTGAAATTGCGATGTCGCGATTTCATGACACCCATGCCTTGGCACTTTATCTTCCTGCCATGTCATGATTTCGTGACACGGCCACCCTTGGGCTCCCTTTGTTTTGGTGTGTCATGATTTTGCGACGTCATGAAATCGCGACGTCGCGATTTCATGACACCTATCCGCCTTGGGCTCCCTTTGCTTCTTTTGGTGCAAAAAAAGACAAACACTCAAAGTGCCCAAAATTTGATGGAACTTTACAAGGATCTAAGTAAGGCCAAAGGGTACCCGAATCTGCAAACGAAACTTTAGAATTTCATCAGGGATTAAGAGAAAATGCATTAACATGAATTTTACATGCAAACTATCAAAAGTTTTAAATTGAAAACAATGCCATATGCAAGCCTACTTGGATGCTTTGATGAAGGCAAATTTTGGCAAAGGATGCAAGAAAAATTTGGAATTTAAAACCCAAAAAACTCAAGAGGGTCCCTGCAGAAAAAATGCAAAGTAAAACTTTCAAAGGATGGAACTTCATTTTTTCAGTGGGGGTGTGTTGCTTCTCAACAAATGGTGATATCTGCAAGTAAAATAGTAGCACTATTTTAGAATCCAAGACTCTAGTTTCAAAACAACATAGACCATGTACCATGCCTTGCCACAAATATTCTTCAAAATAATTTAACTACTACCTGATAGTTGTTAAAATTTCCCAAGGACATACTAGGTTGAATCACTTAAGGAAGATTTTTGATGTGCAATTATAAGCATATAAAACTTTCTTCAAGAATGACTGGGCCTTCGAATGTTGCACTCTGGATTGATCAACTTTTCTAGATTGTGAAAGGGGAAACCGAGTAGAGCTCTGTTTACTAGTTTAGCCTTTTACAGCCCCGACAGAGTTACCCTTTAGATTTACACGACCCTGATTCACAACTATGAGGTGGCATATATAGCTTGGTGAACCCATTTGAGATGTATCCTCCAGGAGTCTTGGCTGCCTCCATCTATCAATTTTTTTTTTTTATTTTCATCAATCTGGAACTGCTTCAGCCTGGGTACTAATAGCCTCTATGGATACTCAAACAATTTCATGAGTCAGATCCCCCTCTTATGATCAACTTTTCTTGGATTCCCTGGGAGTTTCTCCAGCCAAACAGTATAGTAATTACTTTATAATCAAAATAATTGTGGCAAGAAAGACACAATATCCAATTATCCTTCTACTGTTGTTCTGAATAACAAAATAGTTCCACTATTCAGTTTAAGCAGACTATCTAAACATGAAACAAAACAAAAGAGGACACACTACCACAAACTTGGAAAAAGACAATTTTAAATGCTGATTTGTGCTTTTGCTGTTTAGGCAAAAACTCAACTAAACAAAATTAAAAGGCTAGAAGGAAGGCAAAGGCCACCAGCTAGAGACAAATTTGTGATTTCCTGCAAAAGATGAAACACAACACTTCAACCCAGAAATAAAACAAAAATAAAAACACACTGCTTCAAGCTTTATTTACAATATGTACATTTTTTTTTTTTATTCAAGTGGTGTGGTGGATGGAACAACTGAGAAATAGTGCCTTTAAAAATTATTGACCATTTGCAGGTAAATTTAAAAATATACCTTTCAGGTCCTGTTGACGAAATGCACTCCAGATTATGCTTCCCAATTTTTTTTTTTATATATGGATCTTGTCCCACTGAAAAAACAAATCTGCAAGTCCTTCACCCTGTAAATTAGTCAAATCATATAATAACATGTGAAGTTTTCAACCCCTGCTTAATGTCTTATTCTATCAGCCCGTATACACATAATTTTTATGCCTCCTTCAAAATCAAGGCACCAACATGTTTATGCTTCTACTTGGGGGGCTTGCAGAATCCTTTCAAAGGGACGAAAAGTAAAAACCCCCCAGGATCAAATACCTTAAAGCCTTCATAGACCCAGATCATCACATCTTCAGATTTATGTAATAACTCAAAGAGATCACATTTTATTTGTATGTCATAGTTCTTAATAACTCGAACATTTTGTGGTTGCTCCACTGCTTCAATATCCAAGACTTCAATTTTTATCCTTCCAGTAGAATTTTCATAATTTGCTCTTTTACCTGAGCCTTGCTTAGATTTAACCCCATCAATGTGTAATGTCCAAATATCATCGTTGTGATTGGTTAGAGCTGTAACTGGTCTCACCTTCTCAGTTGTCAAATTATAAACTCCAATATCTGCATCAAAACGGTTTACAACCTTTTCTTTGATATTATGTTCAGTAATCACAGGCTTATACTGAGAATCTTTATCTATTCCAAGTTGGTTGACCACATTCACATTTAGTATCTTTTTCTCCTTTTTTTGAAATTCAATAGGTGGTCCAAAGTAAGTTTCAATCAAGTTATCCTTTTGTTCAACAATTTGAGCCAGCTCATGGAGGGTGATGTTAGCCTCCATTTTCTTCATATCTTCAATGATGTTGTACTCCTTCCTAGTTACTTCTGCATAGTGATATTGAATCTTATTTTCATCATCCTTTGGTGAGGGAGGATCATCATCAGGAGTAGGTTCTGGATTTTCACATCTCAAATTATAACTGTCCCTTTGGAAATGTTGAAAATCTTGTATTTCATCCATAGGAATTTCTACAACATTTTCTGACTATTTGGAAAAAGTGAATGAATCTAAAACTATAGTTGTACTATTTTTGGATGAACCAGAACTATAAATATTTTTTTGATTTTCTAGAAAATTTGACTCACCAGGAAAAGCTTCAAAGTTGGGTAATGCTAGGTCACAAATTTTTACTTCAGGCACTCCCACCTTGAACTTGTCAGAATCTTTCTCTATATTTTGCACATGCTGAGTGTGTGTCACGGTTAACAGAGTTTCCTTGGGTAGAGCGTGACATGCTGGTACTAAATCATGATGTGGAATGGGATTCAAAATAGTCATGTTCTGTGTAACATAGGATATCAAAGGACTGCTCAAAATTTGAGGTCCTAACTGTCTTTCAAGAATTAAAGCTTCTTTATAAGCTCTTGCCAGGGTTGTGATATTGATGTCTCTCTTGAGGAAAATAGAGGTCACCGAGTCCAATGCATTCTTATAGATTTCTAAGGCTAGATTTGCATTTAGGATGTAATGACCAGTCATTCTACCATAAGCTCTTTGGAACCTCATAGTGAAAGACCTGATAGGCTCACCAGACTCTCTCTTAATGTTGGAGAATTGTTGATATAACACACTAGGGTCAATCACTTCCCCAAATTATGATACAAAAACCTTTTCCAGATCATCCCAACTAGTAATGGAATCATTAGTGAGATTCAGAAACCAGTCATACGCTCCTTCTTGGAGAGTGAAAGGGAATAATCTACAAGCTACATCTTCATGCTGTATATTTAACAATTTTAGAGCATTTTTATATGCCATCAGGTGTTCTTCTGCGGTTTTAGTTCCATTATGCTTATATCTGGGAAGATATCTCTCAAGATTTTTGGGCAGATCATGGGATGCACCAGGGATATTTAAGGCAGTTGAACCCAACCAGCTTGCCATTACTACTTGATTAGCAATGATATTCTCAGTTGTAGTTGGAGTAACTACAAGTGGTGATAAAACAATTTTGGTAAAAGACTTTGCCTTTCTGAGGCTGTTTCTCTTTGGGGTTTCTAACTCTGGCACAAGGGGCTCTCCAGATCTGGAGTGGGACCTTGTTACTCTGTGGGTGGAATCCAACCTTAGACAATAAACCTACAGACCTCAACAGATACTGAACAGAGTCTGGCCCTCCTTCTAGCACCAATTTTTTAAATGTTGGTGTTGAGTTCCGCTGTTTTAGGCAAAAACTCAAACAACAAAGTTTAAAAAAAAGCTAACAAGGAGGGAAAAGGATTCAAAAGATAAAATACTAGACTCTACACAAACAACTTACAATACTGAACAGAGTTCAGTGCCCTCCTTCTAGCGCCAATTTTTAAATGTTGGTTCGACTTTTATACACACCCTGTGAAGAATAAGCATAAAATCCCGATAACACTTATAAGGGAATAAATCCCACTCACTTTAGGATCTTGCTGGATATCCAAGGTGTGAGTTATAGAGTTGGTTCAAATGTCTATTCACTCTTTTTTGCTTTCGGAATAGTTTCAAGTGGACTGTCTGTTACCTTACAACGGGTCCTGGACTTGGTTCAGTATTGTTTTTCGAAGTTGATAGTTATCTTGGTGGGCAATCAGATTTTGCAATTAATTGTTTGATCTGACTCTTTGTGTTTCAGTAGATTAAATGGGAAGACAAATTTAAAGAAAATAAAAGGGTGGATCATTTAACGAGAAAAACCAGAGAGAGTAAGGTAGGGCAGAAAAGAGAAGCTTATTTAACTTAGTTGCAGAATCAAAACACCAATCTCAGTTACATTATTTAGCTTCGCAATAAGGTTCAATCAAAGAGGAAGGTATCTAGCTTTCTAAGACCACCTTCTACTAAGAGCATAATACAGAAAGAAACAGATCTGGAGGAAAATAATAAAACAGAAAGGAAGTCTATGTCAACTGATATCTCTCACTAGCAGCTTAGCTCATGCAGTGAGGACAGAGCAATCAGAGACAAACCCTAACCTTAAATCTTTTAATTTTCCCTAGCATACATCAAACGGAATGAAGCCTAGTAATGCATCCGATCTTGGTATCATAGATTTACAACATAAAATAAATAAAACTTTTACGGGATGAAAAACATGAGAAAATGCACTTATCGCAATTCGAGACAGATTAGGCTCCTGGCCACGCTATCCCAAAAAAATTGATGTGACATCAACTCTAGGTCCAGAACAAAGCATTCTCACAAGATATTTTTTTGCATGAAATTACTAAAATGGCTCTTATTCCAAGTTTTTCCCCCTTTGGTTCCGAGGTATACATTCATATTTATAGAGGACTGGCCTCTCTGCAAGATTTTAAATTATAAAACTGACTTTTCTTGGGAGTAATAAAATAAACACTAAAATGGGGGACAACCCACCGATATTTGCCTCTTTTATAGTATTAAAATATAAATCCCATAACATAAGTACTGGAAAAGAGGGATAATCTGCCGAAATCTGTCTGTCTGCAACATTTTAAAATATAAAGCGAACTTTCCTAGGAGTAATAAAATAAACACTGAAATGAGGGACAACCCACCAATATTTGCCTCTTTTATAGTATTAAAATATAAAGCCCATAACATAAGTACTGGAAAAGATGGACAATCCATCGAAATCTGTCTGTCTACAGCATTTTAAAACATAAAGCGGACTTTCCTTCACTTGATTTGCGCTTATCCTTGTCTTTCTTGCCATTACTTCCGCTAGTACACAACTGCCAGCTCGCTTTCTGCAAAAGACAAACAAGGATTAGTATTTTAAAATCATTAAATTAAAACCCTAATGTTCATTACAGTTCGACTCTATTTATTTGACACGTGTCACGAAAACGCGACGCTTCCTCAAGTTGCCCTTCACTTTCCTTCTTGGCCACGAAATCGCGACATGTTGTGATTTCACTACATGTCACGAAATCACGACGTCCCCCTTCATTCTAGTCTTCCCCAGATCTTCTGCCACAAAATCGTGACATGTCATGATTTCATGACATGTCACGAAATCACGACGTTCCCCTACATTCTGCGCTGCTTAACTCTTGTGTCACGATTTCGTGACACCTATCCATGCCTTAGGCTTCCTTTTGACTTTGTGTCACAATTTTGCGACGTCGTGAAATCGCGACGTCACGATTTCGTGACACCCATGCCTTGGCACTTTATCTTCCTGCCATGTCGTGATTTTGCGACGTCGCGAAATCGCGACGTCACGATTTCGCGACACGACCACCCTTGGGCTCCCTTTGCTTTTGGTGTGTCATGATTTTGTGACGTCGCGAAATCACGACGTCATGATTTTGCGACACCCATGCCTTGGCACTTTATCTTCCTACCATGTCACGATTTCGTGACACGGCCACCCTTGGGCTCCCTTTGCTTTTGGTGTGTCGTGATTTTGCGATGTCATGAAATTGCGACGTCGCGATTTTGTGACACCCATACCTTGGCACTTTATCTTCCTGCCGTGTCACAATTTCGCGACACGACCACCCTTAGGCTCCCTTTGTTTTGGTGTGTCGCGATTTCGCGACACCTATCCACCTTGGGCTCCCTTTGCTTCTTTTGGTGCAAAAAAAGACAAACACTCAAAGTGCCCAGAATTTGATGAAACTTTACAAGGATCTAAATAAGGCCAAAGGGTACCCGAATCTGCAAACGGAACTTTAGAATTTCATCAGGGATTAAGAGAAAATGCATTAACATGAATTTTACATGCAAACTATCAAAAGTTTTAAATTGAAAACAATGCCATATGCAAGCCTACTTGGATGCTTTGATGAAGGCGAATTTTGACAAAGGATGCAAGAAAAATTTGGAATTTAAAACCCAAAAAACTCAAGAGGGTCCCTGCAGAAAAAATGCAAAGTAAAACTTTCAAATGATGGAACTTCATTTTTTCAATGGGGGTGTGTTGCTTCTCAACACTACCTTCCTTAGGAACAGTTCTATGCTTTCCCCACTATTCATTTTTAATGAGTGAAGTTGAGTTTGGAGATGAAGAATAGTTGCCTTATTCTTTCCTTCAAATATTTTCTCTAGGCTTGTCCATGCATCTGAAGATGTTTTAGCTGAATTGATATAAGGTTGAATCTCATCAGTGATAGCAAAGGTTATTATCATTAGAGATTTTGAATCATTTTCCTCAAACTTTAGGATTTCAGTTTCACCTGTGGCAGGTCTCTGTGTTTTCCCTTTGACAACATCCCAAAGTTTTTCATATACTAAGATTGCTTTCACTTTATTTTTCCAAGAGAAATAATTAGGACCCTTGAGTAGTTGAGATTCTGCTAGGAAGAATTTATTTGATGCCATTTAAATCTTCCTAATATCAATCCTTATATTTGTAGGCTTCCTTATGTCTCCCTAGTAATGAGAGTATGAACACCTAATTTTAGGTTTTGAAGAAAGCTTATATCTTCCCAACTTGATAATATTTGATAGATATTATTATTATCAAGTTTTGTAGAATGCCTTATGACTCCCTAATGATTTTGGAGTATGATATAGTGCTTTTGTAAAGTATAGTTCAATTTTGGTTGATTTTGTACAGTTTTTGTAAAGATCAAAAATCAACTTTTCTAACACCTTATTACTCCTATTGAACTAAGCACTTTTCAATTTTGAAGAGGTTTTAATGTTGGATTTCTTTTGTCCCTTTTGAGAAATTTTGAGACAAGAAAATTATAAATTTCCAACCTTAACAAAAAAAATCTTAATAACCTCTTTTGTAACCCTTAGGATTTTATTCAAGTGTTTCTAATTTCCAATAACCTAGTTTGATGTTGTAACCCTTATCACTCCCAAATTTGGAAAATTAGAAAATTAATAATATTTGCAAAATATTAAAGAATTTAATCCCAAGTAGAATTCCTTATTTCTCCTAGGTTAAATTGCAAATATTATTTCAATTTGATAAGTTATCCCTTATGGTTTTTGCTTTCAAAATCTAAGATTTGACCTTAGCTTATAACCCTTATATCTCCCTAAAGTGAAAGCAATAATAAATGGGATTTAAACCTTACCTTTGAACATTGTATCACCACACTGTTCGACACCTTTTTTGGCTGAATATAACAACACTTTAATGTCCTCCTTTGGTGCTAGAAACAATGCTTATGCTTTGGAATTCCTTGTATTTAATGTTAGAATGTAGGTGCTACAAATATGGAGAGGTTTGACCTTCAAGACCAAGAGATTTTAATGCTTCCTCTTCCTTCCTTCCATGCTACGCTTTGCTATGCTTTGACTGTGCTTTCCTATGCTTGACTGCTTTGGACTTGAGCACCTTTTTATGGAAGAAAGGTCTTGAACTTTGTGACAAGTGTCACATCCATTATGTATGAGCACTCCACCTTTCTTAACATACTGATTTCCTTCTTTAACACTTCTTGGTCACTCTGTAATGTATGAGCACTCGTGTGGGCACTTGTGTGAGGCTTGTGGAAGATAACAAGTGTCACCACTTCCTTGATATTCCCTGTAACTCCTACGTGAGGTTTCTTGAGCGTTGAGAGATGAAATGGTACCTTAGAAAGTTTATGCCAAGTGGCATTCAAGCTCTCTGTATGAAGTCCTTTGCTATAATGCTTCCAAGGAGAATATTATAACTCCTTTCGTATGCCTTTCCTTAGCTTGCTTTGTTTCTTGGACAACAAGCAATATTTTCTTTTGTAGGTGAATTGATGAGGTGCTATGGAGCTTCAAATGGTGATTTTGGTGCTTCCTTTGGTGGATGATCTTCTCCAAGTTTAAGACCTTGAATGTAGCACCTTTTCTCCTTGTCTTCTATACCTTCAACATGTTGATTCCTATGCTTCTTTGTAGTGTAGATAGCCTCTTGTTATGTTGTCCATCCCACATTGGTAGAAGTAGATTTTGATGCCTTCTCTTTGTAGATGAGCACTCTTTTTATCTACGTAAATGCAGCTTGATAATAGCCTTATGTGGGCTTTGATTTTGTAGGTTCATCCATCCAAGATATGCGGAGAGTGAGCCCTTTGAGTGGCTCCTTTTGCTATGGAAGAAGAGTGCTAACATTCAACCTTCCTTGGCTGGCTTACCCTATAGATATTGTGCCTTTTGAGGCACCTTCAAATATACTCTCTTCCTATGTATAATATATTGTAGAAGTGCAATACCATGTAACCTTATATGTATATAAAACCTTCTTTATTGCACCTTTTCTTGCACTCTTTTGTAGGTCTGAAATTCTGGTTTTGTAGCAGATTTTTGAATGCAAATATGGGGGTTTTGAGGATGTCTCTTTGGCTAGACTCCTTACCCTTTTTTCTTGGATACTTTGATGATAAATCCAATCCCTTAATGATGTAGATAGAAGCTTCTTTGTAGCTGTAATTTTCTGCCCTTTGTACCATGCAATTAACCCTATAATGCTTTGGATTTGAGACTCACCAAGTCTCAATATTTGAAGCTTCTTTTTTTGCCTTTAGTTAGTTGCTATTTGGATTGTACTAACCTATTTTGGTGGCTTCCCTTGGCCACTATGTGTTGCAGATTTCTATGCTTTAATAGTGTCTTTAGACACTTGATTCAAATCAGATTTTGTGCCCTTCTCAAGTACACAAAACTAATCCTTTTGAGAGCAATAGAATAGTGCAAATGAATCTAATAATATTTCACTTTTAATGCACTAAAAATTTCACCTTATCACTCCAATAAACTCTCAAGATAATGCACTTAATCAATTTACTACAACTAATCAAGAATAATTTGAAATGAACCTTCAATAATTATTCTACAATTTCACTACAATCAATATTGTAGGACTTAGTCTTCTTTTTATTTTTCCAAAGTAGATGATAGGTAGTTGATAGATGTAATACTAAAATCTAATCAACTCCTAATTAATGTGCAAATGAACCTTAAAAATAACTTTTCTCTTTTTGCACTTTTTGAAGACTGTAATCCAATTTTTCTTCTTCTTGCAACTTTAATCTAAATTAAGGTGCTATAACAAATCTGATAAGTAATCCAATTAACAAGTTTATTTGCACCAAAATTTGCTTACCTTTTTAAATATTTCATAGTTATTTTGCCACTTCTATAGAGGATGTGAATCTTGGTGTCTAAGATCACCAAGTTGTTGCTTCGAGTAGGATCTTGCAACTTTTTGTAGACTATCCTGAACAACTCCTTCACCAAAATATGATCTTAAACTTTCTTTCATGAGCCTAAGATTTTGTGGCTTGTTCTCCTCTTGTGGTCTCCTCCTTCTACTATATATTTGGAGAAGTCTTTGTCTCTGAAGTGGTGCCTTCTTGTTATGAGAGGTAATCTTCAAATCTCCTAGATTTGGTGAGCTTCTTCTATCTTCAAGTCTTCTTGTCAAATTCTGACTTCAAGCAAGATCTTCTTCTCAAGATTCTGAATGTCTTGAGGTCTTCACTAGATTCTTCTTCTAGGATTTGGCACTCCTTGCCAAATTATTCTTCTCATATTTGGCACTCCTTGCCAAATTCTCCTTCTCATATTTGGCACTCCTTGCAAAATTCTCCTTCTCTTGGGCTTGTTGTCGGATGGTGATAATTGTCCCAAGTCCTTCACTATCAGGGGCTTCTCCTTGGTAGTGGATTTCTCTAGTGAGTTCTCCTTTGATGATTTCTTCAGTAAGGCTCTCCTAGCCTTTTATTGGATGCTCATTGAGACCTTCCCAAGGTCTTTGATCTTGTAGCTTTTGTTGGTCTTCCTTGAGACCTTCTCTTCAACCTTCTACTCTTAGAAGTGTTGGTGGTGAGATCTTCTTCTGGATATTTGATTCTGCTACTTCTGAATGCGAGCAGGACTCTCCTAGTCCTTCTTCTTCTTCCAAGATTGGAAGTTCTTCAATGAGATCTTCTCCTGATCTCTTCATTTTTGCTTTAGGTGTTGAGTTGATTCTAAAGAAGATACTCTTCCTAAATTTCTTGTAGGAAGTTTCCCAACTCACTGAATCTTCTTTCCCTACAATAAAAATATTAGTACTAAAATATTAATCTGCTTCTGAATCAGATATTCTTTTTGAATTCTTCTTCAGGATCAAGGCTTCTGGAGCCTTTTTTAGTATCTAGGCTTCTGTGGCCTTTTCAGTATCAAGGCTTCTATGACATTTTTAGTATCAAGGCTTATGTGGCATTTTTAGTATCAAGGCTTCTGTGGCCTTTTTAGTATCAAGGCTTCTATGGCCTTTTTAGTATCAAGACTTCTGTGGCTTCTTCTTCAAGGCTTCTATGGCTTCTTCTTCAAGGCTTCTATGGCCTTTTTTGTATCAAGGCTTCTATGGCCTATTCTTCAACTATGAAGTTCTTCAATCCAACAATGGAGATCTTCAGTCTCCTGACTTCACCACGACTCTTCACTAGAAGTCTTCTTCCATAGTATTCTTCTCTTGCACAAGGAACTAATCTCTGCACTATGAAGGCACGCCGACCTTCGGGCAATGAAGTTGGAGTCTCCTAGCTTTCTGTTGTAGGAGGAGTCCCAATCCTCTGAGAATTAATTTTCTACAACAAAAGAAACTTTAGGCAATAGTTAGCAAATTCCAGATATCCTGGATGATCTTCACTAGATGATTTGTCAATCTAGTGGATTGAATGTTGAGTCCTAGTCTTCACGAGTTTTTCTTGCAACTCTATGGAAAAGACTCTAGTCAAATGTAATCTCAGTATTTTTGGAACTGAGATTTCTTTCAGTCCTCACTTGGGCTCTCCCTAATTCTACCACCTAGACTCTTCTAAGAGTTTTTGATAGTGGTTGGTCCAGCAGCACATCAGGTTGACAAAAAACTTAGGCTCAATAATAATGGTGGTTTTCCTATTGACCTACTATGGCTAGATCTACCATGGCTCTGATACCACTATTAGCTTTTGATGTAATGAGCACTAGGAGATAGCAATCACAAGATGCAAAATAATATGAAAGAAAGTAAATCTGCTAGATGACTAAAATATGTTGTAAATAGAAATGACATAAAAGAATACAATGTAGCTATGGAGGAAATGAACACTCCATTAATAAAGCTACTGAACTACATTGCACCCATCACCAATGGATGGTGATCTACACAAAACTGTACTATGCTCTAAGCTACACTATCTGACTATGTCCCCCAACTCTATATCTGTATTACAATGAGGCCTTTCTTATATAGGAAAATAGGTTCCTTGGCCAACACTCTACCTAGTTGTGCAAGGGACAACTTGCACATATACAACTTGCACATTGACACTTGTGCATTTATTACATTGCATGAAGTAACTAGATAACTTCCCCCTAAAGTAATCTAATGTCCTAAGTATGTACCTTGGAAGATACATTTACATGACCCAAATGATGTAATATACTCTATTTCTAACAGGTGTGGCCATTTCTACCATAATGTTCACACGATTCCTTTGAGAATCATTTCCTTGATTTTGATATCCTTGATAATTTTTTCTCTATTGGAAGCAATGTGGAGGTCTCATGCTTCTTTTGCATGGTTGCTTCCCTATTTGATTTGTAAGAAGTAATTATTTTTCCTCATTTATTGTATGTGGGACCTCTACTTTTTGAAGTAGGTTTGCCAACTTTTCAAAGCTTGGTGATTTTTTAATAATATTTAATACTATCACAAAAACATTGTATTTTTATGGAATTGATCTTAAAATAATTAGAGCTAATATTTTTCCAGATACCTTGTTTTCCAATACCTGTAATGATGTTCATCTCTTCATAAAATATTCTTGTTTCTCTCCACTCTTCATCTTTAAGTATTGGAGCTAGTTCTAAAGGAAAAATATTTGATTTTTGATTCTTTGCTTCAAAGATTGTTTGTAGTTTATCCCATGCATATTTAGCCATGGTTGAATCCTCAATGTATGCTTGCATTTCATTTGCTAATTTGAACATGATGATTAATATTTCCTTTTTATATGCCTTGTCAAACTTTATTTGATCTTCATTTGCTTCTTCAAGATGAGTAGTGGTCATGTCTACTACTTGCCATAATTCCTGAAACTCAATATGCATTCTGAGTTTGGTTTTCTAGGAAGCATAATTTTTCCCCTTAATCGTTGAGAATCAGGTAACAAGAACTTTCGTGATCCACTAGCCATGGTAAACTTTCACAAAATTTTAATATTTTTCTTGTACTAAATCAGCCTCAAAAATATTTGTTTGAAAAGTATATATATATACTCACTTTTTAAAAGATGCTTCAAATTTTGATAAATTTTTCTCGCCAAGTAAAAGAAAATTAAATGTGGAGTTTTCATTTATTCCTTTTTCAAAAAATAATAATGATGCCTTCTATTTTGTTGTTAAGTAAGGCAACTATTATATATATACCTTTGCTTTCCCTCCACTATGAAGTGGGACTTTGATTTTTAAAGCTTCTTGAATATTTATATTTTGACCTTGTGGAAGACTTTGACTTCTACCATGTTAAAGTTGCCACATAAAAATAAAATATTCTTTTGATTAAATAACGGGCTCACCATTGACCTTCATGAAAAATTTCTTAACTTACAAATTTATTAGTGTGAATTTGACCAATTGCAGATCTTGCTAATGTTTAATATTTTTGTTACCATAAATTCTATCATGAGCTTCCTTTCTTAGGTCTAACTAAACTTGAAATGGATTTTTTTCTTCGTTGATGTTTTGGAACTATTACAAGTGATTTATATTTTCTCCATGCTTTGCAAATTTTGGATCAATTTTTCTTTTCTTTTCTTGAAGAGTATTCTAGGATCCTTTGTGATGTTCTAGCCTCTCCTTCATTTTCATGGATATACCTACTATTCTTGTGGTATTTTGGGTTTTATTTTCTCTAATGGGCCTTTTTTGGATGTCCCAATTGCTGTTATGGGTGAGGTTTTAGGCTCTCTTTTTTGGTGAGCTTTTTTTGGATGTAACTTTTGACTTATTCCTAGTTTTTCTTAGAGTGTGATACACTCTTATGAGGATAAATTTGCTCTTTATTCTATTATATCCTTTGAATGTAAATTTTTGGGCTTGTATCATGCAAGATTTAGGTGGGTGTCTCCTTTGCTTTATATTGAACATATGTTTTTTTATCATGGGTATGTTGCATTATTTGTTCTTGATGGCACCAAGATTTCATTGAGAATGATACCAATATATCTAGATTTCTTGGACTGATGCTTTAGTTTTATGCTTGGAGTAGAGGATTCATTATTAACAAACTTCCCTTTGGAAGACTTGCATGCTATTCATATTCTATATGCCTTTCATATTCAATTTGAATGTGTTTATGTAATAAATTTTACTAAATGTGGAATATAGATAGAAGAATGAAGAATCCATATCTTTGGATTTATAAAAGTAAGAGAAGGATCAAAAGGATTTAATTGAGGGAACTATAGTTTTGGTGTCAAATAGGTCAAATAGTGATCAAAAGGATTTATTTGAATATAAAATTTTTATTTTGTAGGTTCATGGATGCATTTGTAAGGATAATTTATTATTTCCATTAACCCTAGTAGTAGATATAGTTTCATTAATAGTGCTTTAATTTGGCTAAGACGTTTTAGGTTCAAGAAACAAAAATTAAGGATACATCTTGAGCATAAGGATCATATTTTTTAAGATTTGAAGATCACCATGGATAAATATGTTTTACATATAAGTTTTCATATTATAAATATATATTATGTGGATATTATTATTGGTTATCGATCCTTGGTTGGATTCTTTGGGTATTGTTAACATTAATGTGCAAAAAAGTTTATGAATTTATGGTATAGAAAAAATAAGATAACACTATAGGATATTTAATAGCTTAAGAAGCAAGGATCCAAGAAGAAGCAACAAGTAGTTATGGTAGAAAGACAAGTTAAGGAAACAACCAAGGAATCAAAAGCTGAGTCTATAGCAATGATAGCAATAGAAACCATGGAAGAAGCAACAAAAAATTCCAAGAAAGATCTATTAGAAAAGCATAAGGATGCAATAAAATAATGGAATATAAGGTAAGAGAATGAGGAAAATTTTAAAACAGTGGAACAAAATGTTGAAGAGTCAAATAAAACAAAATGTTAGGTTAGTGTTGTAGTATATTGCCATCCACACCACCATGAGTGACGATAATCTTGGGGGTATGACTTAGGGCATAAATATTATTATGGACCTAAATGGAGTCAGAAAGGTATCAAGTATGATTGTATTTGGTAGAAAAATTTTAGTAATTCTAGATTTTATAGTAGTATAGTAGCATCTTGGAACCACATGATCACTCTTTCTAAATATCAGAGTCAAGCAACAGAATCATGGAGCCAATATAGTATTTATAGATATTGAAGTGGCACAATTACATGTTAGCATCATTGAAGACCACCACTAGTCAAGATTTTACTTGGATGGATGGAAGACCAATATTGATACTAGCTATCAACACTGCTTATAAAATCATATTATTTAGTTTCTTCTCATTTTCTGAGGATGAAACATTTGTAAGAAGGGTGGAATGCTATGGTACCTAAGGATAGGTAAATGGGGATATGATATTATATTGTATATGGATATTATGGAAATTTTGCATGGGATACACATAATCCAAAGTTTATTATAATATAATATTTTATTATAATAATAAGTGGGATAAAATTTTCAGAGTTGGCTTCCCAAAGTAGCATTAGAAGTTGGGCATATAAATAAGGAATATTATCATTGATAGAATTATCATTCATATCAAGTATTCTCTTATAATATTATTTTCCCATAGAGCGGTCTCTTATATTTGGAGATCTTGTGGATTTATTCCTTATTTAGGAGTATTATTAGAGTTGTCCTAATTATCTATCTTTATCTCATTATGAATATTGTTACTTGTAGACACCAAAATCCAGCCACTTGTAAGTCATCTATACCTTCCTGCCAGCCACGTGTCAGTCATCCATCCTTCCCACCATTATTTGGCCCAAATCCACACTTTCCCACCATTATTTGGCCCAATTTCACTTTTCCCGCCATTTTTCATCCCCAAATTTATTTAAATTAATATTTATATATATATTTTAATATTTTAATATATTTTAATATATATATAAATAAAGTTTAAGTGATTTAATCTGAGCCATCCATCCTTCATTTAATCTCATCCGTCCATCCATATTAATCCGTTTCACAACCTAGATTTATTCTCTACCCTTGGATCCACTTTAATCTTAGCCACACGTTCAAAGTGTCGTTAAAACCCTAAAGTGTGCCCTAAGAGTAGATTATAAATTGAGTCACCTTGATGGCTCAAACCCTATCTATCTCTTCGGCTAAACCTACCTATCTTTCCAATCTAAGTCTAGAGTTGGCTATTGTTGTTAATCCTGAGTCTTCTATGACCCTAAGTCTGAACTAAACCCTTTCGTCGCATCCATCGCCGTCGCCTGGTCTTGCCGCGTTAACAGGAAAAGGTATAGATTCGTCTAAAGCAAGTAATCTTTCTTTATGTATTAATCTGTTGTTGAATTTCGCATTTTGTTTATTTTTATTTCATAAATCTAGGGTTTTAGACTGTTTTTGAGGGCTCACACAGTGGATCCCTCTTATTAGTTTCTAACTCTTTGATAATTTTAATGTGTGTAGGATTCTAGTGGTAGATCTGATTTGTTGATAGCAGCTGCTTAAGCTGGAGTGGTCCGAGCCCAAGGATACAACGAAGCCCACTCATTCTATTGAGGTTAAGGATACATTCTTCGAAGACGCCACCACATTATGCCAGCTAGGGTTTCGGAGAACCCTAGCACAAATTGTAACTTTGTATCACGAAAAGGGTTACAGGCCCTGTTGTACTTAAAAGGAGTTTCTAAACTCCATTGATTAATAAAAATCATTCATTTTGTACAACTATTCTGCATTCCTTTATTGTGATTTCTTTATTTCTGTTTGGCGTTGTATCTTTAATCTACATTACTATGGATAACTATTTATGGATGGATAATTTGTTATTTCAATGAATGTTGAATAATTTATGTTAATGAGAATTAAGTTTTATAATAGCCTTTAATGTGCATATGAGATGTTGCCCTCTCTAAGTGGATATGAGACTTTGACCTTTCTAATTGGTGCTCCCATATTGGAATATTATGAAGTTATTCCTTCCTTAAAGAGTATTATTGGTGTTGCCCTACCTTAATGGGATTATCTATCTCTATCTAATTGTGTGGATTATTGTATTATGGGTTGTTATTTATGGATGAATTATTTAATATTCAATATATTGTGCATGATTTATCAGAGCCACAATTTTGGTATAGTGGGGATTATTTTTTGTATTATAGAATTTAGGTTATTTTTTACCAAAAAGCTTCTCATATTCCACAAGCTATATATTTTCAAAGGAATGATCTTATTTAGGTAGTTCTCATGCCATCTTATTCAAAAATTTAAGAGATTTGAAACAAGTGGTTATATGAATGAGTTGGTGTAGTATTAAGGGAGATACGACCTCGTGAAGCTAGCTATCCAAAAAAGTGGTAATGATGTTTTTTCAAATTGTGTTTTTTTCCAAAAAATAAAATTTGAGATATATTCCAATTTGGTAGCAACATGGCACAAAGGGAGCAATAAATATGGTTATCAAAGTATCACAATAAACTTTGAACCAAAATAATACTAAGTCTTGAGTCTGCAATCTACAGTTTTACCAAATTAAGGAGTTTCTCATCAAGTGCAAGGATATCATGGAAGAAGATATTAGGTACCTAAGGGGATAAAACATTATATTGTATATGGATATTATGGCATGGGCCACACATAAATCAAGGCTGATTATATTTTAATAATTTATAATATTGAGTGGGATCAGGGTTTAGAAAGAGAGTTATACACATAAGGGATATTATCATAGTAAGGAAATAATGTCAAGTATTCTTCGTAATAATATTGACTTGTGAAGTGAAGATCTTGTGCAGTGATTCCTTCCTTAAGAAGTATTCTTGGTGTTGCCCTACCTAAAGGGTGTTATCTATTTCTATAGATTATTATTGTACATAATTAACTATGGATGGATGTTTTTAATATTTTTGCATAATGGTGAATAATTTTTGTTAATGATAATAAGGATTCATAACAAGTTGCATCAAAGTGATAATTTTGAAAGTGGGGACTATATTTTTGTGGATTGTAGAGCTAGGGCAATTTTTCCTAGATTATGTCTCATATCGTGGGAGATATATCTTTTTTAATAGTCATTTTAATAATATTATTACACCATCTTGTAGATCATTTTGAGTGCAAAAATGACTAGACGTTTGTTAAATTTTGATTAATATTGAGGGAGTTAGGTTGTTTGAAGTTGGGCTATTGATGTTGTTTTTTGGCCATGCATAAATTTGTCAAAAGATAAAAATATTTATATGTATATTTTAGTAATAAGTTTTAGAAGATTCTTGCACCATCATGTAGATGATTTTGAGTGCTACAAAAATAACTAGCCATTTGTTAAATACTGATCAATATTGAGGGAGTTATGACTATTTGAAGTTGGGCTATTGATGATGTTTTTTGGCTGCATGGAAAATTCATCCAAAGAGAAATTTTATATCTCTCAAATTGGGTAAGAAAATTAGTTGCCGATTTATTTATTTTGAATAAAAGTTATAGAAAGGAATAAATGGTATTTGAGATATTTATTTTATATAATTTTTAGTTATTTAAAACCATAGTTGCTTTAAAAAAAATGTGGGTTGAGGTTATGGCATTAGATTTTTTTTCTAAAAATGAAGAAGCCCAACTAGAGAAATTAAATGAAAAAATAAGAAACTTAGTAGAGACCAACAAAAAATTTATAGAAGAAATAAACAAATAGATCAAAAGCTATGTAGAAGAAATAAACAAAAAATTGCAAAGAATTGGCATAAAAAAGTGAAGGATAATAGTGTATAGGTAGGAGAAAGCACATTGTTGATGTTAGATAAGACAAATAGTGATCTAGAAGATTTAAATCTAAAAAATCTAGTTTGTAGGTTTATGGTTGCATTCAAAAGAAAATGGTTATTGTCTCCATAAACCCTAGGAGTAAGCATAACTTCATCAATATGGACTTGGCTAACAATTTATAGGTTCTAGAAAAGAATATCAAGGATGGAAAATTTCAAGGAGAGATGTTAAATTTTTAAGACTTGAAATTTTCTATGGATAAATATATTCTACATGCTAATTGTGTCATTAAGATGGATGAGGTGAAAATTATTATTATATATCCTTGGTTGGAATATTTAGGTATTGTTAATATTAATGTGCAAAAGAAATTTATGAAGTTGTGGTACAAAAAAAATGATTTGAGGCCTTACTATTAATGTAAACTCAGGATAATTATTCACAAGATTAAATATTATAAGATCAAATATAATAAATAATATGAGACAACTAATATGTAAATATCAAGGCTAATAATATATCCAATAAAATTCATTAATAAGTTGCAATATGAATGTAATAGCCTGAATCATACAATATAACAAGACTTACAATATTAGTTGCTCAAATGTATGCAATCTATATTACTCCTCTTTTTGTTACAAATGTATCATAAAACTCTTATACAAAGACAACACTCACTAGATGATATAATGTAGGTGGTGATATGATATAGATGGTTATGTCCCTCTATGCCTCTCTATGGAGTAATATATAGCCTTTGTAGGATGACTCTTTGGTTACTTGAATCTTCCTTTACATATGCCAAATCTCATGACTCTTGGATTCTCTACTTGAAACTTGCATACACATGACTCTATCTTGTATGTAGACTTGAACATGAATATTCACATAACACTTCCTAATATAAGAACACATGTGCACACTTACATATGGGACACTTGTGCATTTCCTGCACATTATTATATTATATAAAATATTTACTAACACACTAATCTAGGATACAACTCTAATATAATATTTACAAGTATGTACCAAGGTGGTATATTGGCATGTACGAAATAATATAGTATTATCCAACACCCTTGTATTATATTATTTGGTTATTTAAGACTTTAGTCTTCAATATGATATTCATCCTTCATGTGACTTTGCAATAGATTCGTTCTTGACCTGGTTCTTCTTCTTGCTTATCTTCATATCTAAATTTATTTTTATGTTCTTCAGTATTTACATTTTTAATATTATAGATTTATTGAACTTTCTTAGGTTCTTGTATAAGGACCCTTCCTCTACCTTTTTCATCTACATCGTATGTCTCTTTCATTTTTTGTATGGAGACTTTTGTTTCGAGTTCCTATCATCTTCATTCTTTGGTTCTTCATTATTTGGTTCATGAACTACTTGAGCTTCTTCTTTGATTTTTGGTTCATGATTACTTTGGAAGATAAATTTGGATCAAAATTGATCCATTTTTCTTTGAACTATTTTCTAAACATTAAAATGTTTTCCTTTCCTATATTTCATAACTTGAACATACTCTATCATTAGAAGATGTTGTTATATTGTAATTTGGATTTCTCAAATGTATCTCTAAGCCATTTTGGTTTTTTCTTCTCTTTATCTATTAAGTTTTGAGAATCAAATTTTAACTTGTTCTCAAATGTATCTCTAAGCCATTTTGGTTTTTTATTCTCTTCATCTATTAAGTTTTGAGAATAAAACTTAAGTGTATGCAACATGTCTTTACTATCCTCATTAAATGCATTCTTAAAAATTTCTTCCATGATATGCAAATATATTTTCCTTTTATCTAGTCTACCTTATGTCTCCCTAGGTTTGAAATTAATTTCAAAAGCTTAAAAACTATGAAGTAGAAGTCCTTATCTCCCCAATTTTTAAAAACTAGAAAGTAAGAAAAGTAAGAACTTTGCAAATTTATTTTTTCTAAATTTGAAGTAGAATTCCTTTTGACTCTAAATAATTAAATTTGCAAATATTCTATAGCACTTCAAATTTAAAAAATAACTAACAAAAATATAAACTTCAAATTTAAGAAAATAAACTAATTCCTTATTACTCCAAAATAATAATTTCAAACTTTTAATCTACTTATTACTCCTATCTTTTATTAACCTTATGACTCCTAAATTATATTAATCAAAGTCCTACTTATCTCTCCAATTATAACTTATCTCTAATTAATCTAATTATCTCTTCAACTTAATTAAATTTAAAAATCCAAAATCTTATAAATCAAAATGATTAAATAAGTCATAGCAAATTTTGAATTTTAAATAATATACCTCCACCACTTTTGTGTGCGCATTCATGCTATGATTTTTTGACTACCTTGATTTACTTGTTGACTGCCTAGATTTTCTAACCACATGGTTTGTTGATTGCCTCGGTTCATTGACTTCCTCGAATCGCTTCAACTCTTTGATTGCACTCTCTCGAAATAGCTTTAGGTTGTTGACTACATTCAATCTGCCATGAAACTGACTCCAACACACTTAAATTAGGATATTTATTGAGCGTTCTATGGGGTATTACAATTTATGTTTTCTTGAACATCTCACCTAGATGTCATGACCCTCCCTTGGTGAACTTATTCATGTTATGGAATTATGAGTTATTATACTGCTTTAATGATGGATTGTATGGCTATATGATGATTAGTTGTTGTAAATATTTATTTTATGTAAGAATATGATGTTGCTAATAGATTTGCATGTTTTGCAAGAACAAACATTCTCATGGGTGGATGAAGGATCAACCACCAAGAATGAGATGCAAAAATGGAAATGATGTTTGCTCTTAAAGGTGATAGCTCTGAGGAAGACAAACTTTCCTCTCATGTAGATGCATGTCATGTTTTGCATGTGGGAAATAAAACCATTGATAGGGAGGTTGTTTTAAAAAAAACAACGGAGGCAATGAAGTGGAAATGGATACCAAAAAAGGCTATCATGAAAAAGATCTTCCATGTTTTTTTTTGGCATATGATTGCTTGATTATTGTGTGTATAATCAATAAATGTCTTCCTTGCTTTATTTAAATGGATGCTTAGATAAATGGGGTTTCTTAGAATAGTTTTTCCTATGCAATGAATATTATACTCTTTATGATGAAAACCATTTGTATGCTTTTGCTTTTGCAAGTGGTTTTGAATATAAAGGTTTTTTTGGTAGATTCCTTGAATAGGACTTAATGCCTTTTATTTATTTAATGCCTTGGCTAGTTCTTTATTATAGCTAATGATATTAACTTTTTTTCAAGCATATATGATATCATTTGATTTATTTGGATTATGAATAATTGCTTGGAGGAACACTATGTTACCTTGCTTTGTGGTAGAGAGGTAATATTGATTGTCTTTGAAACAATAGAGTTATCATTCAATTTATTTGGAATGTCGATAGTTTATTGTTATGGATAATTGCTTTGAGGAATACCATTTTACCTTGCTTTGCGGTGGGGAGGCATGGAGAATTATGACTATTTTGAATGCACTCCTTGAGGACCAAGGGAAGCGGGTAATGGGGAAGTAAGGTAAGAAAGTTACAATTCTAGAGGGAGAAATTTGAGGAGAATCATGCACAAAATAAAAAAAGAGTAACAGATCTAAAAAAAGAAGAGCTCGATGAATCATAGAGGCACTTCTGGAATTCATTGTAGGTTTCAAGTAGACCTTGAACACTTAATATTTGGTTAATTTTATTTGAATATTGGTTTTAATAGAAGCTTACCTTACTGCAAGATATCCCTTGTGTGAACTGGTTGGGTTGAAAACAATCTCCCTTACTTCCATTAAGTGTTGTCTTTGAGCTTGATGTTTGCATGTGAGATTGACTTCTTATTTTATTTTAAAATAATAAAAAGAGAGTATAAAATACCTTTGTCAAGAATATATCCTTTTGGTGGTTGTTTCTTGAAGAGTTGTAGAATGCTTCTAATGGTGACTCGGTGTGAAGTTACGTTAGTATTGGGTATATCTAGAATGTTTTAAATATTAACATATTTATAATGCTTTAGTTTTAGTTTGAATGGTGTGCCTGAAGTAATGATGTAAGGTCACTGTGTTGTTTTATCTAAACAAAGGTTTCAATGAGTCTTTGATTGCTTGAGTATGTTAATGTTTGATTAAGATACTATTTTGAGCACAAATTAGAGTTTCTAGCCTAAATGATTGTTTAACTCTATATTTTTCTAGTATTCCAAGGTTGTGTTGTAATATCTCTTTTAAGAGCACGTATCAGGTACATGATAGACTTGCTTTTCAAATTTGTTCTTTATACTTCATTGCTTGTTTTCGTTGCTGCTCTAGAGACATCACTGAGGCTTGAAAATAAATATTTAGTGGGTGTTTATTGAAGTCAATGGAGTTGTGTGCTCAACATGATTCTTAATGGGACCATAGATCTATTTGGTGTAATATTATTTTAGATTTTCTTTCTTTGTGTACGTTTGAGCATTATGAATTGTATAACTAGAGTCTATACAAGTGGAGATTTAGGCTTTGCACTGTCTTTGGGTTTTAATATATAGATAGGCCTTCCCTCTTTTTCATTATTTTAAAGGAAAGAGCTTTATTATTGTCATTATGTATGGAAAGGTAATAAGTTGCCCATACATTGTGTTTGAATTTGTTTCAATAACCTTTAGTTATATACTTTGTGATCTTAGGTCAGGTTACACATGATATTTTACTTTTATGTGAGGGTTATTTTTAAACATAGTTTCTTTTTTAAACCTTGCATGAAAAAATGATGAGGAATCCAGGTTTTAGCTAAGGTATTATGGGGTTCCTTAGTGTTGTTGCTAAAATGGATGTTTGATGATTTATGATTATGTTTTGACATGGAGCCTTTTGTTTCCAAAAGAAATTATGGGGTTTATTTTGAGTTTTGGATTTCTTGTTGATGCTAGAAAATAAACAAGATTATATAAGAAGCTTTGTATGGAAAGAATGAATAAGAATGTTATAGAATTGGGTGTTCTTGGAATGTTGTGTGCATATTAAAAAATATACATGCATTTAGGAATGCACTCTCATGTTGGGGAGTTGTTTTGATCCCTTAATACATCTCCTTATCAGTGGGTTTAAAGAAAATTCAAATATGGAGAGAGTTAAGAAGCATAAGAGCATAGGACAAAAGAAAGAGTTTATGTTACCATTCTTTTTAGTCCATGTTTGGAATGGACTTTGAAAGTATTGTATACTCATTTGATTAAAGGATATTTTGGATGTAATATTTGTAATAAACATTGTTGCTTGAACTCTCTCAAGAAGAGATTTCTATTGGAAAAAGTATCTAGTTGTTGAATTTTACGTCAAAGTATTTTAATGATGGACAATTAAATACGAACCAACAAGCTGGATATTATAAATTAAATATTTTTTGCTAAAGTTTTATTATATTTTATTTTTGGCAATATTGGAAAGAGATGATCATTTACATTGGTTATTTATGGATATTTTAGTTATACAAAAGGGACATATTAATCCTAATTGATGAGGTGATTGGTCAAATGAGGATTTAAGAGAAATATTATTAAAGTTATTTCATTTAAGCATAGTGTTAGAATATATCCTTATTGCACCAAATGGATTCATGTCAATTATTTTATTTAATATGTGCATTAAATTTAATCAAAGGAGAAAAGTGTTTATTTTCTAGAAATGTGTTTATTTCTATTTATGTTTCCTTTCAGTTCATGGGATAAGACTTATGGATTAACCTTAAGGATAAAACTTGCCTAAGTAGTTACAATTGCGTAATATCCAGGGGGAGTACAATGAGTACTTTTCAATAAAGGAACTTTGAGAAGGTTTCAAGAACAATTATTCTTTGAAACAGGAGATAGGTGGTGTAGCCTAGAACCTCCTTCCATTCATAGAGGATTGGATCTCATTATGTGGTAGAACCATGATGGGTAGGCTTAAGGGTTCCATGTGTGTTATCTTTGTGAAGTAGAGACCACCTTAGATATCACATCAGGGATATGGATATAACTAAGCACAGTGTGGTTAGAGGTTCACCATCGAGGTATAATCATCTAAATATAAAGGGCTTTACACTATTATAAGAAACATCATAGGATGACTTATGATGAATCTTGGAAAAGAGAATCCCTTGATCTCAATGGAAATAGAAAAGGTTAATCTAGCATTATGGTTAAAATGTCCTTTTGTGGAGAAAGATCAAAAATAGGGAAACCATGTTAAGACACCTTGTATACTGTGGAGATGTACTAGGAAATACCTAGAGTATCTATAGGAGTTAGGTCACTCTTGTCCACTCGAGCAACTTTTGCAGCATTATAAAGCTCAAAATATGGTTAATCCCTATGAGAATGTTTAAATCCTTTATTTTGATAATAACGTAGAAAACTTAATTTTTCCTTCTATAAAACAAATTTCTTACTTGGGTTGGGTACAATTTGGGTACGTTACACTTGGTATCAAATCACTATGTTTATAGGACTAGAAAGAAATAGTGGAGTGAGCTAATCATATTACTATTGCCAATGAAATGACTAGTGGATGATACTATGTTGGAAATAGTTTACAAGGAAGTACTTAGTCATTAGTTAGTAGTACAATTTGAAGGACTGAATTGCAACCTAACTGAAGTCTTTTGAATGACCAAGAAGATGGAACCAATATTGAGAAGAGAAAAATAAGGATCCTCTTTACCTTCCAATAAATCTAGATGGAATAACATCAAGGAAATATATTTGGGTGAGAGTTCGAGAAACTCAAATAGAGAGGAGGAAAACCTTACAACCATGGTTTCACTGTTATAGGAACAGATGGAACAACAAAGAGTGCATATGAACCAAAAAAGATAATTTCTAGAGACAATAGTGAATTAGAACCCATAGAGTAAATATTCTAAATTTGGACAAGAGTAGGGCCCTACTATAGAGGAAAAAGAGGCTAGAGCTCTAATTGAAGTAGAGTTAGCTCAAGAAAAAGAAGGTAAAAACCATAATATTTAATAGAAAAGAAGAGGGAGAGTCAGTCAAAGTTTGGATGAGTGAGTTGGAAAATTTATTCACAATTAAGGACATCTCATCGCTAACCCAAATAGTGTGGGCTACACTACTTTTAAAAGAAGCTAAGTTAGAGTGGTGGAATACATTTATAACTTGCCAAAAGCTTAAGGCTATAAATTTGAAATGGGAAGGATTTGTATTAGCTTTTTAGAAAATTTTTATAACCGAATAATAATATTTAGATATATTTGAGGAATTTACCATGCTCCACCAGGGGATAAATACTATGGAGGTGTACCATCAAAAGTTTGTAAAGTTGCTTAAGTATGTGCCAGCTTATGAGATAGATGAGAAAATGAAGGTGCACAAATTTATCTTAGGATTGGAATCTAAGACCAAAACTAAGGTCAATATGCTCCAGCTAGAGAAATTGTATAAGGTGCATGATCTGGAAAACCAAGAAAAAACTAATTTGTAGCCTAGCAAACTCCTCTTCAACTATGTTGACATGGATGAAACATATCAATAAGCACTACAAAAGGGGTACAGTGTTATTTACATGAAGTGGAAATAGGAATGAAATAAGAGATCTAAAACCAAACCAAAGTTCCAAAAAAGAACAATGGAAAATAGGGGAGTTTTAAGAAGAAATTCCAAAAGAAATATAATGACAAGAATACTTCTCAGCCTAGGAAATAACAAAGTTTGGTATTGACTAACAAGGAAGAGGAGCAAAAATGGGAAAGACACCTTAATCCCATGGGTGGATGTTTTGACTATGGAGGTATTCACTATGCAAACAAGTTCCCACATAAAGTAGGGTCAAGCAAGAAACCAGAGGAACCTAATCATAGGATCAACCATAGGTAACCAAAACCTTAATGGACAAGCTACACCCTTTGGTTCTAAATGGTAAGTTATTTGATAGAAGTGTCAAGATATTATTAGGTAGTGGAGCAAATAATAGTTTAATCTCTTCTAATATAGTCAAGGATATGCCAAAAAAACCAATATTTTTGGTATAATGGTGGAAAATCGAGTATGGTTCTAGAAAAGCCTACTCAGTAGATCAGTGTTTTCCTATAACTGATATCACCCTATCCAATGGCTCTACCTTATGGCATCTGTATGTAGCCTCACTACATGCCTTCAACATCATCTTAGATATGGATTGGCTAAAATATCATAAGACCCTAATTAATTTCTAAGATATATGGATTAACTACACTGATAACGATAGTAGAAGATTGAAAATCATCTATGAAAAAGGATCATTTCAACCCCAATTTTTGTCTGTGATGCAACTAAAAAGGACAATGAAAAGAGGGAGAATGATTCTCACTGTAAAACTAAATGAAGTTAAGGATAAAAATAGATAAGTATTCAAAAACCACCCAATCTTGCAAGAATTCAGAGATGTGTTCCCTAAATATCTTACTGGATTACCTTCAAAATGAGAATTTAATTTCACCATCAAATTAATGCCAAGAACTGAGCCTATACATATAAATCCTTATAGGATGAACCCTATAGAAATGCAAGAATTGAAAGTATAACTTCAAGGATTGTTAGAGAAAGGGCTGATAAAATCCAATGTGTCTCCATGAGGTGTACCTATCCTCTTTGTTAAAAATAAATATGGATCACTCAAATTTTGTATTGATTTATAAAATTCTAAATAAAGCAACCATCAAGAACATATACCCCTTACACAAAATTAAGGTTTTATTTGATCAACTGAAGGGGGTGACCATATTTTCTAAAATTGAATTAAATTCAAGGTATCATCAATTACAGATATGTGAGAAAGATACTCACAAAACTACCTTCAATACTTGTTATGGGTACTATGAGTTCATAGTGCTACTGTTTAGATTGATCAATGTGCCAACTTCATTCATGAACTTGATGAACAATGTATTCAGGAAGTAGTTGGATTGAATCATATTGATATTTTTATATGACATTTTGATATATTCCAAGAACAAGGAATAGCATGAGAAGCATTTGAGGATAGTGCTTGAGCCATTAAGAAGAACCAACTATATGGTAATTTTTTGAAATATGATTTTTATGTTCTAAAGGTACAATATCTAGGGCATATCATCTCTGTATATGGGATTGTAGTAGACCTTAGGAAGATTGAAGCCATCTTGAGTTGACCACAACCTACTAATGTATCTAAAGTTCATAGCTTCTGGGCATAACAGGATACTATAGACGATTTGTGAAGGATTACTCAAAAATCGCCTATTCAATTACCAATATTCAAAGGAATGGAAAGGAATTTGAATGGATGGGTAAGTATGAAGTTGCTTTAGAGTTACTTAAGAAAAATTTGACTACCGCACTTATATTGAAGATTTCATATCCTTATAGGAACTATTTAGTTTGTACGGATGCATCTTTGGAAGGGTTAGAAGTGTTATTCCAAGATGAATCAGTAGTGGAATATGAATCAAGGAAACTCAAGAAGCATGAGGTGAATTAAGCCACACATAATTTGGAGCTAGTAGTAATTGTGCACACACTTAATATGTGGCAAAAATATCTACTAGAAAGATATTTTGAGCTACAAATCGATCATCAGAATTTGAAATATATCTTTACTCAACCTATGTTAAATTCTAGATAAAGGAGGTGGTTTGAGTTCTTAGCTGAGTATGAATCTGGTATAGAATTAATCAAAGATAAATAGAATAAGGTCATTGATACCTTGAGTAGAATAAGGCATATAGTTGCACTATCTTATAGTCACTAGACTTGATGGACCAAGTTAGAAAGGTACAGGAATAGGATTTATTCTACAAAGACATATGGGTTAAGGGTTCCTTTCTTTTGGTAACAAATTAGCAAACTTAATTCTTCCTTCTATAAAACAATTTTCTTACTCAGGTTGGGTATGATTTGGGTATGTTACACTAGGTTATTTGTTTGATATTTTACCTTTGAAGCAAATATCTTACACTTGGCATGAATGTCTGCCAACTCTGCTCATATTCTACTAACACGCGTTCCTCTTATTGGTGAGCAAATAATATTATTTGACATTACAATGTAACAATCAAATATTTCATGCGTTCACTGATCGTTTGGTACTTTGACTTCTATTATTTCCTCAATGTTATAATGTATTTCACTAATGGCTTTGGTGCTTCAATGTTTGGATGGCTTTGACACTTCAAAATTTGTATGGTTTTGACATTTCAATATTTTGATGGCTTTTTCATTTCAATGTTCATATTGATTTGGCACTTTAATCGCTCATGATGCTTTACTTCCTAATGGTTCTAGAGAGACTCATGATGCTTCACATGCTAGTGGTGCTTCAATGCCTTATAACTCTTAGGTGGCTTGTAGTGTTGATTAGATGCATAGTAGTATCTTTGTTGGCTATTTCGATGGAACGTAGTGTCTTTACTAGCTCTTAGTGTCTTGTGGTCTTGTGGTTCTTAGATGGAGGTTTGATAGATTATGGTTCCTAGATGGCTTCTAGCTCTTGTTGGCTCATAGCTCTTGACACTTTGATTGCCCATATATGCCCAATTCAATTTTACTTATGTGTAGTTCTATTATGACTACACTTTGCTACACTCTCATTAATGCTTGTTTTGGCTATTCGGCTATTCCATTGATTATACTTTATCTTATTTTTATTATACAGGTTTAGGTACATTGCTCAGTGTTCATGATTTTAGAATTTAACACACAATGTTTTGTATGCTTTCTTAGATGCTTTTAAATGTATTTTATCCTTACTACGATTGAGGATTTCGTTATGTGTTCTAGCACTTGATTAAATGGATATCATTGAAATACCTACTTTCTTAATGCTCTACTACCTTCAATCAACCTTCCTTAATTTTTACCTTCAACTTGTTGTCTTCCACTTCTACCTTGCTATTATCCTTCAACACTTTTACTCATCTCTCTTTCTTGAATCTCTTCTTCAATGCTCTTTCTTAGCACTCTACCTTGTATGCTATGCTTCTTGATTTCATAGGATATTTTCTTCATAATGTATCTTGGAATTTTATAATACTTCCTTTCTCTTTGGCATTTATTTCTCTTTTATTTTGGCAACATAAAAATTCTTAGTTATATAACATCTTTTTGTACCAATTTTCTTCTGTTGTATTCTATAACATGTCCTCTTTTTATTTGATGGATCTCTTGCATGAACTTACGCTAGCTGCTCAACCTAAGATCTTGGTTGAAAATCTACTATCATTCTTTGGCCAAAATGTAATTCCCTATTTGTTGGTCAAATAGAAACCTTCCTCCTTTCCTTGCTTTCACCTAATACATATTTCTCATATAAGAGCTTATCTTTAATAACTCTCTTCTTATTTCCTTATAAAACTTTCCTTAATAATGACCTCACAAGTCAAAACTTCTTCAATCCTCCTTTCAATATTTTAATATGGGGTTGTTATATATGGTCTCTTCTCTTTTCTCTAATAAGGATCATATATCTTCATAAAAAATCTCTTTCTCTAAAGGGTCTCAATTATCTGGTTCTTTGAACTATATACTCCTATCTTTGAAGAGTCTTTATCCTTTAATATTGTCCTCTTCTCTTGGACCATTTTTCACGATTGATATGACCTAAATAACTAAAACATTTATCAAGGTCTTTTCCTTCAAGATGTAAATTCATTGTATCAATATCAAGTTCTATCTTCAAGACTTGAATCTTTTTATCAAGATCTATCTTCAAGACTTGAATATTTCTCTATCAAGGTCTACCTTCAAGACCTAAATATTTATCTATCAAGGTCTGCCTTTAAGACCTAAATATTCTTGTAGACCACCTTTTATTTTGAATAGAATATTAGAATAAGTAAACCCGATATATATTTATCAAGTTCAATATCTTAGTGACCTAAATCTTTAATATTCTACAACTTGAATCAATATCTACTTAATGAAAGCTCTTTGCCTTCTCTCACACTTGAAGATGAAAGTCTTCTCTATCTATTGTAGGAAGCTTCTCACTTCTTTGAAGATCAATATTTTCTACAATAATATCTTAGGTTAATCCTAAGAACTCCAATAATGATTCTCCTCCTTACTAGAGAATCCAATAACGTCAAGGTGATCATAAAATTCCTTGATGCTCCAAATAAAATAGATTGATTGTATCAACTTGTTCAACTCTCTTGATAGAAACCAGTTGCTAGGAATTTGTCTATGTCCCTAAAATATTAGTCAATGTTAGGATGGCTATTTCCTGAATGACCAAATATCTCCTTAGTTGGTTTTACCTCAATATTTAATCAATAATTATTCTCTTTCTTATGAAAATATCAATGTCAAGGGATTTTTGTCCTTGAAAATTTCCTAGCAGAGTTAGGGTTGGAAATTTTCTTGAATAATCAATTGTCTCCAAGTTGATTCACCCAAATATGGGTGCTAGTCTTCATTGCTTATCCTTCAACCTAGTGGAAAGACCCTAGTTGAGTCCTAGTCTTCACTGGTTATCCTTAAACCTAGTGGAAAGACACTAGATTTCTACTTCAAATTTTCAAATTATATTGTTGAGTCCTAGTCTTCATTAGTTGTTCCTATAGTTGTGGAAATAATATAGCCTTCCTTGTGCAACTAAACAATTCATGTACAAGCAAATTCATTTTGTAGCTCTCATACCACTAATGAATTTTGAAGCCTTACTATTAAAAATAAACTCAAGATAATTATTCATAGGATCAAATATTATAAGATCAGATATAATAAATGATATAAGATAACTAATATGTAAATACCAAGGCTAATAATATATCCAATAGCATTCATTAATATTATTAAGCTATAATATGAATGTAATAACTTGTATCATATAATATAACAAGACTTACAATATTAATTGCTCAAATGTATGCAATCTGCATTAGTCCTCTTTATGTTACAAATGTATCATAAAACTCTCATTCAAACACAACACTCACTATATGATATAATGTAGGTGGTGATATTATGTAGATGGTGATGTCCCTCTATGCTTCTCTATAGAGTAATATATAGCATTTTTAGGACGACTCTTTGGTTACTTGACTATTACTTTCCATATACCAAGTCTCATGACTCTTGGCTTCTCTACTTGAGACTTTTATGCACATGACTCTATCTTATATGCACACTTAGACATGACTCTTCATATAACACTTCCTAATATAAGAACACATATGCACACTTACATATGGGACACATGCACATTTACACACATAACACTTGCACACTTATTTACATGATACTTGTGCATTTCTTGCACATTATTACATTACATAAAATATTTACTTACACACTAATCTAGGGCACAACCCTAATCTAGTATTTTCAAGGATGTACCAAGGTGGTACATTGGTATGTACCAAATAATCTAATATTCTCCAACAAAAAAAGGATAACATTGCAATATGTTTCTTAGCTTAAAGAGCAAGGAACAATGGAGAAATAGAAAGTAATTATATGAAAATAAATTGAATAATATGCCAAAGAACATGAAATAGAGTCTAAAGAGGAGGAATCAACAAAGATCAAGGAAGAAGCAAACATAAAATTTAAGGACAAACCAAAATATGGGAGAATGACAAAAGAGCATAAAAAAGAGGAACAATATGTTGAAGAGTAAAAAGAAATACAACATAAGGTTAAGTTCAAATATTATCACCATCCACACTATACTAAAAGGAAACAATCATGGAGATAGGGCTTAAAGAAATAGAAGAACTACGAGGGACATACATGAAACTAAAGGAACCAAAACTTTGGATATGCTATTAGTTGCAAATGAAAGTATGGATGAAGAAGAGTGAAATTTATGACCAAAAAAATATGTTTTTGACACATGGAACCAAAGCATGACTTTTGGATACTCAAGTGGCAAAATGACATATTGACATTAGTGAAGACCACAACCAGTAAGAGTTTCACTAGGAAGGATGGATGATCAAAATTGGTACCAATTCTTAGCATGGATTAGAAGACCATACTATTTAGTTTTTTTTTATATTTTATAGATGAAATATTTTGCATTTTAGGTATTTAAGGGGATATGCTATTATATTGTATATGTGTATTATGACATGGGCCACACATAACACAAGGTTGATTATATTTTAATATTTTATAATAATGAGTGGGATGAGGGTTATATAAAGAAGGGATATTGACATTATAAGTTATTCATGTCAAGTATTCTTTGTAATAGTATTGGATCATGATACCTTCCTTAAGGAGTATTCTTAGTGTTTCCCTACTTGAAGGGTATTATCTATTTATATGGATTATTATTATGGAGTGATAACTTCTTTAAAATAAATGTCAATTATTCCTTTATCTCAAGTCCTATGTAATATGCTTAGATGTCATGTAGAAAGCCTTTTAAATCCCTAATTATTTATTTACTATAGTTTTATTTTTTTGAGAAAACTATAGAAACTTTCACATAAAAATACCTTCATAAAATTCTTCTTTAATATTTTCTTTTTCATTTTTCAATAAACTTTAGAGAAAGATATATATATATATATATATATATATATATATATATATATATATATATATATATATATATATATATATATATATATATATATATATATATATATATATTTTTTTTAAGGAAGATACTCACAAAACTACCTTCAATACTTGTTATGGGTACTATGAGTTCACAGTGCTATTGTTTGGATTGACCAATATGCCATATACATTCATGAACTTGATGAACAGTGTATTAAGTAAGTAGTTAGATCAATTCATATTGATATTTTTAGATGAAATTTTGATATATTCTAATAACAAGGAAGAGCATGACAAGCATTTGAGTATAGTGCTTGAGCTATTAAGAAGAACCAACTATATGGTAATTTGTTGAAATATTATTTTTATGTTCTAAAGGTATAATATCTAGGGCATATCATCTTTGTAGATGGGATTGTAGTATACCCTAGGAATATTGAAGCCATCTTGAGTTGACCATAACCTACTAATGTATCTGAAGTTCACAGCTTCTGGGCATAACATGATACTATAGATGATTTGTGAAGGATTACTCAAAAATTGCCTATTCAAATACCAATCCTCAAAGGAATGGAAAGGAATTTAAATGGATGGGTAAGTATGAAGTTTTTTTTGAGTTAAGAAAAATTTGATAAGCATACTTATATTAAAGATTTCATATCCTTAGAGGAACTATTTAGTTTGTACGGATGCATCTTTGGAAGGGTTAGAAGTGTTATTCCAAGATGAATCAGTAGTAGAATATGAATCAAGAAAACTCAAGAATCATGAGGTGAATTAAACCACACATAATTTGGAGCTACTATTAGTTGTGCACACACTTAAGATGTGGCAAAACTATCTATTAGAAAATATTTTGAGCTAGAAACCGATCATCAAAGTTTGAAATATATCTTTACTCAACCTATGTTAAATTATAGACAAAGGAGGTGGTTTGAATTCTTACCTGAGTATGAATCTTGTATAAAATATATCAAATATAAAGAGAATAAGGTCATTGATACCTTGAGTAGAAGAAGGCATATAGCTGCACTATCTCCTAGTCACTAGACTTGATGGACCAAGTCAGGAATGCACAGGCATAGGATTTATTCTACAAAGACATATGGATGAAGGGTTCCTTTCTTTTGGTAACAACTTAGAAAACTTAATTCTTCCTTCTATAAAAAAATTCTTACTCGGGTTGGGTACGATTTGGGTATGTTACACTAGGTTATTTGCTTGATATTTTACCTTTGAAGAAAATATCTTACAATTGGCATGAATGTCTTCCAACTCTGCTCATATTTTACTAACACACGTTCCTCTTATTGGTGAGCAAATAATATTATTTGACATTACAATGTTACAATCAAATATTTCATGCGTTCACTTATCATTTGGTACTTTGAATCCTATTATTTCCTCAATGTTCTAATGGATTTCACTGATGGCTTTGGTGCTTCAATGTTTGGATGGCTTCGACACTTCAAAATTTGTATGGTTTTGACATTTCAATATTTGGATGGCTTTTGCATTTCAATGTCCATATTGCTTTGGCATATTAATCGCTCATGATGCTTTACTTCCTAATGGTGCTATAGAGACTCATGATGCTTCACATGCTAGTGGTGCTTCAATGGCTTATAATTCTTAGGTGGCTCGTAGTGTTGATTAGATGCATCGTAGTATCTTTGTTGGCTACTTCGATGGAACATAGTGTCTTTACTAGCTCTTAGTGTCTTGTTGTCTTGTGGTTATTAGATGGAGGCTTGCTAGATTGTGGTTCCTAGATGGCTTGTAGATCTTTTTGGCTCATAGCTCTTGACACTTTGATTGCCCCTCAATGCTCAATTCAATTTTACTTGTGTGTAGTTCTATTATGACTATACTTTTCTACACTTTCATTAATGCTTGTTTTGGCTATTCGGCTATTCCATTGATCATACTTTATCTTCCTTTTATTATTCAATTTTAGGTACATTTCTCAGTGTTCATGATTTTAGACTTTAACACACAATGCATTGTATGCTTTATTAGATGCTTTTAAATGTATTTTATCCTTACTACGGTTGTGGATTTCCTTAGTGTTCTAGCACTTTATTAAATGGATATCATTGTAATACCTCCTTTCTTAATGCTCTACTACCTTCAATCAAAATTCCTTAATTTTTACCTTCAACTTGTTGTCTTCCAGTTCTACCTTGCTATTCTTCTTCGACTCTTTTACTAGTCTCTCTTTCTTGACTCTCTTATTCAATGCTCTTTCTTAGCACTCTACCTTGTATGCTATGCTTCTTGATTTCATAGGATCTTTGCTTCATAATGTATCTTGGAATTTTATAATACTTCCTTTCTCTTTGGCATTTATTTCTCTTTGATGTTGGCTGCATAAAAATTCTTAGTTATATAACATATTTTTGTACCAATTTTCTTATGTTGTCTTCTATAACATGTCCTCTTTTTATTTTATGGATCTCTTGCATGAACTTACGCTAGCTGCTCAACCTAAGATCTTGGCTGAAAATATACTATCATTTTTGGCCAAAATGCAATTCCCAATTTTTTGGTCGAATAGAAACCTTCCTCCTTTCCTTGTTTTCACCTAATACATATTTCTCATATAAGATATTATCTTTAATAACTCTCTTCTTATTTCCTGATAAAAATTTCCTTAATAATCACCTCACAAGTCAAAACTTCTTCAATCCTCCTTTCAATATTTTAATATGGAGCTGTTATATATGGCCTCTTCTCTTTTCTCTAATAAGGATCATAGATCTTCATAAAAAGTATCATTCTCTAAAGGGTCTCAATTCTCTGGTTCTCTGAACTATACACTCCTATCTTTGAAGAGTCTTTATCCTTGAATATTGTCCTCTTCTCTTGGACCAATTTTCAAGATCTATATGACCATTTATCAAGGTATTTTCCTTCAAAATGTAAATTCATTGTATCAATATCAAGGTCTATCTTCAAGACTTGAATATTTTTATCAAGATCTATCTTCAAGACTTGAATATTTCTCTATCAAGGTCTACCTTCAAGACCTAAATCTTTATCTATCAAGGTCTGCCTTTAAGACCTAAATATTCTTGTAGACCACCTTTTATTTTTAATAGAATCTTAGAATAAGTAAACTCGATATACATTTATCAAGGTCAATATCTTAGTGACCAAAATATTTAATATTCTACAACTTGAATCAATATCTACTTAATGAAAACTCTTTGCTTTCTCTCTTACTTGAAGATGAAAGTCTTCTCTATCTATTCTAGGAAGCTTCTCACTTCTTTGAACATCACTTTTTTCTAAAATAATATCTTAGGTTAATCCTAAGAACTCCAATAATGACTCTCCTTCTTACTAGAGAATCCAATAACATCAAGGTGATCATAAAATTCCTTGATCCTCCAAATAAAATAGAGTGATTGTATCAACTTGTTCAACTCTCTTGATAGAAACCAGTTGCTAGGAATTTGTCTGTCCCTAAAATATCAGTCAATTTTAGGATGGCTATTTCCTGAATGACCAAATATCTCCATAGTTGGTTTTACCTCAATATTTAATCAATAATTATTCTCTTTCTTATGAAAATATCAATGTCAAGGGATTTTTGTCCTTGAAACTTTCCTAGTAGAGTTAGGGTTGGAAATTTTCTTGAATAATCAATTGTCTTCAAGTTGATTTACCCAAATATGGGTCCTAGTCTTCATTGCTTATCCTTCAACCTAGTGGAAAGACCCTAGCTGAGTCCTAGTCTTCATTGTTTATCCTTCAACCTAGTGGAAAGATCCTAGATTTCTACTTCAAATTTTCAAATTATATTGTTGAGTCCTAGTCTTCATTAGTTGTTCCTATAGTTGTGGAAATACTCTAGCCTTCCTTGTGCAACTAAACAATTCATGTACAAGCAAATTCATTTTGTAGCTCTCATACCACTAATGACTTTTGAAGCCTTACTATTAAAAATAAACTCACAAGATAATTATTCATAGGATCAAATATTATAAGATCAGGTATAATAAATGATATAGGATAACTAATATGTAAATACCAAGGCTAATAATATATCCAATAGCATTCATTAATATTATTAAGCTATAATATGAATGTAATAACTTGTATCATATAATATAACAAGACTTACAATATTAGTTGCTCAAATGTATGCAATCTGCATTAGTCCTCTTTCTGTTACAAATGTATCATAAAACTCTCATACAAACACAAAAATCACTATATGATATAATCTAGGTGGTGATATTATGTAGATGGTGATGTCCCTCTGTGATTCTCTATACAATAATATATAGCCTTTTTAGGATGACTGTTTGGTTACTTGACTATTACTTTCCATCTACCAAGTCTCATGACTCTTGTCTTCTCTACTTGACACTTTTATGCACATGAATCTATCTTATATGCACACTTAGACATGACTCTTCATATAACACTTCCTAATATAAGAACACATATGCACACTTACATATGGGACACATGCACATTTACACACATAACACTTGCACATTATTACATTACATAAAATATTTACTTACACACTAATCTAGGGCACAACCCTAATCTAGTATTTTCAAGGATGTACCAAGGTGGTACATTGGTATATACCAAATAATCTAATATTCTCCAAAAAAAAAGGATAACATTGCAATATGTTTCTTAGCTTAAAGAGCAAGGACCAAGGGAGAAATAGAAAGTAATTATATGAAAATAAATTGAAGAATATGCCAAAGAACATGAAAAAGAGTCTAAAGAGGAGGAATCAACAAAGATCAAGGAAGAAGCAAACATAAAATTTAAGGACAAACCAAAATATGGGAGAATGACAAAAGAGCATAAAAAAGAGGAACAATATGTTGAAGAGTAAAAATAAATACAACATAAGGTTAAGTTCAAATATTATCACCATCCACACCATACTAAAAGGAAACAATCATGGAGATAGGGCTTAAATAAATAGAAGAACTACGAGGGACATACATGAAACTAAAGGAACAAAAAATTTGGATATGCTATTAGTTGCAAATGAAAGTATGGATGAAGAAGAATGAAATTTATGACCAAAAAAAATATGTTTCCGACACATGGAACCAAAGCATGAATTTTGGATACTCAAGTGGCGAAATGACATATTGACATTAGTGAAGACCACCACCAATAAGAGTTTCACGAGGATGGATGGATGATCAAAATTGGTACCAATTCTTATCATGGCTCAGAAGACCATACTATTTAGTTTTTTTTTATATTTTATAAATGAAATATTTTTTAAGGGGGTGGAATTTTAGGTATCTAAGGGGATATGCTATTGTATTGTATATGTGTATTATGACATGGCCACACATAATACAAGGTTGATTATATTTTAATATTTTATAATAATTAGTGGGATGAGGGTTTAGGAAGAGGGTTATATAAAGAAGGGATATTGAAATTATAAGTAATTCATGTCAAGGATTCTTTGTAATAGTCTTGGCTCATGGTACCTTCCTTAAGGAGTATTCTTAGTGTTTCCCTACTTGAAGGGTATTATCTATTTATATCGATTATTATTGTGGAGTGATAACTTCTTTAAAATAAATGTCAATGCTTCCTTTATCTCAAGTCCTATGTAATATGCTTAGATGTCAAGTAGAAAGCCTTTTAAATCTCTAATTCTTTATTTGCTATAGTTTTATTTTTTTGAGAAAATTATAGAAACTCTCACATAAATATCCCTTCATAAATTTCTTCTTAAATATTTTCTTTTTCATTTTTCAATAAACTTTAGAGAAGAATACATAGATATATATATATATATATATATATATATATATATATATATATATATATATATATATATATAAGGAAGATACTCACAAAACTACCTTCAAGACTTGGTATGGGTACTATGAGTTCACAATGCTACTATTTGGATTGATCAATGTGCCAGCTGCATTCATGAACTTGATGAACAATGTATTCAGGAAGTAGTTGGATTGATTCATATAGATATTTTTAGATTAAATTTTCATATATTCTAAGAACAAGGAATAGCATGACAAGCATTTGAGGATAGTGCTTGAGCTTTTAAAAAAAGAACCAACTATATGGAAATTTGTTGAAATGTGACTTTTATGTCCTAGAGGTATAATATCTAGGGCATATCATCTCTATATATGGGATTGTAGTAGACCCCAGGAATATTGAAGCCATATTGAGTTGACAACCTACTAATGTATCTGAAGTTCACAACTTCTGGGTATAACATGATACTATAGATGATTTATGAAGGATTACTCAAAAATCACCTATTCAAATACCAATCCTCAAAGGAATGGAAAGGAATTTAAATGGATGGGTAAGTATGAAGTTTTTATTTGAGTTACTTAAGAAAAATTTGACTAGCATACTTATATTAAAGATTTCATATCCTTAGAGGAACTATTTAGTTTGTACTAATGCATATTTGGAAGGGTTAGAGGGAGTGTTATTCCAAGATGAATCAATAGTAGAATACGAATCAAGAAAACTCAAGAATCATGAGGTGAATTAAACCACACATAATTTCGAGCTACTATTAGTTGTGCACACACTTAATATGTGGCAACACTATCTATTAGAAAAATATTTTGAGCTAGAAACCGATCATCAAAGTTTGAAATATATCTTTACTCAACCTATGTTAAATTATAGACAAAGGAGGTGGTTTGAGTTCTTACCTGAGTATGAATCTGGTATAAAATATATCAAATATAAAGAGAATAAGGTCATTGATACCTTGAGTAGAAGAAGGCATATAGCTGCACTATCTCCTAGTCACTAGACTTGATGGACCAAGTCAAGAAGGCACAGGCATAGGATTTATTCTACAAAGACATATGGATGAAGGGTTCCTTTATTTTGGTAACAACTTAGCAAACTTAATTCTTCCTTCTATAAAAAAATTCTTACTCGGGTTGGGTACGATTTGGGTATGTTACACTAGGTTATTTGCTTGATATTTTACCTTTGAAGAAAATATCTTACACTTGGCATGAATGTCTTCCAACTCTTCTCATATTTTACTAACACACGTTCCTCTTATTGGTGAGCAAATAATATTATTTGACATTACAATGTTACAATCAAATATTTCATGCGTTCACTTATCGTTTGGTACTCTGAATCCTATTATTTCCTCAATGTTCTAATGGATTTCACTGATGGATTTGGTGCTTCAACGTTTGGATGGCTTCGACACTTCAAAATTTGGATGGTTTTGACATTTCAATATTTGGATGGCTTTTGCATTTCAATGTCCATATTGCTTTGGCATATTAATCACTCATGATGCTTTACTTCCTAATGGTGCTATAGAGACTCATGATGCTTCACATGCTAGTGGTGCTTCAATGGCTTATAATGCTTAGGTGGCTCGTAGTGTTGATTAGATGCATCGTAGTATCTTTGTTGGCTACTTAGATGGAACGTAGTGTCTTTACTAGCTCTTAGTGTCTTGTTGTCTTGTGGTTATTAGATGGAGGCTTGCTATATTGTGGTTCCTAGATGGCTTTTAGATCTTGTTGGCTTATAGCTCTTGACACTTTGATTGCCCCTCAATGCCCAATTCAATTTTACTTGTGTGTAGTTCTATTATGACTACACTTTTCTACACTCTCATTAATGCTTATTTTGGCTATTCGGCTATTCCATTGATCATACATTATATTCCTTTTCTTATACAGTTTTAGGTACATTTCTCAGTGTTCATGATTTTAGACTTTAACACACAATGCATTGTATGCTTTATTAGATGCTTTTAAATGTATTTTATCCTTACTACGATTGTGGATTTCTTTAGTGTTCTAGCACTTGATTAAATGGATATCATTGTAATACCTCCTTTCTTAATTCTCTACTACCTTCAATCAACTTTCCTTAATTTTTACCTTCAACTTGTTGTCTTCCAGTTCTACCTTGCTATTCTTCTTTGATGCTTTTACTTGTCTCTCTTTCTTGACTCTCTTATTCAATGCTCTTTCTTAGCAGTCTACCTTGTATTCTATGCTTATTGATTTCATAGGATCTTTTCTTCATAATGTATCTTGGAAGTTTATAATACTTCCTTTCTCTTTGGCCTTTCTTTCTCTTTGATGTTGGCCACATAAAAATTCTTAGTTATATAACATCTTTTTGTACCAATTTTCTTCTGTTGTCTTCTATAACATGTCCTCTTTTTATTTGATGGATCTCTTGCATGAACTTACGCTAGTTGCTCAACCTAAGATCTTGGCTAAAAATCGACTATCATTCATTGGCCAAAATGTAATTCCCTATTTGTTGGCCGAATAGAAACCTTCCTCATTTCCTTGCTTTCACCTAATACATATTTCTCATAAAAGAGCTTATTTTTAATAACTCTCTTCTTATTTGCTTAAAAAACTTTCTTTAATAATGACCTCACAAGTCAAAACTTCTTCAAGCCTCCTTTCAATATTTTAATATGGGGCTGTTATATATGGCCTCTTCTCTTTTATCCAATAAGGATCATAGATCTTCATAAAAAATCTCTTTCTCTGAAGGGTCTCAATTCTCTGGTTCTCTGAACTATATACTCCTATCTTTGAAGAGTCTTTATCCTTTAATATTGTCCTCTACTCTTGGACCAATTTTCATGATCTATATGACCTAAATAACTAAAACATTTATCAAGGTATTTTCCTTCAAGATGTAAATTCGTTGTATCAATATCAAGCTCTATCTTCAAGACTTGAATATTTTTATCAATATATCTCTTCAAGACTTGAATATTTCTCTATCAAGGTCTACCTTCAAGACCTAAATCTTTATCTATCAAGGTCTGCCTTCAAGACCTAAATCTTCTTGTAGACCACCTTCTATTTTAAATAGAATCTTAGAATAGGTAAACTTGATCTATCTTTATCAAGGTCAATATCTTAGTGACCTAAATATTTAATATTCTACAACTTGAATCAATATCTACTTGATGAAAACTCTTTGCTTTCTCTCTTACTTGAATATGAAAGTCTTCTTTATCTATTCTAGGAAGCTTCTCACTTCTTTGAAGATCAATATTTTCTAAAATAATATCTTAGGTTAATCCTAAGAAATCCAATAATGATTCTCCTCCTTACTAGAGAACCCAATAACATCAAGGTAATCATAAAATTCCTTGATGCTCTAAATAAGATAGATTGATTGTATCAACTTGTTCAACTCTCTTGATAGAAACCAGTTACTAGGAATTTGTCTATATCCCTAAAATATCATTCAATGTTAGGATGGCTATTTCCTGAATGACCAACTTTCTCCTTAGTTGGTTTTACCTCAATATTGAATCATTAGTTATTCTCTTTCTTATGAAAATATCAATGTCAAGGGATTTTTGTCCTTGAAAATTTCCTAGCAGAGTTAGGGTTGGAAATTTTCTTGAGTAATCAATTGTCTTCAAGTTGATTTACCCAAATATGGGTCCTAGTCTTCATTGGTTATCCTTCAACCTAGTGGAAAGACCCTAGCTGAGTCCTAGTCTTCACTGGTTATCCTTCAACATAGTGGAAAGATCCTAGATTTCTACTTCAAATTTTCAAATTATATTGTTGAGTCCTAGTCTTCATTAGTTGTTCCTATAGTTGTGGAAATACTCTAGCCTTCCTTGTGCAACTAAACAATTCATGTACAAGCAAATTCATTTTGTAGCTCTCATACCACTAATGAATTTTGAAGCCTTACTATTAAAAATAAACTCACAAGATAATTATTCATAGGATCAAATATTATAAGATCAGATATAATAAATGATATAAGATAACTAATATGTAAATACCAAGGCTAATAATATATCCAATAACATTCATTAATATTATTAAGCTATAATATGAATGTAATAACTTGTATCATATAATATAACAAGACTTACAATATTAGTTGCTCAAATGTATGCAATCTGCATTAGTCCTTTTCTATTACAAATGTATCATAAAAATCTCATACAAAACACTCACTATATGATATAATTTAGGTGGTGATATTATGTAGATGGTGATGTCCCTCTATGATTCTCTATAGAGTAATATATAGCCTTTTTAGGATGACTCTTTGGTTACTTGACTATTACTTCCCATATACCAAGTCTCATGACTCTTGGCTTCTCTACTTGACACTTTTATGCACATGAATCTATCTTATATGCACACTTAGACATGACTCTTCATATAACACTTCCTAATATAAGAACACATATGTACACTTACATATGGGACACATGCACATTTACACACATAACACTTGCACACTTATTTACATGATAATTGTGCATTTCTTGCACATTATTACATTACATAAAATATTTACTTACACACTAATCTAGGGCACAACCCTAATCTAGTATTTTCAAGGATGTACCAAGGTGGTACATTGGTATGTACCAAATAATCTAATATTCTCCAACAAAAAAAGGATAACATTGCAATATGTTTCTTAGCTTAAAGAGCAAGGACCAAGGGAGAAATAGAAAGTAATTATATGAAAATAAATTGAATAATATGCCAAAGAACATGAAATAGAGTCTAAATAGGAGGCATCAACAAAGATCAAGGAAGAAGCAAACATAAAATTTAAGGACAAACCAAAATATGGGAGAATGAAAAAAGAGCATAAAAAAGAGGAACAATATGTTGAAGAGTAAAAAGAAATACAACATAAGGTTAAGGTCAAATATTATCACCATCCACACCATACTAAAATGAAACAATAATGGAGATAGAGCTTAAATAAATAGAAGAACTAAGAGGGACATACATGAAACTAGAGGAACCAAAACTTTGGATATGCTATTAGTTGCAAATGAAAGTATGGATGAAGAAGAGTGAAATTTATGACCAAAAAAAATATGTTTACGACACATGGAACCAAAGCATGAATTTTGGATACTCAAGTGGCAAAATGACATATTGACATTAGTGAAGACCACCACCAATCAAAGTTTTACTAGGATGGATGGATGATCAAAATTGGTACCAATTCTTAGCATGGCTCAGAAGACCATACTATTTAGTTTTTTCTTATATTTTATAGATGAAACATTTTGTAAGGGGGTGGAATTTTAGGTATCTAAGGGGATATGCTATTATATTGTATATGTGTATTATGACATGGCCACACATAATACAAGGCTGATTATATTTTAATATTTTATAATAATGAGTGGGATGAGGGTTTAGGAAGAGGGTTATATAAAGAAGGGATATTGAAATTATAAGTAATTCATGTCAAGGATTCTTTGTAATAGTCTTGGCTCATGATACCTTCCTTAAGGAGTATTCTTAGTGTTTCCCTACTTGAAGGGTATTATCTATTTATATGGATTGTTATTGTGGAGTGATAACTTCCTTAAGGAGTATTGTTAGTGTTTTCCTACTTGAAGGGTATTATATATTTCTATGGATTGTTATTATGCATAATTAATTGTGTATGGATATTTTTAATATTTTTGCATAAATGGTGAATAATTTATGTTAATGAGAATGTTAGCATATAAGCACTTTTTAACAATATAACAAGATTAACCTCTCACACAAATGGATAAACTCATTGCATTTTATGAATTATACAATTAGTATTTTAGTACTAATGAAGTACTAAAATTTCATTACATAACTCTCATATGCTTCCTCTACATATAGCCTTTACAAAGACTCTTGACATTTCAACTTCATCTAACTATTCATCTTCTTAGACTCTTCAATATTATAGGAAATATGACTTTTTATATGTATACTATGATAAATATATTTTATTGACTCCTAATAAAGATAAAACTCTAATTGGCAAGAAATCCTCCCTATTTCTCCTTTGTAGTTGCATTCTGAGTCTGGTTACAGGGGAGATCTAGTGGTCTTGGGGATCTCCCATTTTTGTTGTTCCATTTCCAGACCTTGCCCCAACCTGGTTACCTCGTACTCCTGTTGGCGGGATACCAGTGCTGTGGTTTTTCAAATCCATTTTTCTTCTAGTTTTCCTATAGGATGGGATTTTCTAAACCTACCAGTTTTCCCGCTGGGCGGGATTTTTCAAATTTGTTTTTCTGCTAGTTTTCCCATGGGGTGGGATTTTCTAAACTTGTTTGTTTTCCTACCGGGTGGGATTTTTCAAATCTATTTTCTAATGGTTTTCCTATTGGGCGGGATTCTCCAAACTTGCTAGTTTTTCATTGGGCGGGGTTTTTTGAATTCATTTTTTTGCTGGTTTTCCTGCTGGGCAAGATTTTCCAAACCTGTTGGTTTTCCCGCCAGGTGGGATTTTCAATTTGATGGTTTTGGACTGCTTCTTGTTGGGCGAGATTTTCAAAATTTTCATCTTGCATGTTTTATCGCAAGGTGGCATTTTTCAAAATTGGTGGTTTCCCGTTTGGCAAGATTTTTCAAATTTACCTGTTCTCGTTGGGTGGGTTTTTCCAAACTGTTTGTTTCTCGCTAGACAAGATTTTTCAAATTGATTGATTTTTACCTTTGGTTTGGTCGGTTGACCTATTGTAAAAATGTCTTTGGTTCCTTTCAAAACCTGCTTTTAATATAATTTTAACCTACCAAAAAATATATAAAACTCTAATGATTACTAAATGAAAAACTCTAAATGACTCATATTTACAAGACTCTTTTCAAAACATATATTTACAAACTATTTACAAGTAAAAATAATGTAATAAACTCCAAAACCCCATATTACATTATTTGATATAATATCCTTTGTCTTTATTTGCTTTGGTCTTTTTGATCACTTGTCCTTCTTCATGGTGATGTTGTACTTTGATCATTTTTGTATCTTTGTATTTGTATTTATTCGATTAGTACATGTCTCTATCCTAATACTAATAGTAGCTCTTACTTTTACCTATCATACTTCTAAGTAAGTCATCACAATAATATAAATTACCATTAAAATTGCTTATATTATTATTGTATCTATTACAATCTAAATACAATAGTATATTATCAATATTTTCTAACTTAACATCTCTAAGGATGGAACCATCATAAAATTTTGAATCAATTCTAGCAACCTCCTTGATAATATGTTTTTCATTTTGGCTACTAAAAACTATTTTAATATCATTAATATTGTTCTAATCATTACTGTGTGTACAAATATTACCATACATTTATGACCCTTAAATAATTGGTGTTACAACTTACATCTACCATATTAGGTTTTAAAACATATTGAATATCAGTCCTCTAATGATGGTCACATATGTATCTCTTTTATATTATACTAATGAATAAAATTTTCAATAACTTTATCATCCTTACAAGAAAATTTTGCAGGGTTCTTTTTGTTGATACACTTTCTTGTTCCTTTGCCATGAGAATTTTGTAAATAATTAAATAACTTTTTTGATATTGCTCTTCTAGTAGAAGTTGATATAAATGCTTTTGAGAGAGTGCTATCACATATAAATAAAATATACTATTTTTTAGGACCCAAGGGATTCAATATTATTTAGTATTCTAATAAAACATTGTGTATTTCCATTGATGACTTTGAATTCTATTGTTCTTCCTCTATCCAATAATTATGATACCAAAATTAGGTTATTTGTTATTCCTATAATATAAAGAACATTATCTAGTGTGCATTATGATAATGGAAGACTAAGTGTATCATTTTATATTCCTTGGACTTGGTATATTTTGTTATATGCAATCTTAGGTGGTATACTTTGTTTCATTTGAATAGAATCAAACCAATATAGGTTCCCAGTCATGTGATTGCTAGCTCTTGAAACAATATATCATATATCTTCATACTTAAATTTTGGTTTTGTTTGATTTTCTTATGGTGATTCACTATATCTCAAATCATGTTTGTGATAATATTTTCTCTACTTTCAAAGTTATTTCTTAATGAAGTTTGTTTCTTTAATCATATTTAACTTTGTAAAAAACATTTGATGAAGTAATAATTTGTAACAAAATTTCTTATAATTGTTTTTTTCTATTCTTCAAATAAATTTCAATTATTCCTTTATCTCAAGTCCTATGTAATATGCTTGGATGTCATGTAGAAAGCCTTTTAAATACCTAATTCTTGATTTACTATAGTTTTAGTTTTATGAGAAAATTATAGAAACTTTCACATAAATATCCCTTCATAAATTTCTTCTTTAATATTCTCTTTTCCATTTTTCAATCAACTTTAGAGAAGACAAATATATATATATATATATATATATATATATATATATATATATATATATATATATATATATATATATATATTCATACCTTGAAATAATCTTCAATAATTTGTCTTTGACCAATCTTTAGTGTCTTCACTATAATTCCTATTCATGTTTTTTTTTAATAATTTGTTTGTACCTATCTCTCTCTCTCTCAAATATAATTAGTAATTCCTTCTTATTTTCAATAATTCTTTCCAATTCACCTTTGAATAATACTTTTTTTTTAATATTTCTTACTGTAATATTTTTCTTTAACTTAATTTTGCAATTCCTTTTAATAATTATTTCTTCTTTAATAATTATGATTTGCTTTTTCTTTTATTCAATATTTTCTTTCATATAATCTTTCTTCTTGTTAACTTTTTTATTCTCACATTCTTCACTTTAATATTTTTTCAATTATTTCTTTAACATTTTCCTTCCTTTTAAAGTTTTCTTTCACTTTAGTTTTCATTCAAACTCCTTTTCAAATATTTCAGTTCTCTTCTTGTCAAATATTTCACGTCTAAATTATTCTTTCCAATAAATTTTCTTTCTCAATTCTGCTATAATTAATTTTCCTTTTTGAATGATAATTTCCTCCACTTTGATTCTACAAACCTGCATACTCTTATAATAAACCCTTTTCCCTTTTATCTTTAATATTTTCAAATTTTAACTTTAATCTCCCTTTTCCTAATATAAAAATTCAATTTAATCTCCCTTTAACCTTTAACATTGAGCAAAAGAAATAAATAATTCAAATACCTTTGCTTTGAAATGACACCACTCTTCTCACTTGTGCACGAGGGTTTCCTTGTTGACTATTGTAATGAATCTTCTACTCAAATATTCGATGCTATTCCTTTTTGCCTTACAATGCTCTAACATTTGCATATTCTAGATTTGATTAATATTTTTAATATCTCCTAACTATTAGCTTGTTAACATCTACAAATCCATCTTGGCTTGGTTAACATAATTTGGGCTCCAAGAACCCTCAAATGGTCGGTAATTATTTCTAGGCTTTCTTTACTTCATAAAAACATCACTAATCTCCAAGCACTCTCTAACTCACTAGACAGTTGCTTATTTCTAGACGCTCTCCAATTCACTAGACCATTGTTGCACTCTGTAATTAGCTAAAGGCTCACTTTTGCTTGTTACTCCTCATGAGGTATGCTCTACCATTTCTCTCTCAAGTTATCTCCTTTAGCGTTGGTTAGCTTTAGCTTCTTCTGATCCCAATCTCTTCTGTAGTACATCTCTACACTTCAAAAAAAAACTCTTCAACTTCTTGAATAACATCACAAACTCAATTAACATGGCTTATATTTCTCTCAATTCATGGGTGCACTTTTCAACCCAATTTCTCTTAACCTTACCTCTTCTCAATATGAGCTTCTTCAAAGACTTTATATTTTACAAGATATTTAACATGGATTTGATACCACTATTAGCATATACACACTTTTTAACAATATAACAATATTAAACTCTCATACAAATGATACGCACAAGTATTCACACAAATGGATAAACTCACTCTATTTCGTGGATTACACACTTACTATTATTATACTAATGAATTACTAAAATTTCATTACATAATTCTCATATGCTTCCTCTACATATAGCTTTTACAAATACTCTTCACATTTTCACTTTATCTAATTATTTAGCTTCTTAGACTCTTCAATATTCTAGGAAATATGACTCTTTATATTTCTCATATGAGAAATATATTTTATTGACTCCTAAAAATATAAACCTCTAATGATTAATAAATAACAAACTCTAAATGACTCGCATTTACAAGACTCTTTTCACACCTCATATTTACAAGATATTTACAAGTACCAAATAATATAATAAACTTCAACAAAGAATAGAGGTTCATAATAGATGGGATGCAGGAGCCTATGATCATTTTATAATAATTTCCAACTTTAAAAATAAATATTTCTAAGAAGGGATTCCATGTCATGGATCCAATATAGCTACATCATCTATCTTCATTATTGTTAGATCAAGCACTAGAAGTAAGTTAGTTGTTGAGCATTAGGGTTAGGATTTTTGTTTGTTTTAGTCTATAAACAGAGGAGTTATGTTGTAGTTGAAACATCATTCATATTTATAATCTTAAGTCTTCTCTAGTGTGCATATGAGACTATGACCTATATAAGTGGCTATGAGACTTTGTGTTTTCTAAGTGGGACTCCCATATTGAGAGATTTTTGAAGTTATTCCTTCCTTAAGGATTATCATTGGTGTTACCCTACCTTAAGGGTATTATCTATCTTATTGTGTGAATTATTGCATTGTGGGATGTTATTTTTGTATGAATATTTTAAGATTTCGTACATTCTGGATGATTTGTATTGAATATAATAATTTTTTATAATAGTATAGAAGATGTTGGAGTAAGGAATTATCCATACCAATGTTAGAGTAAATATTCCATCATTTGGATATTTTACCCTTTCCCTACATTAGGTAGATTTTATTTACTGCATGGTAAAAAGTAGCTTGTTACTTTTAACCACTAGTATTTACTTTTACTACTAGGTTAGTTACCTTTTACTATTTACTATTTACTTTTTGGATATTTATCTAAATATCCTAGGTTAGTCGTAGTCAATTTGACTATGTAGTTAGCTGTTAGTAAGTTAGCATGATATATGGTTAGCACATTGGTTGTTAGCATTAAGTAAGGATAATATTCTCTAATATTTCCTAAAGGCTAATCATAGCCTATTGTAAACATATTTAAACCTACCTATGAATATATTTTTCTTAATGTTCACTCACCTGCCTACATTGGTATCAGAGCAGAAGGGGGCTGAGGCTGTGGAAGCACGAACATCTTCGTTTCGCTGGAGAAGATGAAGGCTGGTGACTTTTATTTTTTTTTTCCTTCAACTCCTAAGATCCTAAGTTTTTCTCAATAATTTCATTTTTCCAAGGCCAGTCCCAAGGCCGACAATCAATTTTCTGAGTAGATCTTAATTTTCAGTGATCGTTCCCATGGCCTATGGTAGAGCCTTAGTGTAGATCCTATCCACAGGGCCTAACCACCTACCGATGACAAGCCAACAACCGATGGCTCCCCAATCTGATGATCGAGGGCAGGTGACCCTCACCAGTACGCGAGGGTAGGAGAACCCTTCATGCGATGGTGGACCTCCATGTGAGGGCAAAAGCGCCCTCCATGGGAGGCCACGTGTCAAAAAAACCCTAGGCTGGCACATCAAATTCTTGGCACCAAACCTAGGCTGACCTGCAAACCACTCGGAGCAAACTTGGATAGACATCTGATTCGACATGACTCCCTATGAACTGTGTTGAGTGGACACGTGGCATTGTCATTGGATCGCTCAGTCGACTACTACTGACATGGATCCGATTAGGCATCAAGGGGTTATTGGGCTGACGTGGTAGGCCAACTGACCTGGTTGACTGCTGACATGGGTAGACACACAGGATTGCTGATGTGACCTAGACGGACTAGGGTGACATGTGGTGACACAAGCAGAGGAGGCACAAAAATTTGGTTAGTTGGGCAGCCAGTGGCCACGTGGCATTCAGTCATTGGTCGAGCTGTGTGACATGGCGTAAGGTCAAAGGGCGGAGGAGCAGCGATTGCCACAGGCAATCATGCATTCTAGGAACGCGTTTAGGCCTTTAAAGGCCTAATTCATCCCTTACGGGATGAATGTGGGATAAATCCCACAGAGCCAATTCAAAGGCTCAACGCGCCTTAACACTAAGCATGTGGGGACGACTTTCAAAGCCACCCCAACAGTGCAGTGGTCAAGGCGCGGCCTTGACACACGCGAGGTTTCGCGTTCGACCCCGCCCGCCAACATTTTACAAAGGCAAATTTAAAATTTTTTGGTTTTTTAATTAAATTTTAATTTTTCTAAAGTTTTTAAAAGCTTTTTAAATATTTTTTTGATATTTTTTTTATAATATAGTATAAATTGCTGAAAAATGTCAATTTTTAAACATTTAAATTGATTTTTTATTCAATTTTGCTTCATTATAAAGAAATTTAGTCTTTAAAAGTTTTTTTTTGTTTTTTGAACTTACAGATTTTTTAAATTAAACCAAATTATTTTGCAATAAGTTCCACTCCATTTTTTTTGTGTTTTCTCCAATTTGGGGATATAAGACATAAAATTGCACATTCTTTTTGCAAAATTGAGAAGAATTTGAAGCCTTGGGTCCATAAAAACTAAGTCGTGTGTCGACTGGTCTGGAAGCCTTTCAAACGCGGGTCGTGTGTCGACTTGTCTTGAAAGGAGTGCTTGATTTCTAATTTTGTAAAAATTAAGGGGGGATAGAGGACACATTTGTGATTCTTCTTTTTTGCAAAATTGTAAGACAAAGGGGGGATATTTTAGAGTAAAAAGGTGCATTTTCTATTTTACTCGACACCTTCATTGGCAAATTAGGTGCATTTTTGGTTGCATCCGACACCTAGGTGATAATAATTTTGAGGTCATTCTTGTTTGATTGTTGCATCATTTCTTTTTGCAACTATAAGTCATAGAATCAAGAACACTCCATACCTCAAAATTTCACAAATTTGTGTAAATCCTTACACAGATTTAAAGCCAATATTCACTTTATATTCTCTCCTACAACCAACAACCCCTAATTCATTCTATTTGTTTGGTTTAATTTCCTCAAACTGATTATCCCTATTCAAGAGGATTTTCAGGCAGGTGCCATTAAATATCTTTTTGAGTGAATTATCTTTCACCTCTTATTTGTTTGGCTTAATTTCCTCCAACTGATTATCTCTCTTTAAGAGAATTTTTAGGCAGGTGCCATTAAATATCACTTAAGAGTGAAAGAAAAATCATCTTAGTTCAAATTATAGGACCTTCATCATGACAACTATCAATAAATACTTAAGTGATACACAATTGCTAAAGGGTTCTAACTATTCAGCATGGAAAACTAAGATGAAAGCCATCTTGACTGTAGAGGACATGTGGGATTTAGTTGATGGCACTGAAACAAGACCCGCATCACCAAAAGTAGATAAAAAAGCATGGGACAAAAAGAACAATCATCTTCTCATGTTGATACTCCTTGCAACTACTGATGAGATCCAACCTCACATAAGTGAAGCTAAAATTGGTAAAGCTGCATGGGATGCACTTAGTACCATTTTTGAAGGTAAGAATAAATCAACTATTCTAAACCTTCAAACACAACTTCATACACTCCATATGAAGTCAGGTGAATCAGTAGAACTATTCCTCTGCAGAGTGGCAGATCTAAAGTCTAAGCTTAATGCTTTAGGGGCCAAAGTAGAAGACACCATTTTGACTTCAGTAATTTTGAGATCTCTTCCCGAATCCTACAAAATGTTGATTACATCCCTTAATGTTTCACAAAGAGTTGTCACCTTTATGGAGTTAGTCAATTTGCTTCAAAATGAGGAATCAAACCAACTCCAAAATGATGAAGTGTCAAACAATGCATTTTATTCAAACTATAAGGGTGATAAGAAGAAAGAAAACTTTCAAAAGGGCGGATCATCTTCAAAAGGTAAGGGAAATAAATCTCAAAAGAGGTTTTGCTCGTATTTTAAAAAGGACAACCATGACACCAATCGGTGTTGGTTCAAAAACAAGAAAAACAAGAAAGATAAAGGCATAGCACAGAAGCAAAACAAAGGCAACATTGCTAGTGAAGTGTCTAATTCAGATTCTAATTTTGGTTCAGAAAAAGCACACAGAGTGCTCATTGCTAAAAAAATATTGTAGAGGGAAAACACATGTCTTTCACATTGGGTAAAGCACCATTATCCTCTCTCTCTTTTTTAGGCTTCATAGAACAACATAAGTTTTTGTTTGAAGTTATTACAAATAAGGGGTGATTTGTACCTATTTTAGGCTTCATAAATAGCAAACTCTTAATGTTTGAAGTCCTTGTAATAAAAAACAAGAGACTTTTTATGGTGTAAAATTGCCTAGGAGGCAATGTTTGTAAAAATCCTTCACAAAACTCTTGAGTTGCACATATTTTTGTAATTAAGGGGGGATAAACATTTCTTTTCTTCACAAATTTTTGTAAAAATGGAAGAAGACTTATAAGGGTGCATTTTCGGCTGTGACCGACACCTTAGTCACTCTTCTTTCAGAAATTAGATACAACATGTTTTGCAACGAGAAGGGAGGAACTTATAAGGGTGCATTTTTGGCTGCGATCGACACCTTAGCAACCTTATCTTTTGCAAACTCATATTGTAAAATGAATGAATCTCGTATGAAGTGATCTACTCTACTACACCTAGCGATTGCAGTGGTTGGTTACCCATGAAATTTGGTTGGATGATGTGATTACTATAAGGACATTCATTGGTGTGAAGACAAAGTGAGGAATGACCCATTTTTTTGCTTAGAAGCAGCCAGAGTACTATTACAGAGCAGATCGACATCCTTTTCACTATATTGGGGCAGTTATATACTTTACCCAAATATTGTTATATTAGAGGATATGTATGTATTACCCAAATAATGTAATAAGGTGGGATGCTAGAGTAAATATTCCATCATTTGGATATTTTACCCTTTCCCTACATTAGGTAGATTTTATTTACTGCATGGTAAAATGTAGCTTGTTACTTTTTACCACTAGTATTTACTTTTACTACTAGGTTAGTTACCTTTTACTATTTATTGTTTACCTTTTGGATATTTATCTAAATATCCTAGGTTAGTCGTAGTCAATTTGACTATGTAGTTAGTTGTTAGTAAGTTAGCATGATTTATGGTTAACGTGTTGGTTGTTAGTGTTAACTAAGGATAATATTCTCTAATATTTCCTAAAGGCTAATCATAGCCTATTGTAAACATATTTAAACCTACCTATGAATATATTTTTCCTAATGTTCACTCACTTGCCTACAACCAACATTAGTTCTTATTACTTTCTAGTGATTATGGTGTAGTTTAAGGACAACTCTTGGTGCATATGTCCTAACTTTTGACCTCTCAATAAGATCACCATCCAATATAAGTTTCTTACAACTATTATTAATGGTTTATTAGATGAATTATGTGGTGTTAAATACTTTATAAATCTTGATTTGCACTATGGGTTCCATGAAATTAGGGTTAGAGGAGAGGATATCCCAAAATTACTTTTCAGACACATGAGGCTCATTATGAGTCCTTAGTCATATCTTACTATTGCTCCTACTTTCCAAAGTCTCATGAATTTTATTTTTTATCCTTTTCTTTGCAAGTTTTTATTAGTATTATTTGATGATATCTTCTTTTAAAAAAAAAATAGGAAGCTCATTGAGTTCATGTGGACCAAGTTTTCCACCTCTTACAAAAGGAAAAACTCTTTGTTAAAATATCCAATTGTTCCTTTGGGTTCCATGAGGTAGAATACCTGGGACATATGATATCTCAAGAAGGGATCAAGGTGGATCCTAACAAGATCAAAACCATGCAATATTGGCCCCTACCTAAATCCCTCAAGTAACTTATGGATTTTTAGGTCTAATAATGTATTATAGGAAATTTATTTGCAACTATGGCTAGATTACCGTCCTCACTACTCTTACTAATAAGAACATATTTTTTTGATTGAAGCAACTTACTAAGCCTTTTAGGCCCTAAAGGAGGCCATATGTACCACCTCAATTTTGCCTACTCTTATTTTTACCAAATATGTTTTATTAAATATGATGTTTTAAGCATATGTATTAGAGTTATTTTGATGTAGGATGAACACCTCTTGAACTTTGAAAGTAAACAATTCTATGGCAAGAATATAGGTCAATAAACTTATGAGAATGAAATGTTAGTTGTTCAGTTTGTTGTAGAGAAATAATGATCTTTTTTACTCATATGACTCTTCATCATCAAGACCAACCATAACAATTTTAAGAATTTCCTAGAATAATGTCTCTCTTACCAAGAATAGAATAAATGGCTAACAAAGATCTTGGGATACAATTTCATCATTGAGTATGAGGAGTACGAGAATATGGTGATCAATGATTTATATTGCAATCATGAGGATGATGTTAATATTAGCGCCATGTCTAACCCTCTTCCATAATGGCTTTTCTAGATTTGAGAGGAATGTCTTTCTAACCCAAATATCACTTACATAATTCATGAGGTGGAGTCTAGCTCTTTGTCACCTTTTTTCTCATATTTTAATGGGGGTTCACCATAAGAAGGATCATATTTATCTTCCCCCATACTCAACTGTCAATACTAGTGTTCTCTAAGAATTGCATGCATCTCCCTTGGCTAGATATTTTGGATTTATAAAATGTACTATTGGGTGAAGTAGTCATTTTTTAGAAAAGAATAAAATTAGTCAAGATATTTGTGGCTAAATGTAAGGTATGTCATTAGAACATAAGGGAACATTTAAATATCTTGGGTTATTGCAACCCTAGCCTAGTTTTAATCATCAATGGAAGCACATCTTTGTTTGCCTTCCCAAATCTAAGGTAAGAATGATGATTTTTGTGGTTGTGGATCACCTTTAAAATTATGTTTATTTTTATGCAATATAACACCCATTCAAAACTAGCAATGTTGCCAATGTGTTCTTTGATTCTATTTTAAATCCATGGTATACCAAAGTCCATTGCCAATTATTATGATCCTATATTCATCAATAATTTTGGAAGGAATTATTTCATCTAAATGGTACTCAATTGAATTTATTCTCTTATTATCACCCTTAATTGAATGACTAGATGAATATTGTAAACAAATGTTTGGGTATTTACCTTTGTTTTTTTGCCCAAGAAAAATAATATCATTAAGTTCATTGACCCACTTTAGTTGATGTAACACTTCTTACCATTATTCCCTAAAGATATCCCCATTTGAAGCATTGTATGGTTATAAACCTCCATTAGTGCAAGATAAAATCCCAAGATCATCATCCAAGGTGGACCATGAGGCTAATTTATTGTAATACCATTGGCTTGTGCTATGACCCCTTAAACATAAATTGTCTTAAATCCAAAACTACATGAAGCAACAACAAGACATGAATTGCTCTGAGCAATAACTTACTATGGGGGATATGGTCTTTGCATATCCATATTTATAATAAATTAAATACCAAATCTAATTAGAATTTGTCTTCTTACTTTTATGACCCCTATAATGTGGTTGTATTACTAGTGAAGTGGAATATTTGTTGGATCTTCCACTATATTTCCACATCCACATTATCTTTCATATTTTTTATCTTCAAAATTTTGTATTCTATAGGTGTAATTCTATATGGATCTTACAATACTCAATAAATAAGGGAATGTCACTCTCTAGTCGAAAGCAATATTATAGTCTAGAGTATATAATCTATGGTCTTGCTATATTCAGGAGTTCCTTATCAAGTGGAAGGATATTCTAAAATAATACGCAACATGGGAGCCTAAGAGCATTTTATAGTCATTTCCAACTTTGAGGATAAAGCTTTCTAAGGAAAAAATACATATGAAGACTCCAATATAACTACTATCTTTATTATTGTTATCTCGAACCCTAGGATAGTCATCTATTGATCAAGTTATTATATATTTAATCTATAAATAGGAGGAGTTATGTTATAGTTGATATCCTCTTTCATACTTGAATCTTAGTTTCCTTTGTTGCATGTATAAGACTTTTTCCTTTCCAAGTGATTATGAGGCTTTGTCCCTTCTAAGTGAATAGGATTTGTATTGATTTAGAATATAAAATTTTATTACTTTCATTGTTGATTTTTTGGAATTGAATCTAATTTACTATTCTAATGAATGTTTTATTTTGCACATTATTGAATTTTTATTGCTATTTTTACCTTTTTAGAAATTGTTTCATCACACATATAATAGGTTTTGTTGGAATTATCTAAATGATATTCTTAGAAAATTTTGTTTTGATCAAACTTATTGTGAATGGATTAGATAATATCATAACACTCTAAAATATTATATTTTAATCAATAGATCCCTCTAGATACTTTGAATCATATCGTGGACTTCAACAAGGTGATCCACTATCTCCTTAAATATCTAATTTATTATTAAAATATTATGGAGGCTTTCTCAAAAGAAAAAAAAATCAAATGTATTTAGGTTATAATAGTAATTAATGGCCCTTCTTAAAATTATCTTGATTAATGGATGTTAAAATAAAGTAGGATTAAAAAGGTATTATTTGGATATTATTGTTGTGTTATTACTCAAGATCTCTAACCCTTGTTAAGATTTGAAAAACAAAGTGTGTTGAGTGTGACAGATTTAGTGGAAAACTCATAAGGCATCAAAAAGGTATGAGTAATACTCTCCATTGATTTTATTTGGGTGGTTGATTTTTAAAATATCATTGGAGTAAAAAATATTGATTGTGGTTTCCTTTTCGAAAGTGGTTGAGTTAATGATTCAAGGTTTTCTAGATTATGAGTTGTGATTAAACCTTGTTTGATAAGCATTGTTGTTTAGACCATTGGTTGAGTGAAGTACTTTGAGTTTATGCTTCAAGGTTTTATGAATTGAGAGTTGTGATTAAAACCTTGTCTTATTAGCATTGTTGTTGAAATCAATGGGTGATGCAAAGAACTTGAACTTGAGTTAGAAAAGAACATGAGTATCATTGTTATGTAAGATTTGTTGTTGAGCATTGTTGGAAATAATTTGAGTTAGTTGATTCATGCTTGGACTAGGATTTGTGAGAAAGAGTTGTTTCTTGAAGTGATTGGTTGAGTAGAGTTGATTGAGCCTAGTCAAGTGGTTACATGCAGTGGTTGTTCAAGTTCCATGAAATAAACTATTCTATATTCTGATTGAGTTGAGATCGAGTCTTGAGAATAGAACATATTGAGTCTCTAACAATTCTCTTTATGCTTCTATGATATTGAGTTAATATTGAGCTAATTTGAGATTACTTTGAGTTGAGATTGAGATTTGAGTGTAGAACATATTGAGTCTCTAACAATTATCTTTATGATTCTATAAGATTGAGCTGAGTTGATATTACTTTGAATTGAGATTGGAATTTGAGTATAGAACATATTGAGTCTCTAATAATTCTCTTCATGCTTCTATGAGATTGAGTTGAGATTTTTTTGAGCTGATTTGAGGTAAGTCTTTGAGAAGGCTTGTGGAATATTTTTATGTAAGATTTTGTGAAATCTTGCTATGCATATTTGAGCAAGTCCTCGAGAGGACTTATTGAACATATTTGGACAGGTTTTGAGTGGACCTGTTGAGCAGATTTGGACAGGTTCTGAGTGGACCTGTTGAGCATATTTGGATAGGCTCTATGTGGACCTATTGAGAAAATTTGAGCAGGTTCTGTGTGGACCTATTGAGAATATTTGAGTAGGTTCTGACTGGACCTGTTGAGAATTTTTGAGCAGGTTTTGTGTGGAACTGTTGAGCAGATTTGAGCAGGTTATGAGTGGACCTGTTGAGCATATTTGAGTAGGTTCTGAGTGAGCTTGTTGAGTAGATTTGAGTAGGTTCTGAGTGATCTTGTTGAGCATAATTGAGAATTTTTTGAGTGGACCTATTGATCATATTTGAGAAGGTTCTGAGTGAACCTATTGATAGAGCTTTGGAGGTGATAGAGTATAGATGACAGAGTCTCAGTGGATAGAGATCCAAAAACCAAGACAATTGAATATAGATCTGAGTGAGGAGTCTTAAAGTGGAGAGATATCCACCAATTAGTGCAGTAGAGAGATAGAGTCTTCTAGAAGATCACTAGCCAGAGCAAAAGGGGAAAGAGTTATCCTGTGGAAGAAATCTACGAAGTTGAGATTAGGGGATCAACATCTCCTTTAGATAGAGGTCCATAAACATTGTAATTGGGAAGGATTCCCATGATATTATTTGAGAAATATTTAGAAGAAATATTTTCTCTATGGAGATAGATCACATTGGGTGAACCATGTTAAAATTTGTCTCTATAATGTGTGATGATTTTTGCATTGTTGTGGTTATTGCTATTGATATTGACATTGATTATATTGATTAATATTATTTGGAAAATAAAAAAAAAAGTGGTCTTAAACTATTCACCCCCCTCTCAATATAAGCTTGTGTTCTTCAATTGGTATCAGAGCAGATTCCTTTGGAAGAAGTTTAACAACTTGAATGAAGATCATACAAGAACACAAATGGCAAAGAAAGGCAAGAGTAGAAGCATGAGATACAAGAAGAAAATAACACATATGGTCATGAAATAAAATGAAGATGAGTTTAATATTGTTGTGTTGGGAGGACACATGGAAATAGATTCAATATATGAATCAAGTAATGGAGAAATATCCAGACTAATAAATTTTTGTACCAAATGCGGGAACACAGGTCACCATGTAACTTATTGTCCATAAGAATGTTTTGTTTGTGGTCAACTTGGACATGATGCAAGATATTGTAATGGGTTTAGTAGTAGTGAAGATGAAGATGATATTCTTGAAAATGAAATCCTAGAGATTGGTTCAATAAAGGATAACAAGGACAATCAAAACAGGTATGAAGAAGAAACTCTACTTTCAGTAATAGAAGAAAAATAAGATGCTTCAAAAAAAGAAAAAGGGGAATCCACTCTTAAAGAGCTTATTGAATTGAAAAGAGATAATTTAGAATTGAAGGCTCAAGATCAAGAAGATGACAAAAAAAAATAAGGTTTCTACAGGAACTCGCTAACTTCAAAATCAAAGTTGAAGAGACAAGAAATTTGAAGAAGGTATGGCCAAAAAATTAAAAACAAAATATCTAGAGTGTGAAATATTAGAGCATGAGATAGTTTCACTAAGGATGAAAGTAAAAAGGTCTAAGGATAAGCTTCACAAGTTTGAGAAAAATTCAAGGACCTTGGAAAGGACTATCAATGCACAAAGGTCATCAATCACCATAACAAGACTTAATTCTAAATAAGAACAAGGAAAACATGAAGTAGAAAAAGGAGAGTCAAGCTCAAAAACCAAAAAATAAGAAGAGTAAAAATAAGTAAATAAAAGAGAGAGTGAGACTTCTAAGGATAAGTTGGATAATAGAAAGTTTAACAAGGAAAGGAATAATGCACAAGTAAGGAACATATGAAACAAGAAACAGGTAGAAGAGACTAAGAGACCAATGGGTTCTAGGCAAGGTTTCTTCAATGGAAGATGTTTTTCATGTCATAGGTTTGGGCACATGGCTTCACAATGCAAGACACATGAAAGACAAGAATATGGGAAAAGATAGCTTTTCCATGGATATTGCTACTCATGTAATGAGTTTGATCACAAGGCAATGAATTACAAGGTTCATGATATAAGAGGACATGGATTCACTAGAAGAAGTCCTAAGATAGTTGCACCTCCAAGGAATAACAATAATAAGTGTTATATGCAATAATGATGGTGACATAGCAAGATGGTGTAGAGAAAATATTCCAGAATCAAGCAAGAACAGGAAAAGGAATAGGAACATGGATGAGAACAGGAACAAGAACAGGAAAAAGAACATGGATGATAACAAGAACATGAACATGAATAAAAGTGATGATAGGAATAGGTATGATGACTTGGAAATAAATATTGAGAGGATTCAGAAAACTCAGGAAAGAAGTAAGAAATATGAAGGCAAAGAACAGTGTTTTTGGGGAGTAGAAATACTCCCACCCCAGACTTAACCACCTCATGTGGAGGTGGAGGAGGGGCTAAGCTAAGAGGCTCATTCTTAGCCCTGATATCCAAAGGTGACCCTTTGCCATTGATTACAAATGGGGAGATATTTGTGTATATTGAGGAGAGTTTTTGATATGGGGAGAGATTTTATATTTGAGAAAGCTTTGAGTCAAGGGAAGCAAAGTCCCAGGGGGAGCAGAAAAGAAGGTCAGATTTCAGTAAAAATATATGGGTTGCCATCAATGACAAAGGGGGAGATTGTTGGACATTTTTAGTCCCTAAGCTAAGATTTGTCATTGATGTCAAAAGGATCTATGTAAGTAAGCACTATTTTTGTGTTTCACAAAGAGCTTCATGAGAAGCAAAGGTTTTTGATCAACAGTTCAAGAAGGGATGCATGGCATTTGGTTCCAAAAGGAGCTTCAAAAGAAGCTTTACAAAAGGTTTTTATTTAAAACCATAGATGGCAGATTTGAAATAGGTTTTTTCTTAAAACCCAAGTTGGCTTTTCGTTTCATCGAAAAAGATGCCCCGGTGATGGAGATATTTAATTTTAAAGATTTAGTTTAAATTTAAATTTATTTAAAATTTAAAATTAAATTTAAAATTAAAATTAAAAGTTTATTTGCTGACGTCATGAAGGAAGTTTCAAAAATGCCGATGTTTCCAAATAAAATGGAAGGCACATAAATATACCATTGAATTTTTAAATTCATTCATCCTTGCTCGTTGATATTTGCGCTTGGTATTTGCGAAGAAAAAGAGCTCGCGTTTTTTGTTTAAGTGGCACAACAAAAATTAAAGGGAGACAGTGACCACTTTCCAAAATGCATTGAGCAGCATGGCCTAGTGGTAGCTTGTATTGTGCAAAGGTATTGGTGACAAGGAGGTTGTGCATTCGATTCCCGCAAGCATCATTTTTGGATTTGTTTTGTTGAGACGCCCAAGGTGCATACTTTTTGCTTGGAGGAAGAGGGTGAAGGATAAAAAGCAGGTGGTACTTCTTTTTCACCAACGAGCCCGCATCTCATATGGTAGCTTGGCCGTGGCTAGGTCATTCATGTTGGGGCAAGATGAGGGTTCGATTCCCCTCGAGGCAGGTATTAAGGGTTTTATTAATATTTTGTTTGGATTGCCTAAGGTGGAGTGATAAGGGGTAAATGTGCTTCGTTAGTTGATTTGTTGAGTAACCTTAGGGAATAAGGTCATGGTGGCTATTTGAGTTGTGAATTATTTTTAATTGTGATTTTTTTGAAATTGTTAGGAGTAATAAGGCTTTTTTGATAAAGTTCTTTTTAGTGAAAGTTATTTTGAGTAAGGGTTTTCTTTTAAAAAGAACTTTGGTGGATGTTAAAATAAAGTAGCAATAATAAGGTGTTATTTGGATATTATTGTTGTGTTATTACTCAAGATCTCTAACCCTTATTAAGAGTTGAAAAATAAAGTGTGTTGAGTGTGACAGATTTAGTGAACAACTCAAAAGGCATCAAAAAGGTATGAGTAATACTCTCCATTGATTTTATTTAGGTGGGTGATTTTTGAAATATCATTGGAGTGAAAAGGATTGATTGTGGTTTCCTTTTCGAAAGTGGTTGAGTTAATGCTTCAAGGTTTTATGGATTGTGAGTTGTGATTAAACCTTGTTTAATAAACATTGTTGTTTAGACCATTGGTTGAGTTAAGTACTTTGAGTTTATGCTTCAAGGTTTTCTGAATTGAGATTTGTGATTAAAAACTTGTCTTATTAACATTGTTGTTGAAACCAATGGGTGATGACATGAGTATTATTGTTATGTAATATTTGTTTTTGAGCATTGTTGGAAACAATTTGAGCTAGTTTATTCATGCTTGGACTAGAATTTGTGAGGAAGAGTTGTTTCTTGAAGTTATTGGTTGAGTAGAGTTGATTGAGCCTAGTCAAGTGGTTTCATGAAGTGGTTTTTCAAGTTCCATGAAATAAACTATTCTATATTCTTATTGAGTTGAGATTGATCCTTGAGAATAGAATATATTGAGTCTCTAACAATTCTCTTTATGCTTCTATGAGATTGAGTTAAGATTGAGATGAGTTGAGATTGGGATTTGAGTATAGAACATATTGAGTCTTTAACAATTCTCTTTATGCTTCTATAAGATTGATCTGAGTTGAGATTACTTTGAATTGAGATTGGGATTTGAGTATAGAACATATTGAGTCTCTAATAATTCTCTTTATGCTTCTATGAGATTGAGTTGAGATTTTGCTGAGATGATTTGAGGTAAGTCTTTGAGAAGGCTTGTGGACTGTTTTTGTGTAAGCTTTTGTGAAAGCTTGCTATGCAGATTTGAGCAAGTCCTAGAGAGGACTTATTAAGCAGATTTGGAGAAGTTCTGAGTGGACCTGTTGAGCAAATTTGGATAGATTCTGAGTGGACCTATTGAGTAAATTTGAACAGGTTCTGTGTGGAATTGTTGAGCAGATTTGAGCAGGTTCTATGTGGACCTATTGAGCAGATTTGAGTAGGTTATAAGTGGACCTATTGAGCAGATTTGAGCAGGTTTTGTGTGGACCTATTGAGCAGATTTGAGTAGGTTCTGTGTGGACCTGTTGAGCAGATTTGAGCAGGTTCTGAGTGAGCTTGTTGAGTAGATTTGAGCAAGTTTTGAGTGAGCTTGTTGAGCATATTTGAGCAGGTTATGAGTGAGCTTGTTGGGCAGATTTAAGCAGGTTCTGAGTGAGCTTGTTGAGTAGATTTGAGTAGATTTTGAGTCGACTTATTAACAGATCTTTAGAGGTGACAGAGTACAGAACATAAAGTCTTAATGGATAGAGATCTAGTAGCCAGGATAATTGAAGACAGATCTGAGTGAGGAGTCTTAAAGTGGGGAGATATCCACCAGTCAGTGCAGTAGAGAGACAAAGTCTTCTAGAATATCACTAGCCAGAGAAGAAGGGGAAAGAGTTCTCCTGTGGAAGAAATCCATGAAGTTGAGATTAGGGGATCAACATCTCCTTTGGATATAGGTCCATAAATATTGTAATTGGGAAGGATTCCCATGATATTATTTGAAAAATATTTAGAAGAAATATTTTCTCTGTGGAGGTAGCCCACATTGGGTGAACCACGTTAAAATCTGTGTCTCTATTGTGTGTGATGATTTATGTATTGTTGTGGTTATTGCTATTGATATTGCCATTGATTATATTGATTAATATTGTTTAGGAAAGAAAAGCAAAAAGTGGTCTTATACTTTTAACCCTCCCCCCTCTCAATATAAGCTTGTTCTTCATTATTTTATGAAAAAATCAATAATATGATGAGTTTTTATTACTTATAAAATTGACTATTCATTAAGACTAAATCCTTCTAGGAAAGGATAATCAATAATATCATTTATCTATCATATCTCTTAAGCATCTACTTAATTTATTATGAAATGAATAATATAAGTGAATTGGTTGCACACATCTTTATAGAAGTTACTTAATTGTAAATAAATTTAACATATTATTAAAAAATATTCACTATATATTTTAATATTTTTAATAAGTTATGTGTGGCTTGTATTGGGGCCACTCCTATCAAAATACCAAAATATTACATTTGTTGTTTGGTCAATCAAACCATATCCAATATCTTTTTTTATTACAATTTTTTTTTCAACTCCTTGACATCTTTTTAATTAAGATATAAAATCTTCCTTGGTCAGTTGCCTTCTAAAATTTTAATTTCACCAAGAAGAGGATTAAAACTGCAATTAGCTAAATTATCTGCTACCCCATTTCCTTCTCTATAAATATGTTTAAAATTCAAGAGATTGCTTCCAATAATAAGTGGTGAACATCAGTGATAATATTAATTTTTATTCAATCTCCACATCCATTTTTGTTGATAGCATTAATAATAATTTGTGAATCCCCCTCAATTGAAATATATTTCCATCTTTTTTCTATTGTAATTTTGATCCTTTTAAGAAGTTCCATAGTCTCTGCATAATTATTAGTTGAAGTTCCATATTATTTTGAGTGAGGAGAATTATACCTTCATAATTTCTAAAAATACCATCTCCATGAACTTTTCCCAAAATTCCTTTAAAAATATCAAAATTAATTTTGATAAGTCCAATTTTTGGATATCTCCATTTTATCGTACATTGAAGTAGATCCTTTGTTTTAATTCTATTATTGAAGATGTCTCTTCCATGTATTTTTAATTCCTATAACCAAGGTGTTACCACCTCTTTTTCTACACTTGAGACTTCTCATGACGAGCATCATATTTGTAGACATTTTGCAAGAAAGGTAATAATATGATTCCAAATGTGGGCATGCTTTTGATATTTATTTTTAAAAGTTTTATTATTCCTTTCAAGCTATAATTCCAAAAAATATTGATAGGCCTAATCCTCCACATGATACATAATGCTTTAGCTTTGAAATAATTAATCCATCATTTCATCTACTCTTTCAATATTAATGGAGCTACCCTGATGTAGGAACAATAGTATGAAGCTACTTTATTCATGAAATGCAAGTAATATATAGGATTACATAGGAATCTCATGTAGGTTAAGTGGTTGCAACAATCTGCCAAACATGGCCAACCACTTAACTACTAGTTAACAAAATGCTAACTATGGATGTCCACTAACTGCTAGAAGACAAACAAGATCTCTAATAGTTAACTAACATCTAACAACATGCTAAAAACATGCTAACAACCTATTTTTAACATGGGCATACTATGCCTCACGTGAATACAAAGTGCAAGAAATAGGAATAATAATAAATAATATATTAACTTAGGCTTAAGTGAATAAGCCTAAGTTATCCTCAACACTCCTCCCAACCATATAAGCATTGGACCCCAATGCTCTCAACAAATGTGGAAAGTCATGGGCTATCTCATGGTGAGGAATCCAGCGAGCCATGTGTGGAAAGTGACCGCGACGAGCGACAAGGTAGGTAGTGGAAGAAGTTATCCTCAACATACCCAATATATTTCATATTTTTAAAAAGTATTCCTAAATTATGTGAGCGAAGGGACAAAGAAGAAGTAAATTGTTTGATGTCTATAAATACTTCTCACACAAGGCACATCTAAAAGGTCCATGATATCCTCTTCTTTGTATACTCTCTCTTGTAAGAATCTTACTTTGAACTACTAACCAAAGGAATGTTGAGGCCTTAGGGAGAGCCTCTAATGACAAAACATTATTCTAAGAAAAATATTTGGTAGTAGGAAATTTTGGTTGCTCTAAAATTCTCACATGATAATTTGATCAAGTATCCACCATCCTTTGATATATTCCAAACCAACTCATCCTTTTATGTAAAAATCAGAAAATAAAACTTTTGAAGAATATTTTGAATTTCATTTGTAATTTCTTTGAGTCCCTCTCCTTCATTCAGGTTACTAAAAGAAGTACATAATCTAGAGTTATTGATCATATTAATATAGTCTTTGACCTTTGGACCTTTACAAGCTAGGCATTCTTGAGCCAATGGTTACCATTGTTTTGGCTTTTAAGCCTTACTATCTCAAAATATCACAGATCCTAATATAAATAAGCCACAATATTATAGGTCAAGATATCAATTATCAAGAGTATAATCATATATATGAGCAATCAAATATATATCTAGGCAAATACAATAATATAAATAACATTCAATTATGATATTAAATATGAATGTAAATGGCCAAAATAATTCATGTACATGCATGAAGAATACTTACACTATAAATTGCTCAAAAAACTATATACACGATTTTTTATCAATGCTTTCTATGTGGTGATTGCTACAAATAATTTTCTCTTCTATTGTATGGAGCTTTGTCTCTATAATATAGACATAGTAATGTCTCTTCACATACTTGACTATTTATCTTCATGACCTTTGGCTTATCATCTTGCCACTTGTATACAAGACTCTTCACTCTCTTCTTACATGCATACTTTAACTCTATGACACTTGCACACTTCTACATGACTTCTACTCTCCTATATACACTCATAATACAAGATACTTGTGCACATCCTCACATTACATATTTTCACACTTACATACATGACACTTGTGCACATTCTCTCAATATACACTTGCACTCTTACACAACACGTGCATACCCTACACATTAAACTCTTACATGACACATGCATTTCCTACACATTGACTCTTACATAAAAGAAGAAATATAAATCACTCTTATAAACTATATACACAAATATTACTCTATTACATATTTACATTTGTACCATAAAGGTACCATAGAGATATATTTGCATGTACCAAATAATGTAATATTCTCCAACACCCCCTGTATTCCATTATTTGGTTATTGAAGACTTTAGTCTTCAATATTTGTCTTAGATATTCAATCTTCAATCTTCATCTTTGATATTCAACCTTCATGTACCCTCGCATTTTTCATGAACCTCTATTTATCTAGAATATTCTTCATCATCTTGAATCTTGGATTCATTCATTTCTCATGTTTGTAATATTTATAAGATAATCTTGGACTATGCCTAATACAATTTCCTATTTTCTATTTCTCTAAAATATCAAGCAACTCATCATTAATTTGATCTTGTCGTAATAAATGTTCAATGATTTCTTGAGAGAATCCCACTGTATCTAATATAAATATTCCATTCTTTATTGATCATGTAGCTTTGGTTTTTTTTTTATTCTTAATTATCCATTTTATATGTTCATTTTATATTTGAATTCCATTGTTCTTATTTTTTCAACTAATTAAGCAACTGAAATGATATTAGTTGATAATCCATGAATATATAAAACATTTTTCTAGCAACAAAATTTTAAAATGACATGCTAGGTATTACTTTTCCAGTTCCTTGAACTTGATTCATCTTATCATATGCAATTTTTAGTAACTATCTTTGACATCTAAGGATTCAAACCAGTATAATTTTCCTGTCATATGATGACTAGCACTTGAATATATATACCAAACATATTTTCTCTTTGCATTTTTTGATGAAATTCAAGTGATATTGTTTCACATCTTTGATGATTTTGCCCTTTGAACTCAAAATATTATTTTTGAAATCTTCTTTTCATGAAATATGGTTCTTTAAGATGTTTCCTATGATATGAAACTCCTATTTTTATTTTTTTTGGTAGATTAAAAGTGGATTTTTGTCAAGGATCCCAAAACCTGATTACAAAGGATCAGAATACAACACGAAACATCAGAATGAAACAAAAGGAATTTTTCCAAGGATGGAAAAAAGGACAGGCAAGGACAGCCCAAAGGAATAAAGTAAGGAACACATAATCCTTTGTGCCAGAGGAAGACATCTTCCTTTGCACCAAAGGAAAAGTAGGCAGGAAGGAAAAGCCCACCAGAAACCCAAATTTGAATCACAAGATGCTGAACAAGGGTGAGAGAAAGCACCAAACCGCCCCAACCATGAAAAATCCTTTTGAAACTTTCCCATGGGTGGGAAAAGGAAACAAATCCAAAGTTTTAAAATTTGAAACATCCCAAGGGCGGGAAAACCAGAAACCACCCTTGGGAAACAAAGATCTGAAGAGAACCAGCATCCCATGCAGGGGAGCCCAAAAAGAAGCAAAATGGAACAATAGCCTGAATATGGTACTACAATGGTTCAACAACAAAAGGAACACCCCAGGCCATAGGGTCCTTATGTAGAAAAGGAAGCCTTCGAAAACACCTACCCAGCAAAGGAAGCAACAATAGCAGAACAACACTTCTAAAGGAAACTCCTATTTTTATTTACCATTTATTCATTTTCAAATTTCTTGATACCTTTGAAGTTTTTTTTTTACATGGTGGAATCGGTAGCCACCATAAATCTGGGTAGGTTGTCCAGATTTTTATGGTAGCCACAATATTCTATGTTGTCCGCCCTAGAAGCCACCACATAGATCTTCACGTAGTCCGCCCCTATAACCACCATGCCACAATCATTTTAAACCTTTTACACCATTGAAAGCACCAAGAAATGGACAAGTGTTCAGTCCAACGAGGCCCAAGATTTGAACCTTGGACCTCCGCCCTCTTACAGGGTTTGGTTGAACCAATTGGTCTATACCTTAGACCTCTTGATACCTTTGAATTTGTAATTGAAAATTAATAATCACTCAAATAAGAAATTCACAAATTCTAGATTTTCTAAAAATTTGAAGTAGAAAACCTTTTAGCTCCCTATTAAATTAAATTTACAAAATTTCAAATTTAAATTTTTTTCAAATTTTCAAATCTTCAAAAATTTTAAAAGCTTTAAATAACTTCAAATATTAAATCCTTCTAACTCCTCAAATATTAAAAACTAAATCTTCAAACTTTCAAAAACTAAAATCACTCAAAACTTAAATCTACTAACCTTTAACGTATAAAAAATTAAGTATTAGTACTAATTAATATCACTCCATAACTCATAAATAAATTCAAACTTTCAAAAATATAACTTTTGAAAAAATTAACCAAGGTGCATAACTTTTTTATAATAAATTCTAAAGAGGAAAACCTTATAACTCCACCTAATATATTCAAAATGGCTTTCCCTCCAAAAACTTAAATGATGTACCAATTTTGGAAATGTAAAGTAAAATGTTATCTATGGTGGTCGACTGAATTAGTGTTGTGATTTGATGTTGGCCAATGTGCTAGGCAAATATTCCATTCATCCAAGTTCTTTGGTGTGCCAAGCTAATATTTCATTCCTCAAAGGCTAACACTTGGAATTTCTTGTGCTTCTTTGTATATTCTATTCTATGCTCACTCTCAGGTGTCTTCCTATTGTTTGCATGCACTAATACTTGTGTTAGGTGTGAATGGTCATCTTAGGTCTGAATGTTCATTTCACGTGCTAATACCTGCATGCTCGATTGATGGGGAGCCAAAAATCGCTTAGCCCAAATTCTCAATTCTCATTCATTAAACTTGGAAAAATTTACAATAATGGCAGTAGTTTGCCAAATAAACTCCTTTATCCCGAAAGATAGTTTATTTTTTTATTACATTACAACATTACCAACTCTGGAAGAAAAATAGCCTAAACAGGTCAAGAATGGCCCTCTCCTTTTGCCTTCACGTCTGTAACTCCGTCGCAATAGTTTTCTGACCACTTGTGCATGCCTTCACTTCCCCTTTTAAAATCTCTAGCGTGACTCTCCGTCTCCCTTTTTTGACCCTTCGTTTCATTTCCCGTGCCTCTTTGTTGTCTTGGCTTTCGAAATGTCTTTCTTTCCAACTCTTGATATTCGTCTGCTTTCATTGCACCTTGGTGCCACGTGCTTGTCCAGTGCTGCCACTGTAGACTCTGACGCCTGTCAACCAATAATGACACTCGGTATACCCACCGCTCGATAATTTCCTCTATAACGGCCCTTGTAACTGCCTGCCATTTCTTTTCTTTTTTTTGGTTGCAAAAATGCGACATGTCACGATATCGTGACACTTTTCTCTTCTTTGCCAACATGTCGCGATATCACGACACTTTTTCCTCCTTCCTCTTTCTCTTCTCTTGTAGTCGCGATAATGCGACATGTCGTGATATCGTGACACCTTTTCCCTCTTGCTCTTCCTCTTCTCTTTTAGTCACGATAATGCGACATGTCGCGATATCGTGACACTTTTTCTCTCCTGTGCCTTCTCTCATCTTTTGGTCACAAAAATGAGACATGTCATGATATCATGACACTTTTCCTCCATTGCGCATTTTCTCATCCTTTGGTCACGAAAATGCGACATGTCATGATATCGTGACATATTTCCTTTCTGGCTCTTCTTTCTCCTTTTCGGTCACAAAATCCCGACATGTCGTGATATCGCCACATCTTTCCTTTCTGCCTCCTCCTCGCCTCTTGGGTCACGAAATCATGACATGTCGTGATATCATGACGCTTTTGCTCTCTGCTTTCTCTCTCTGTTTCGGGTCACGAAATCGTGACATGTCATGATATCACGACAGTTTCCTTCCTTGCTTTCTTTCTGCTCCTTCGGTCGTGATTTCATGACATGTCATGAAATCACGACATTTTCTTCTTTGGCCTTTCTTGTCTTCTTTATCCATTGATGTAACGGGCTACCCTCCCCTGGTTAGCCTCAGAATGGCCAGTTCTGATTGAGATCTGGTAAAAATCCTCTGTATATTCTTTGAAAGATTTGTTTGACTGTCTCAAACTCTGCATTTTCCTCAACAAATCGAATTTGTAATCTACATGAATAAACTGTATCTTCAACTTCTCTACCATTTGATCCCATCTGGTTATCTTTTCTTTTTTGCTTCTATTTCTTTCTAGTTACACTTCTTTCCACCATATTCTAGCATGGCCTTTCAAATTTATTTTTGCCAATTTGATCTGATCTGGATCTATGACCTCCTCATACTCAAAATATTCCTCCAAATCATTGATCCAATCAATCAACTCCTCTGGATTGAGATTCCCAAAATACATGGAGACATTAAACTTTGGCTTCTTCCCAATCCGAGATATGGCCTTAACTAATCTAGCTTCTGCAGGATCCATTGCTTCTTCTTCTTCTGATGGATTATCAACCTCCCAAGCTTCATCTTCACTATGGTCTTCTCTCCTTGACTCAACCCCTCTTCGCAACTCCTCTTGTAGGGCTTGCACTTGCCTCTGCAAAGCTCTAAAATATTCTTTAGGTACCACATTTCTCCCATCACCATGGTTTCTTCGTGGAGGCATTCTTCCTCACTCTCTTCTCACAATCCTTAACCATAGATCCTGATTTAAACTGCATCATGTCTAGCAAATGTTTACACACTCAGGAACCCTACGCTCTTCCACAGATCCTGGTGCAAACTGCCTCACTTTCGGTGATCTGCTCACACACTCAGGAACTCCCACTCTTCCATAGATCCTGGTGCAAACTACCTCACTTTCGATGATCTTCTCACACACTCAAGAACTCCTGCTCTGATACCACTTGATGGGGAGCCAAAAATCGCTTAGCCCAAATTCTCAATTCTCTTTCATTAAACTTGGAAAAATTTACAATAATGGCAGCAGTCTACCAAATAAAATCCTTTATCCCGAAAGATAGTTTATTTTTTTATTACATTACAACATTTCCAACTCTGGAAGAAAAATAGCCTAAACAGGTCCAGAATGGCCCTCTCCTTTTGCCTTCATGTCTATAACTCTGTCGTAGCATTTTTCTGACCACTTGTGCATGCCTTCGCTTCTCCTTTTAAAATATCTAGTGTGACTCTTCGTATCCCTTTTTTGACCCTTTGTTTCATTTCTCATGCCTCTTCATTGTCTTGGATTTCAAAATGTCTTTCTTTTCGACTCTTGATCTTTGTCTGCTTTCATTGCACCTTGGTGCCACGTGCTTGTCCAGTGCTACCACTGTAGACTCTGTTTGCCTGTCAACCAATGATGACGCTCGGTATACCCACCATTTGATAATTTCCTCTGTAATGACCCCTGTAACCGCCTACCCTTTATTTTCTTTTTTTTGGTCGTAAAAATGTGACATGTCGCGATATCGCAACACTTTTCTCTTCTTTTCCAAAATGTCACGATATCGCGACACTTTTCTCTTCTTTGCCAACATGTCACGATATCGCGACACTTTTTCCTCCTTCCTCTTTCTCTTCTCTTGTAGTCGCGATAATGTGACATGTCACGATATCGTGACACCTTTTCCCTCTTGCTCTTCCTCTTCTCTTTTAGTCATGATAATGCGACATGTCACGATATCGTGACACTTTTTCTCTCTTGTGCCTTCTCTCGTCTTTTGGTTGCAAAAATGCAACGTGTCGCGATATCACGACACTTTTCCTCCCTTGCACCTTTTCTCGTCCTGTGGTCATGAGAATGTGACATGTCACGATATCGCGACATCTTTCCTTTTCGGTTCTTATTTCTCCTTTTCGATCGCAAAATTGCGACACGACATCTTTCCTTTCTGCCTCCTCCTCGCCTCTCGGGTCATGAAATCGTGACATGTTGCGATATCACGACAATTTTGCTCTCTGTTTTGGGTCGTGAAATTGCGACATGTCACAATATCATGATAGTTTCCTTCCTTGCTTTCTTTTTGCTCCTTCGGTCACGATTTTGCGACATGTCACAAAATCATGACATTTTCTTCTCTAGACTTTCCTATCTTCTTTCGATCATGATTTTGTGACATGTCACAAAATCGTGACATTTTTGCTCTGCACATTCTCTCTCCTTCCTGAATCATGAAAATGTGACATGTCATGATATCGCGACACTTTTCTCTCTTGCGCCTCCTCTCGTCTTCTGGTCGTGAAAATGCGACATGCCACAATATCATGACACTTTTCTCTCTTGCACCTTCTCTCGTCTTCTGGTCACGAAAATGTGACATGTTGTGATATCGCAACACTTTTCTCTCTTGCGCCTTCTCTCGTCTTCTGGTCGCAAAAATGCGACATGTCGCGATATCGTGACACTTTTTCTTCTTTGCCGACATGTCGTGATATCGTGACACTTTTTCTACTTTTTGGTATTTTGCCTTTCTTTGGATGCTCCTGCATCATCGATGCTTGTCTTAGGTGCTATACATCCAAATACTTATACATATCAGGTTTGAATGCTCACTATGGATATCATTATGGTGATATCATTTAGGTGATAGTGTTCTAGTGATAGTGTTCTGGTGATAGCATTCTGGTAATAGATAGTGTAGACAAGAAAAAGATGCACCATAGCAATATAAATTAAAAATAGTAAATAAGTATTCTATACCTTTTGTCCTCTTTTTTTTTATTACAAACAAACTCTCATGGGGTTGTATAAGTATATGGAAGGGATTGATCTCTTTTTACAAGTTAGAATGGTACATGTCTTATTTTATTATAACATTTGATGGGTGGGTTTTCTGTGACTGTTGCTTCTTTGAATCTATGTTGGATGGATCCATGTTGGATCTGATAATTGGATGTAGATGGATACATAGGATTAGATCTGGATCAGGTGGATTTAGATCTATGGGATCTATTGGTTCTAGATCAATATTTGTATCTAGAATTGATGGATCTAGACCAGTAAGATCTAGATCTATGTACCTGCACAAGTTTACTACAAACCTATCAATAGTATATGTTAGACCTCCTAAAGTGAGGCATGGATTTAAAAATATAAACTAGAATCAGAATGCAAAAAATAAGTGTTGATGTATAAAAGTAAAGCAAACACAAATAGATCTTACCTTCCTTGTTTCTACTATTATGGTTGTGTTGTACCATGTTTTTAGAAATATTTGCACAAGTTGGATGTCAACCATCTAAAGGGCTGACAAATATGCCTGTGGACCATTTGGAGATAGGAAAACTACAAACACTAACTATTTAAGGTTAGACAATTGAGAGTTGTGGTATCTTGCCAGTGTGGAAAGTTGGATTTGGGCCTGTGAAATGATGTGATCAATGTATGATATGAGACAGGGATGGTTGCATGTAATGACTCAAAATATGTAATGTAAAGTTATCTCAAATTTTTGTCAGTATTTGTGTACCTATTCCATCCTCATTTTTTTTAGGAAGGGGGAAGATATGCATTTATAATTTTTAGAATAGAGGAGGGTGGCTTAATGCAACTAATATGCACACATGGAGAAGACATATTGATATTTCCTCCACTCAAGTAAACATCCAATCATAAACATGCTTGATCATAAGTTAACTTGTTTGAATAGATGCTTGTTTAATATTTTATTATTTATTTATTTTAAAATAATTTTTTCTTTATCCATTGAGTGCAGTTAACTTGTGTAGTTGAAGTGAAGGGCATTATATTTGAATTTTTAATTATTTTATTCATGTTGAACTCCTTATATTTTGAGTGCCAGTTACAAGGTTATGCATAAGGGGTTGGACTCAAAATGTACTTGTAAAAAAATGGCAAATCCTAGTCAAAATCAAGGTGAATCATGGCAAATCCTAAGCAAATCAAATCAATCATATTCACACCAAAATTTAGGGCATTTGAAGCCCTAAAATGTAAGGTCATATTTGGGACACATTTTTACATATTAAATCACCTTATAAATTAATAAAAACACCATCATTAGATCAGGCTCGAAAAGAGCTTTCCAACGAGTACAAATATGCCTATGTTTGGATATATAATGGCAAATTGACCCTAAAAAATATTTGATCTCAAAATTTTTAGGTGAATGGGCCGACGTCGAGGGTCCTCATATTTGCAAATTTACAATTTTAAAAATCCTAATATTCACCCAATTGGCGAATATTTACCACTATGCATAACCCTGGCCAGTTAATTTGCATGTCATTGTATTTAAATTCTTAATTATTTTTTTTTCTATTGAACTCCTTATCTTTTGAGTTTTAGTTAACTTGCATGAGGCATGATGAGGCTATGATTGAAGTTAACTAGAGATTGGATTTGGGTGAGGATAATCCTCATCCATCCAAATAAGGATAGGCTCAAAGTGGAGTTAACTTACATTCATTTATGGACATAGGTAATTGTTTCTTGCATGTGACTATAATGAGGGATGTGAGGCGGAACTAGAGTGAACTACGGATGATGTGTAAGGGGGAATGTTGAGTAGATGGGGATGCAAATGGGTAGCCTAGATATAACTAATTAAAGTAATTAGTACTTATGTGGGTGAATATTTTATCTAATATTAATGTATTAATATTAAATATACTAATTAATTTTGATTAATTAAATAGTATTTAATATGCTTGGTTTTGGTGTCTACAAATATCCCTTTTTGTATCGTATTGTGTGAAAATGCAATGCGATGCAAAAATAAATGACACTTATTTGTTGGATTGAATATGGATGAATGATGACTTTTAGCTTGAGGAAGTTGACATTTGATTACCCCAAATCAAGAACAATGGAGGATGCCCTAGTGATGGAAGTGAAGGATGTTTGTGAACCTTGTCATTGAACTAACAACTAAACTACTAAGACATGGGCTTTGAGCCACTATGTGAATGTGTTGGATCTGAACTAAGGTGGGTTTTTCTTGACCACCATTATTTGTGATCAGATTCATTGTGTGAAAGCTATGCTAAATAAATATTATACAAATAATAATCTCAAACAAGATTCTTTAATAAATGTCAGGTCCAAAAATAGGTGTTTGAGTATTGATCTTATTTAGGATGAATTTTTGTTGGTATTGTCTACCCCCTCAAGCGACAAGTTGGTGGAAGTTAAGGTGGATGATAGTGACAAGGTGATTGACCTTATCAAGATTGTGTTGGATTGATGAAAGGTGGTAGGTGATTGGATGGATTTGGGAGGTAGAGTGATTGGAGTTGGATGGAGTGCAGGTTCAATATGTTACATGTTATACCTTTTTTGAGTTTATTTTTTGATAAAATGAATAAATATTTTGTGTTTTTTACTTTTGACTAGATGTTGTTTTGTTTGGTTTGTTGTTGTTTATTGTTTTAAATAAGTGTCCTTATGGTAATCTACCCATACTACTAGATTGCATGGATAACTAGTCATTGCAACCTCTAGGTGAGTAGATTAGGTCACTATATATGAGGTTCACTCAAGAATTTGGACTAGCGAATCGATGATAAGAAAGGAAATCTAGTTGATGAAAGTAGGTAAAGTACATGAAAGTAAATCTAATCTATGAAAGTAGTAAATTCCATGAAAGTAAATCTAATCTATGTCTTTCATTTTGCCTGAGCAGAGAGGGGATCCACTTTTTCCCGAGCAAGATAAGGTTGTAATATAATATAATCTAAGTGATGGCTCTACTTTTTCTCAAGCAGAATAGGGTTGTAATCGAATATAATCAAATTGATGGTTCTACTTTTGCTCGAGTAGAATAGGGCTTTAATCAAATCTAATCAATAAATATAAAAGGAAATCTAATATATGTCTCTACTTTTTCCTGAGCAGAATGGAGTTGTAATCGAATCTAATCGATGAACATGAAAGGAAATCTAATCTATGTCTCTATTTTTTTCGAAGAAGAATGGGACTTCACTTTTGCTCAAGCGAAATGGGGCTCTAAGCATGGAAGGAAAACTATTCTATGAAAATAGGAATCATACATGATTGACTGAAAGGTAAAAATTGATGATTGATAATGAGTGTCCTTATGTTAATATGCTTATCCTACTATATTTTATGGATAACTAGTTGCTCCAATCACCAGGTGTCTAGAGTAGATTACTAGGTATGAGTCTCAGGGATTTAGTGTAGCTAACAAGGAAGTAAACCCTGAGCTATTACAAGATAGGAAGAGCTATTCTAGATGTTAATCAAAGAGTTTTGGTGCCTTAGGTGTATTTAAACTAAAATTTAAATGTGACCAAAGAGGTTTGGTGCATTTGGAACCTTTGAAATGGAATTTAAATGTGGCCAAAGGGTTAGGTACCTTTGAATTAGAATATGATCAAAGGGGTTTGGTGCCTTTGGAGCCTTTGAACTAGAATTTGAATGTGACCAAAGGATTTTTGTACCTTTGGGTCCTTTTGAAATGGAATGTGACCAAAGGGGTTTGGTGCCTTTGGAATTTGAACAAAGGGATTGGTGCCTTTGGAGCCTTTGAATTGAAATTAGATTTTTACCAAAGGGGTTGGTTCCTTTGGAGACTTTTTAAATTGGAATTTTACTTTTGAGATGGTGAGATAAAGGGTGCAACCTTTTGAACCTAGTAGTTGATTTATTGTGAGATGTGAATGCGAGGCAAAGAATACAACCTTTGAAAAAATGATGCAACCTTTTTAACCTTGCAGTTGATGTTGATTTAATGTGTGAGGGCATCGATAAAACCATTCCAAAATCTTGATGGTAAGGAATTGATATTTTTGCTTGATTGGTGGGGAAGATACGATACCTTAAACATCCCCAAATTGGTTTATTTCTTAATTTTAGTGATGGATGGGGAATGTGTGATACCATAAACACCCCTAATTTTTGCGATTGGTTGATGTAACTGATGGAGACGGTATGATACCTTGGAAACCCTAAACTTGGTTGATTGTTGTTTGATTGGTTGGTGGAGAAGGTGTGATACCTTGAACACCCTCACTTAGTTGATTATTTTTTATGGATTGATCCTTGTGTTGAATTGGTGGAGAAGGTGTAATACCTAAAACATCCCTAGATTACTTTGTGTTTGGTGATTGGTTTATGATTGATTGACTTTGGCTTGATGATAAAGGTGTGATACCTTTAAAATATTGAAGGTGATTTTATATTTGTGACTATCGGTAAGGTGTGATACCTTGAGCATATCCAAGTTGGTAATTGATGGTTGGGGAAGGTGTGATACCTTGAACACCCCTAAGTTGGTTGATGATTATTTGAATGATTTATGGAGAAGGTGTGATACCTTGAACATCTCTAAATTTCTTTGTGTCTCTAACTATGGGGAAGGTGTGATACCTTGAGCATCCCCAAATATATTGTGTTTATAATTAGGGGGAAGATGTAATACCTTTGATTATACCCAAATTGGTTTATTATCACTTGGTGGGAAAGGTGCGATACCTAAAACATCCCCAAGTAGTTTTATGATTGAATGTGACTGATGGGGAAGGTGTGATACCTTGAGCATCCCCATGTTGGTTGATGATTATTTGAATTATTTATAGGGAAGGTGTGATACCTTGAACATACCCAAATTACTTTGTTTATGTGACTATGAGGAAGGTGTAATACCTTGAGCATCCCAAAATTATTTATGTTTGTGACTGTAGGGAAGGTGTGATACCTTTGAGCATCCCAAAATTGGCTGATTATGGCTTGGTGGGGAAGGTGTGATACCTAAAACATCCCCAAGGGGTTTGATGATTGGATGTGACTGATGGAGAAGATGTGATACCTAGAAAAATTTTAAGGTGTTTGATTGGTTAGTGTGACTGATGGAAAGGTGAGATATATTGGACACCCCAGAGTTGGTTGATTACTATTTGATTGATTGATGGGGAAGGTGTGATACCTTGAACACCCCCACTTAGTTGATAATTGTTTGATGGATTGAGCCTTGTGATAGATTGGTGGGGAAGGTGTGATACCTAAACTATCTCCAAGTTGTTTAATTTTTTGTGTGTTTGATTGATCGATTGAATTTATTTGGTTTATTTTTGGGTAAGGTGTGATACCTTGAGCATTTCCAAGTTGTTTAATTATTTTATGTGACTTATGGGGAAGGTGCAAGACCTTTAACATCCCTAGTATATGTTATTACTAAGTGATGTGATGAAATAATTGAATGTTTATGAATAGAAGATATGTGTGCATATACATTTGATTATCATTCAAAAAATGCTTAGACATGTATCGCTACTCATGATTTACATCAATTAATCAAGGATGCCAACACAATGGTACCGATATACATGTAGAATGAATGGAAGTGGATGGGACACAATAGATGCAAGGGATGTATATACTGTGGAGGCAATAGTGACATAACTTATCCTTTCATAGGTCCTAGGGAGGAAGAAAATGAAAGTACTTTCAAAAAGCTCAAACACCCTAGCGACATTAATCAAACTCATCTACTAATAAAATAGGCACTTGAATATTCTAAGACCAGCCAAGTTAGTTAAGTATTACAAAGATCAACAATGTGTGAAGTGATATTCATTACCAATTTTGAGTGAGGTTTGACTAATCATTTGTGACTTATGCCAATAAGCTAGCTCATTTATGAGTGTACATAGGTCTATACAAAATAAAGTCACTAATGTGATAGATGTGTCACCACATGATGAGTGTACTCCACTACCAGTTAGGTGTCTATAGCCTCAATGGAGGTTAACCCCATGATCTAAGGACCTAAGAATTCTAGGGATTCAAGCTTTTTATTTGTATATTTTTTCAGACTTTTGGATTTGATTTGATTTGTTTTTTGCTTTGCACTTGTCCTTTTGACAATTCTCAAGGTTGGATCATGTGAATGATAGGATGAGTAGGGGAAACAATTTGTTTTATGGCAATAGCAACTTATAAGTTCATATTTCCTAGGAATCAAAATTTAATTAATGTGTGGTACATGTGCATGATCTTAGAGAAAATTTGAGATAACTAGTAATACCTATAGCACTCAAGATCTAATGATGTTCAATAGAGACTGAAGGAGATACTAGGTATGGTTGAACGATCTAAAGAAACTAAAGATTCTCCAAACCAGAGACTTTTTTTAAATACAAGATGTCACGAGATGTTGTGAGTGGATGGAAGGATGGTGGATGTAGTAAAATTTATGTTTATGGAAGAATAATGCAAGAGAGATACCACAAGAAAGACACCCTTGATTAATGTGAAAAAATCAATCCTAGTAGAATGGATAAAAGCAGGAGTCGAATGATAACCAAACTATTATTGGTGATGAAAATTATGTAAGCTAGAATAATGATATGTGTGTGAATGCAACATGATTTGTAGTGATGTGTGATTGATTGTGATTTTTGTATATTGTTTTGATTTTTTTTCTATTTTTGATTGATTTTGTTTTTTTGTTGTATTTTTGATTGATTTTGATTTTTTGGTATTTTTGATTGATTTTGATATTCTTTATTTGTATTTTTGATTGATTTTTATTTTTTTGGTATTTTTTATTTATGATTTTTTTTTTATTGTGACTGTGGGGAAGGTGTGATACATTGACCACCCCTAAGCTAGTTGATTATTATTTGATGTGACTGGTGGGAAGGTATGATACCTTGAACATATCCAAGTGGATTGATTGATTGATTGATTTTGTGGGAAGGTGTGATATGATAAAATACCCAAGGTGGTTAATGATGGATGCAAAGTGGAGGAAGAGATAGATTAAGAAGAATGAAGTTGATGGAAGGGGGTCATGCTAATGGGATGGTTAATTCCCACTGATCAAGAAGATCTTGTACCCAATTTTGTAATGTGTGATAATCATCAGTGTCATGACCCTTTTGATGATGATAGATGCAATAGTGATTTTCCTTATAGGACCTAGGTTTGGGGTTGTTGGGGTCCATAGGACGTATGTCAGGTAGAGTAATTATTTTTGCATCCTACAAATTTTGAAAGATTATCGACAAGGGCTATAATAGGGGTGTCCAGATGCAGGATGAGCAATTTGGAGGAGGTGGACAAGGTCGATAGGAAGGTTGAGATGAAAGTGAAATGGATAAAGGTGGCATAGAGGAGGACTAAGGGGGGCTAGAAAAATATCTTAGCGACTCAATTATATCTCAATAATTATGAGTCGATATAATATTGGTTGTATGTTAGGTGGAGGTATAGTTTGCAACTCAACTATAGATCAATGTTGGCTAGTTGATCCAAGATATGTTGTAGGTCAAGTGGATATGGATTCGATGATGGAGTGGTTGAGATAGGGTTGAATTGGCTTGGGATTTGGTAAGAACAAATATGATAAGGATAATGACATGAATATAGGAGAGGTCGAGAAAGGGGATAAGATAAGTGATGGGGTTGTGAGCATTGGGCCATGTAAGGGTTATGAGATAGAGAATCGAGTGTTGGAAGAAGAGGTGGCAAATATGTTTTTGGAAGAGGAGGTGGAATATATGAGGGGGATAGATGTGAGGAGTTGTTCATGGTCATATTGTGACAACACATGGGTGACAAGGTTGGAGGAGCCTAATGAGGGGGTTGCTCATGGATTGGTAATGATTATTGATTTTCAAGAGGTGGTTGTTGGTATTGGGAAGGTTGTTGGATTGAGTCTAAAGAAGTTTGGAGGTAACTGGTAGGTGGTTGAGGTGGATTTGATGGTGATTTGTGGTAGCTATAGGAGGGATCTTGTGGTTTTGTAGGCATTAATACTTGTATTATAGGTGGTTGAGTGGACCATGATGAGGATTGTGCAAAGAATAATTCTTAGGCACTTGTGGAAGCTGGGACATTTGGTACTTGGGAGGGTAGTTGGAGTGAATGAGATGCAGTGGGTAGAGCAAATGCAAGAAATTGAGATGCCATAATGATATAGGTTTAATATTTTTGGTTAGGATTCACAAATGTTGACATGTGGTTTGTATTACATTAAGTATTAAATCCCTCAAGAAGAAATAATTTGAGGGGCATGCCATACTCAAGAGGTGGATTGGTGTGATGAGTTTATCGAGCATAAATTTGCTCTTGGGGAGTGGAGGAGACTAAGTGGGATAGAATGGTCAACAGTGGTAATAATGGTCATGATGAATCTAGTAGAGGAAAAAGCCAATGTGTAGGGAACATGCAACATAAATATCGATGAGTGTGATGTTGAGATTAACCAAGGATCTGAGAGTCCCTGGCCTAGTAAATTCAAGAATGCTAGTGGGGATGTGGCAGTATGCAGTACCCAAGTTATATATCTTAGGTGGGTTAGGGGTGAGTTGGTGGGTGTGATTGGACAAGCTACCTTGGGGTGGTTGTGATGTTACCTCTCGATGAGTTAGGGATACAGTTGATGAATGGGAAGTTTGATCGTATTGATCCATTACAGTTTGGTCTTGGGCTTGAGCTTGAGCTTTACTTTAAGTCAAAACCATAAGCTCAATTAGAGATGGATGGAATGTGGATTAGAGTTTTATGGTGATGGTGTTGTGAAGGTGAATTTATGCTATCTACAAAAATAATCAAACAAACAATAGTTTTAATGTTCTTTGTTTGGTGTGCTAGTGTTTGGTTGACATCTTTGTGAGATGTGTTGGGACTATATTTTTTTGAGTTTTTGTTTTTTTTTGGAGTTTTTTTGTGTTTGATGATTCTAACCTAAGAACTACAAATGGGATGGTGGAATGCAATCTAAATGGGTGTGTTTGTGCCCACCTCTATTACGATAAGTGGTACAAAATGACTAAAATAACTTTCTAGGATGGTGATTGTGGCTTGGGGTATCCTATGGGGATAAATTATCCTCCCATTGGAGGCCACACTATCTAAGTCTTACTATCGGTCTATCCAAACTTTCAATTCACCCTTGGGTGGGCTTGGACAATAATGATATCTGCAAGTACTCTAATATTAAACCCTGTAGACAAAGGGGTATCTAACCTAACCCACTTCGAGGTAATCTCAAGAGTGGAGTATTTCTCAATGACAAAGTCTAAAAAACCACTCGTGGAGGCTACTGGTCTCTAGGGAGTGAGCCAATGGAAGGAGATGAATTCCAACATCATTGGTTTTGATCAACAGTTGGTGATAAAATCCAATATCATCTATGTTTGTGAATCGTTCAAGTGTGTGATCTTGATTTTTTTTTTTTTTTATGTTTTTGTTTTTTTTTTTTTTTAAGAATACCTAAATGTAATATGTAGTTTTATCTAAATGCAATGTTTATAAAGGCTAAATATAAAGAAAATAAATTCTAGCTCCAAGAATTCTTTTTCACTATTTGATACGAGTGCAACTATGCTATTGGAAACAAAAAGATATTTTAAAGAGCCATACAACCTAAAGAAAAAGAAGTCAAAAAGAAAAAGAGCCTAAGGCAACAAAACCTGTTATGGGAAGAAGTAGCAAACAAAAAGACAAAATTTACGAAAACCAAAAATCAGAAGAGAAAGAAGGGGGAGGGAAGGCTTAAACTTAACCATTCAAGTTTATATGGCCATAGGTTTGAAATCATCCTAGATTGGATAGTTACAGTTGTAATTTTTTGACTCAAAAGTAACAATTTAGGGGCTATAATATAAGAATATGGTAGGGAAAACCAAATTAAAGCATAAAATATTCTATTGATTAAAGCAGCCAACTATTCTAATAGCTTGAATAACAAATTGATCTATGAATGCAATCTAATCTAAAGAATTGGAAGATATACTAAGTTAAGAAAACTTTAAACAACTATGGAAGGTATGAGGAGAAAGAATAACAGGCTACTCAAAGAGAGGGAAACTACCACATAGGATGAGGATCTTAATACTACTTGGTCTAAGTATATGGAAGAAGCTATACTATGAAAATATAGGCGGTTAGGTTAATGGTAATACCAACTCCTATCTTAGATAAAAACAATGTTTCTACATTAGGAAAAATAAGTACATAAAAAAAAGTGACTAATTAATCTAAAAACATTTTGCTATGCTTGCCAATTAAAGAATGCCAATTTTTTATTTTGAAATAAGGAGATAATAACCCCCTTACATGTGGTCCTACATTGCGTGAAGGCCAAATATTGTTGGAAGCTTTACTTTGTGGCCATCCTTGGTTAGAAAATTTTTGATTTAAGGTTGTCCAGGGTTTGGATGGTTATGATTTGAAGATGTCTTGGGTTGGATAGTTTTGATTGTCTATGGTAATAAAAAATTATACAGAAAACCAAAAACAACGAAATGATTAAAAATATTAAAACAAAAACAAAATATCTAAACCAAACATACAAAATAACAAAAACATATTAATTAAACTATTTTCTACAAAAATGAGGTCAAGGGAATGGTCCCATTGTGATCACCATATTGAAGACAATAAAAAGATGCACCATAGCAATATAAATTAAAAATACGAAATATGTAATGTATGACTTTTATCCTCTCTTTTTTTTATTACAATCAAACCCTTATGGGGTTGTACAAGTATATAGAGGGGACGGATCCCTTTTACAAGTTACAATGGTGCATGTATCTTCTTTCATTACAACTTTTTATGGGCAAGTTTTTTATGACCACTACTTTGTTGGATTTGTGTTGGTTGGATTTGTGTTGGTTGGATCTGCATTGGATTTGATGATTGGATCTAGATGGATCTGCAGGATCGTATCTGGATCAAGTGGATCTAGATTTGTAGGATCTATTGGCTCTAGAACGATGTTTGGATTTGGATCTGATGGATCTTGACCCGTAAGATCTAGAATATGTACTTGTACATAAGTTTACCATAAACTTATCAGAAGTATATGTCGAACCTCTCGAAGTGAGGCTCAATTTTAAAAAGATAAACTGAAATAAAAATGCAAAAAATAAGTACTAATGTATAAAAGGAAAGTGAAAACAGATAGATCTACCTTCCTTGTTGCTAATGTGGTTGTGCCACTGTATCATTTTTGTAAATATCTATGCAGGTTGGATGTCCACCGTTCGAGGGGACAACAACTACATTTGCATATTGTTTGGAGGTAAGATTACTTTGATCGATGATCATTCAGGGTTGAACAATCAATATTTATGGTGTCTTGCTACTACATATAGCTATATTTGGGCCTATAGAATTATGTGATCAATGTTTGGAATGGGATGGATATGGTTGCATGTAATAACTTAAAATATGAAATGTGAAGTTGACTCAAATTTTTTTTAGTGTCTGTGTACCTGTTCCATCCTCATCCTTTTTGAGTAAGGAAGAGGGCATGCATTTATAATTCTTATAATAGTGCTTCGGTCCTTGTTTGATTATTTCTACTGGTAACTCTTAGAATAGATAGCTCTAGAATGATAGTATGATGTAATGGCTCTTATATTTTTACTCACCTTAGAATTATAGTACTTCTTGATAGCACTAATCATTCTCCTAACAACTTTATGATGATAGCACTCCTTGATAGTGCTTATCGTTCTTTGATAGATTTCTTGCTTTTCAAAATAGCTCTTTTAATAGATGAATGCCTTCTTATTCCTTACTGAATATTGATTCTAAGGCCAAGAATGAAATACATGTATAATTTTTTGTTAGTATTATCTTTATGGTTATCTAATTAACCAAAACTTTTCTCTATGCCTCAATATACCTTATCTCTAAAGGCTTCTTCTATGTACTTCTTAGTACTACTCGTATCTATACTCAAGAAGCTTATACTACTTCTCAATATCCTATACTATTATATTCTTCTCTATCTTTCGAAGATTATATGCTTCTCAATCTCTTTGAAGATTTTATGCTTCTCAATCTCTAGAAGCTTTGATACTTCTCAATCTTCAAAATCTATCTTCAATGTCTTAGGTTGCACCTAAGAACAAAATATGATTCTTCTCTTTTCTAGAGAATCCAAAATCAATATCAAGGTGACTATGAATGTCCTCACACATCCAACTTCCTTTTGATTTGGCCCTTAATCAATTCAATCTAGGTCCTAGTCTTCACTAGTTTTTCTTAAACTAAGTGGAAATACCCTAACATCCAAATCAAGATGACTATTATTTTTCCCCTCAATATCTATTCAATCAGGCCTTCAAAAATAGAGTCCAAGTCTTCATTTATTTTAAAGTGGAAAAACTCTAATATAATGGTGGCTAATAAAATATAACTCTATAAAAATAGATAAAGTTAAGTGGTACCTCTGATACCACTATTGGTTTTTAAGCCTTACTATCTCAAAATATCATAGGTCCCAATATAAATAAGCCACAATATTATAGGTCAAAATATCAATTACTATGAGTAGAATTATATATATGAGGAATCAATTATATATCTAGGCCAATATAATAATAAAAATATCATTCATTTATACTTTAAAATATGAACGTATATGGCCAAAATCATTCATGTACATGCATGAAGAATACTTACAATATGAATTGCTCAAAAATATGTATACAATATTTATTATCAATGTTTGCTATGTGGTGATTGCTATAGATTATTTTCCCTTATATTGTATGGAGCTTTATCTCTATAATATAGACATAGTAATGTGACTCTTCGCATACTTGATTATTGCTCTCCATGACCTTTGGTGTATCATCTTACCACTTGTATACAAGACTCTTCACTCTCTTCTTACATGCATACTTTAACTCTATGACACTTGCATATTTCTACATGATTCTTACTCTCCTAAATGCACTCCTAATACAAGACACTTGTGCACATCCTCACATTACATATTTATACACTTACATACATGACACTTGTGCACATTCTCTCAATACACACTTGCACTCTTACTTAGATGATACTTGTGCATATCTTGCATATTACACTCTTACATAACACATGCATTTCCTGCACATTGATACTTACATAAAAGAAGAAATATAAATCACTCATCTAAATTATAAACACAAACCCTAATATAGTACATATTTACATTTGTACCATACCTTGGGGGTGCATTTACATGTACCAAATAATGTAAATATATAATTCCCCTCATTGAATGACCATCTAATATGTTTATTTGTCAATTGTAAACTATTTGATATCAAGTTCCATGTTGATGATCCTATGGGTAAGGTTATTCTACTAAATATTTTACTACATCAAGAGAACCCATATATTTTTAAAGTAATAATTTTCGCAATTCTTTCTTGATCTCTGAATAATATCCACCTAGGATTTACCCCTAATGTCAAACTCATAAGTCTACAATTCTACAAGCTTACTTATTTAGTATACTTTCCTTTACAAACCCTATCCTACTTACAAAGAGAAAAATAAAAAATTTCCTCACAACCTTTCCAAAGAAAGTCTCTTTTAATTTTATCAATTTATGTTGCTATACTTATTGGCAATATTGAAAGTGATATCATATAAATATGTATGGATTGCATTGTAGTATTTATGAATTGTAGTATTCTCACCATGGTTAAGAACTTACCTTTCAACCTTCCAAACAAGATTTCATTCTATCAATAAAAGAGACCCAAATATTCTTTTTATTTTCTTTATGAGACAAAGGAAAACCCAAGTAGGTTGATTAAAAAATTTCAATTATAAACCCTTAATGTTTTTTATTATGTAAAATAAAGGGTTTTGAAAGTATCCCCGAAACTAATACAAACCAAAATCACAAGCTTCCAAAAAAAACTAAAAAGGTAACTTTGATCCTTCTTTAGCTTTTACTCCTTAACTTAGGGGGTAGCTTTGACCTTAAAAGGGATGTGATCAGATTTAAGAAATGGAGTTTTAAGGGGATCATTCTTCAAATTAGAAAGAGAAACCCTAACTTTGAGATCTTCAATAAGAGCACAAATCATTGCCTTGTTAAAATTCTCCACTTTGTCTCCTCTTTTAACCACATAATAAAAAATCAATTTTAATAGACCTTGGTGAATCAGGACCATAGTATCACCCTTCTTAGTCTACATCATAGTTTTATCTAGTGATTTATACATAAATTTAGGAATATTTAACCTCTTCCTATGCTGAAGCTTATTTAAGAAGGCAAAGTGAAAGCTTCTTACAATGTTTGTGTTGCAATTAGGAGTAAAATATTCCATGATAACCAGCATAATCATATCCCAAGGGGCTTTGAGTGAGTTCCAAAGTATCTCATTCTACATTTGTTTTGGTTCTTCATAATCTCCCAATAATGTCTTGAGATCCTTTGCAAGGGAGTGCTTACCCCTATTCAAACACTCTCCCACAATAGGTAATCTAGTGATATCAACAATAATAGGGATTGAGATGAGAAATTCTAACCCATTCGCTCTAACACTACCATCCTTCTAGGAGTGGATCATTTGGAAATAAATATCCCTATCATGCTTATTAAACCTCATAAAATAGTCGAGGAGCCCCCCCTTATCCATAATATCTTTCACTTCGTCATCCAACTTGAGGACCACAAGTTCCACCCTTTCCAAATAATCAACCATACTTTGAGACCTAATGATGTGATGACTAAAGAAATTTTACCAAACAATAACTACAACAAACTAGAAGCCCCAACTACAATTGATAATAAGACCCATTGTTGAGAATGTCCCTAAACCAAAAGTATTAATAAAAATGAGTGGTGCATGTTCTAAGGCTGTAAAAATCCAATAGGGGAGATCTACACCCAAAATAAAGCTAATCCAAAGTTTGTAAACCAGAGAAATATTTAAAGAGCCAATTAAGTGCTACATCTCAAGAACGAGAAGACTAAAGTCTATCCAAGAAGATGATTAGCACACATTTTTAACGGGGAGAAGATGAAAATCATAAAGCTAGCACAAGTTTTGGAAGGAAATAAATCCTCAACTAAGTCATGGACATGCCATATTTTCTCATGATAATCACTCCCAAGAATAGAGCAATGATCCAAAAGAAAAAATACTAGATTATCACTCTTATGTATGAGGATGGAACAAGCAATAGGCTGGCACAATTTACAAGAATGAAAATATGGATTAAGAAGTTGAAATGAGATTAAATGGGTACAAGTCCCACTCCAAGTCATGTGGCCAAGATTAGAAATAGAATATATGCTATGAATCACAATCTACCACATTAGCTTGAAGTGTCCCTCAACCAAGACATAACCGTTCATATTAGGCTTCAAAATTTTGGCTAATGTTGGTCTAACAGAGGGAAGATAGGCTTTAAAGAAGAATTTTACATGCTATAAAATGTACCACATGATAACCAACCAAGAAAGGAGTTTCAAATCTTATAACTAATGTTTAACAAACCACTTAATCATAAAGTAGTCACTTCCAACATTTGAAAAGAGCAAGAAGAAATAAATTGATTTGTCTAGCTGTGAATCCTGATTGGTTGCCACCTGGAAATTGGGCAGGAAGAAAGGGTATTGTTGCTAGAAATTAAAAAATTAAAACTTCAATGTCTTTCTACCAACAAGAAATTCAAATTTAATAGTGAATGAATGTCACCAAATGGCTCCCCTCTATCTCCTACGAAAATAAACACCTGATTCAAAAACATAGAACTCTACCACTTTGAGACTTAAATTTTTAAATTACCATAGAGAAAATAAAAATAAAAATAAATAAGCTCAAAATAGTGACCATTATGACATTTGAGATAGACCTTGAGGGAAATCTTAACTCCAAGTTGTAAGTCCTTGATGCAGATCAATATTGGCCAAGATATTCATTGATTTGTTTTCTTATCTATAAATGTGTATGATTTGAAATCTTCTAGAGACTGAATATACCTTTTGGATTCATCTATCATATTTGCTATACTCCAACTAGGGGTGTGGGAACCTATTGCTAAGTTAATGATATTTAGAGAATATCCTTCAATGACAACTTTTTTACAATCTAAAGCTTTCAACAAAGCTATAATCTAAAAGAGAGCTTTGGCTTCCACATAGTGACTAGTTTAAATTTCTAAATTTTTAGCATAAGCAAGAATAATTTCTCCCTTGTTATTTATAAACACACCATCAACCTCAAATTTCCTTGAATTTCTTTTATATGTTCCATCAAAATTGTGTTTGATCCATCCAAGGGGAGGGGGCTCCATTTAGTTTAGGATTTTTCGATCAAGCTTGGCTACACCATCTCTGTATTCCTAGACAAAATATCTAGCTTCTCCTCTAGAATAACATCTTCTTTAAGAATATCACCACTATCCAAGTGTAAACTTGAAGTATTTTCCACAATAGTATTGCAGATTTTAGAACTAACAAAGACAACATCTCTTTTGAAATCCTTGAAGGCCCTAATTTTTCTTTCCTTCCAAATCCCCCAAAAGATATGAAGGAAGCTAAAGGACCAGAGAACCCCAAGTATCAGGTTAAAAAAGGGGGAGGTCCATTGATCAAAAACCTCAAAGAGAAGGCATGAAACAACCTAATAAATCCTAAGGATATTCAATAGGGAATAGAGAACCTCCATGGAAAAAAAGCACCAAAAGAATAAATGATTTGAGGTTTCAACACAATTTTCACAAAGGTAACACCTTTTGGGAAAATGCATCCTCATTTTTTAAATATTTTCAATGGTAAGGATCATATTCTAAACAACCAACCAAAAAATGAAGTTGAATTTAGGGATGATATATTTGATCCAAGTTTATCTGCTAAGAAACCAGGCAATAGGCTCACCTTCAGCTAGGTAGTATGCATATTTCACAAATAAGGATCCATCATTTTCACCATTCCAAACAACAAAGTCATTCTCATCTAAATTTTTAATAGCCCGAGTTCTCAATTTATCAGTTAAGAATCTAATGGCCTCTTCCTCTCCTTATTTTAGGTTAGGGATAGAAAGACATTTCTATTTTTCTTGCCATTGGTTGTTTCAATAAAATCATTAGCTTTGGGGCCAAAGATAAGCCAATTTTGAGGCTCCACAACTATAATATATGGAAAGTTAGCTAAAGAGGAGTTTAGAAGCCAAGGATCCTCCCAAAAATCAAAATTTTACCATTACCCAAGTTCCATATGCACCCCTTAAGTTAGAGAGATTTCATTTTGAGAATGCTAAGCCAAAAAGAGGATCATGTAGCATTAAACCCTTAAATATTCACATTAATTTGTTATAAATATAGAGCAATGTTAATCTTTTTTTTTATATTGTATAGTATTAACCAACATTCTTATAGCCTTATCATAACATGATATTATTGATTTAAACTCCATGGACTCATTGACTAAGGCATGATCCAAAATAAAAGTATCATTAAAAATTTCGAGATGATATTTGACGGGACCATTTTTTACAACTTGAATACCTTTGATTTTTTCTTCCATTTTTGCCTTTGAGAAAGTTCTCCCTAATACTTTTGTAAGAATAATGAATAGATAAGGAGATAGTGGATCACCTTGAAAAAGTCCACAAGATAACTTGAAGTAACCAACAAGAGAACCATTGATCAAAATAGAATATTTCGAAGTGATATAACAACATTTAATTCATTCACACCACTTATAATCAAAACCAAAAATTTTAAGTGTTGGTTGTGGAGCTTGATTCTAATTTGGAGCCCCTGTTTAGCTGCATTTGGACCCACTCTACGAAAGAATATGGGCATTATGTAATTGCATGTCAATCCGATTTTTTTGTGAATTACTATTTTCAGAAATTTTTGATGAAAAATAATTTTTCGAAAATAATAATTACTAAAAATGAAACTTTTTTACAAAAACTAATTTGCCAAAAATAGTAATTACTAAAAATGGAATTTTTTTGACGAAAAATTAATTTTCCGAAAAATAATAATTACTAAAAATGGTAAATTTTGACAGAAAAGATAATTTATCGAAAATAGTAATTTTTTATTATTTTGGAGTCTAATGATTTGCTCTAAAATTGTAACCCTCGTTTTATAATAGGATGTTTTACGACATTGAAATTGTAAGAAGGAAGAGAGACTATAATTGTGAAATCAAAGAGGAAGTACAATGGATTTGTTGTAGGTTGTATCCCTTCGAGATTTGTTGGATGGAATAATAAATCTTGGTTATTTTCTCCATGGACGTAGCCCACATTGGGTGAACCACATAAATCTATGTCTTGAGTATTGCTTTATTCTTTTGTGTTTTATTTTCGCATTTATTTATTGCTCGTGTTTTATTTTTTAATCATAAAAACTGGTATTAGAGCCTAGGGTTTGAAAAACGCACTTGAAATGAGGGTTTTCGATGAGCAATGGAAGAAGAAGGTAGATTTAGGGTTGAGAAGTTTAATGGTAAAAAATACTAGCTATGGAAGATGCAAATGGAGGACTATATTTATCAGAAGGATCTTTACCTACCATTAGATAGAATAGAAAAGAAACCAATAAAGCTATCAGACGAAGAATGGGAAATTCTTGATAGAAAGGCATTAGGAACAATATGACTATGCCTGACAACATCGATGGCCTTCAACATTTCAAAGGAAAATACAACAAAGGGTTTAATGAATGCGTTAGTTAAGTTGTGTAAAAAATCCTGAGCTTCGAACAAGGTATTTCTTATGAAGTGTTTATTTAATATGCAAATGTTAGAAGTTAGGTCTATTACTGATCACTTAAATGATTTTAACACAGTTACCAATCAGTTAAATTATGTTGAAGTAAATTTTGATGATGAGGTTAGGGCTCTTTTGATCTTATGCTCATTACCAAAAAGCTAGAATGGCTTGGTCATGGTTGTGAGTAATTTTATTTTTGGTACAAATATTTTAAAATTTGATGATGTTATTGGTGTAATCCTTAGCGAGAAAATGTGATGGAAAAGCACATGTGAGACATCGGGTAATGCATTCATTGTGGAAAACAGGGGGAGAAAAAATAAGAGAGGAAAAAATACAAGAAAACATAGAAAATCAAAGGCAGATCCAAATTCAAAGGGCAGCAATTGGAATGCTAGCATTACAAGAAGAAAGAACACCTGAAAAAATACTGTTGGACTAAAAAAAAAAATAAGAAGAAAAATAGGGAGAAGAAAAACAAGGTAATCATGAAGAAAACGTAGTAGGTGATGTATTAGAATGTGCTTTAATCCTTTCACTAGATAATATTTATGATTATTGGGTGCTAGACTCAAGGGCTTCATATCACGCCACACCCCATAAGAAATATTTTCTAGATTACATTCAAGGAGATTTTAAATAGGTCTATTTGGGTGATGATAAACCATGTAAAATTGTTGGAAAGGGTAAGATACAAATTAAATTACCAACTGGAAACCAATGGTTGCTAAAAGAGGTAAGGCATATTCCTAATTTGAGAAAAAGTGTAATTTCCACAGGGCAGTTGGACAACAAAGGATGTATGTTTATATTCTCAAAAAATTTGTGGAAGGTTGCTAAAGGATCACTATTATTAGCAAAAGGAAATAAAGAAGGTACGTTGTATGTATGTACTGATAATACTGATCTTTCTATTGCTTTAGCTTCTATAGGAGAGGATATAGTTGTGTGGCATCATAGGCTTGGGCACATGAGTGAGAAGGAGATGTAGATTCTTCACTCAAGAAATTTATTACCAGGTTTGAAGCAGGTTGATTTGGACTTTTGTGAGCACTATGTTTATGGAAAATAGAAAATACTTAGATTTATTAGAGTTGGAAAAGAAAAGAAAAGTGAAAAGCTAGAGCTTATGTATACATAAATGGAGACCAACTAAGGTATCATCTCTTAGTGGCTCTTATTATTATGTTACGTTTATTGATGAAGCAACTAGAAAAACTTGGCTTTATTGTATTCAAAATAAATTGGATGTCTTTGATACTTTTAAGAAATAGAAAGCTTTGGTTGAAAACGAGATAGAAAATAATTTGAAGTGTCTCAGATCAGATAATGGAGGTAAGTACTATAATAAATAGTTTGACAGTTAATGTTCATACCATGGGATTCGTAGAGTGAAGACGGTTCTAGGAACTCCATAAGAAAATGATGTGTCAAAAAATATGAACATGACTATCATGGAATGTGCTAGGTGTATGATATTACATGCAGGATTACCCTTACAGTTTTGGGCAGATGTGGATACTATTTTTTATTTAATAAATAGAGGGTCTTTAAGTTCCTTGGATGGTGGGATTCTATAAGAGGGATGGACAGATAAGCCTATTAACTACTCATTTCTGAAGACTTTCAGTTGTGAAGCATTCATGCATATTGATAAAGAAAATAGAACTAAACTTGAGGTAAAATTCAAGAAGTGCACTTTCATTGGATATGGAGTTAATAATTTTGGTTATCATTTTTGGGATTATGAAAATCACAAAATCATTAGGAGTAGAGATATGGTATTCAATGATAAAATCATGTATAAAGACCAGTTACAACAAAATAAACAAGAAAAGGTAAACATAGAATACATAGTGCTTGATGAAATTGAAATTCCAAAGGTGCTAGAAAATCAACAACAACAACAGCAAGCACCTCAAACTCTTGCAAGTGTTGTTAGAAAATATACTAGGATAAGTAGAACCCTTGATCGTTACTCTTCTTCATTATATTATGTATTATTTTCCGACTCTGGTGAACCAAAAACATATGAAGAAGTAATGTAGGTAGAAACCAAGAAGAATTGGGATCAAGGCATGAAACAGGAGATGGACTCCTTGGTACACAATCAAACTTAGGATCTAATTCAGTTGCCTATAGGAAAAAGAGCATTGTAAAATAAATGGGTTTACAAGGTGAAATAAGAAGATGGAGGTAAAAAGAGGTATAAGGCTAGACTAGTTGTAAAGGGGTTTGCATAGAAGAAAGATATTGATTATGATGAAATTTTTCTCCTGTTGTTAAAATGACTTCAATTAGAACTATTTTAAGTCTAGTTACTGTAGAGGATTTGCATCTTGTACAATTAGATGTAACAACAACTTTTCTCCATGGAGATTTGGAGGAAGATATTTATATGCAGTAGCCATAAGGATATGTGGTCAAAGAAAAGGAGGAATTAGTATATACATTGAAAAAGAGCTTGTATGGCCTGAAGCAAGCTCTAAGGTAGTGGTATATGAAATTTGACAGGTTTATGTCAGAATAAGATTATAGTAGATGTTATTTTGACCACTATGTTTATTTTAAGATATTGGATAATGGTAACTATATTATCCTATTATTTTTTGTAGATGATATGTTTGTTGCGGGGTCTAACATGCAGTATATAATTATTTTCAAAATAAAATTGGCAGATTCATTTGAAATGAAGGATTTGGATGCTACAAAGAAAATATTTGGTATGATAATAACAAGAGATAGGAAAAATCACAAATTAACATTATCTTAGGGTGAGTACATTGAGAAGGTATAGGAAAGATTTAATATGTAGGATGCAAAATCTGTTAGTACACCTTTGGCCAATCATTTCAAACTGACCAAAGATATGTGTCCTAAGACATAAGAGGAGATTGACTATATGTCCAAGGTTCCTTATTTATTAGCAGTTGGTAAGTTGATGTATACGATTGTGTGCACGAGGTCAGATATTACACATGTAGTGGGAGTTATGAGCAGGTTTATGAACAATCCAGGAAAGCAGTATTAGGAGGGAGTGAAGTGGATTCTCAAGTTTTTGAGAGGTACTATCACTCAAGTATTATGCTTTAGAGGTTCTAATACTACTTTATAGGGATATGTTGATTCAGATATGGTAGGTGATATAGACAGTAGGAGGAGTCCACAAGGTATGTTTTTATTGTAGGTGGAACTACAGTAAGTTGGATTTCAAAATTACAAAAGGTTGTTGCACTTTCAACAATGGAAGTAGAGTATGTTTTTTGTTACAGAGGCTAGTAAGGAGATGATTTGGTTACAAAGGTTTATGGAGGAGTTGAAAAATAAGCAAGATAATATCATATTATATAGTGACAGTTGGAATTTCATTCATATTGCAAAGAATTCAACCTTTCAATCTAGGACTAAACATATACAGACCAAGTACGATTTCATACACTCAGTATTGGAAGATGGACAATTAAAACTAGAGAAGATACACACTAGCCAGAATCCTACAGATGTGTTCATAAAGGCAATAACCAGGGAGAAACTGAGTTCTTGCTTAGTTTCAGTTGGTCTTCAAACATGACAATAAAAGGTGAATTTTTTTTTAAGTCTAAAGGTGAAGCATAGTCCAGTAGGTGCAGTAGTAGTGGAGTTACTGTGATCAGTCTCCAAGTAGGATATTGTTGGTTGTAGAGCCTAATTTAATTTGGAGGTCTTGTTTGAGCTGCATTTGGACCCACTCTACGAAAGGATATGGGCGTTATGTAATTGTGTGCCAAATTCCATGTCAATCCGAGTTTTATTGTGAATTACTATTTTCGAAAAAAATTGACGAAAAATAATTTTTCATCAAAATAGTATTTTTACAGAAAAGACAATTTGCTGAAAATAGTATTTTTTTATTATTTTTGAGTCTTAATGATTTGCTCTAAAATTGTAACCCTTGTTTTATAAAAGGATATTGTACGACATTGGAATTGTGAGAAGGAAGAGAGACTGTAATTGTGATATCGAAGAGGAAGTACTATGAATTTTTTGTAGGTTGTATCCCTTTGAGATTTGCTAGACGAAATAATAAATCCTTGTTATTTTCTCTGTGAATGTAGCCCACATTGGTTCAACCACGTAAATCTGTATCTTGAATATTACTTTATTTTCTGTATTTTATTTTTGCATTTATTTATTGCTCATGTTTTATTTTTTAATCCTAACACCAAGAATATCATCTAGAAAATTCCAAGAAATGTTATCATATGTTTTATTTATATCTAATTTCTTATCATATGGAATGAAGAGAATGTTTGTCCTCTTATGCAATGATTATACCATCAAGAATTTGTTTACAATAAATAAAACCACCTTGTTCCTTTGAGATAACACAATTTAGAATGCATTTCAATTTGCTTGTCATAAATTTTTAAATGATCTTATAAATCATATCACAAAGGCTTATTGGATGAAAATATCAAAGTATTTTGTCTTGTATTTATTGGGAACCAATTTAATAAAATTTCCTTTGACCTCACTTATTATTGTCTTCCTTTTCTAGGTCTCTCCAATTGTAGCTAACATATCACTCTTCAATAAATCCCAATCAATTTAAAAAATTTAGGAAATCCATTTGAGGCAGGTGCCTTATTAGGATGGAAAGATAAAACTATAACACCACTCCTTGGTATATCTTGTTATGGATAGTAAGCTATATGTTGATAAGTTTATATAATGGTCTAGTTTCATTTATGATGTCTTTTGATAATATGATTTTATCCTTAATGGAATATGATAACGTTGACATATTTATAGGTGCAGAACCATGTGCTCTCTTTGGTAGGACCATATGTGTGAAACACCTACAAAGATAGATATTTAGGGAAATGATGAGGATGACTTATTCATCGACAACTTAGGGTAACATGGAAAAATACCTTCCATGTAGATGCATTTCATTTAGGCATGTGAATATTCACACCCTTGGGTCATGAAATTGCTTGAGCATGAGTCTTCTTGATATGGTTTGCGGTAGCTTTTGACTACCTTTAATGGGGGTAGCCACCTAAGAAAGGATTAAAAAATGGTGTGCAATATTATTATTTATTTTATACACTTTTGTGTGATTAGCATAGAACCAATGCAATGTTATTGTTATATGGCTTGTATGCTTGTGTGTAGTAGGCATAGAAATAATTTAACATTGTTGTTTGTTTATAATTTAATATTAATGCTTTACTATTTTAACTTTGATATTAACAAAGGTTACAAAGGAATATTATATTAAATTATTAAAGCTACTTTAACTTAATAAGCCTCCATATCTTAGTATGCCTTATTGAGCGTTCATATTTGATTGAGTGGCTATTAATAGAAGTTCTTGGTAATGTGTCTACATTACCAAGCCATGCATATGAGAAGACTTCCCGAATTTTAATAAAAGGAGGATAGAAGTATTTTGGAGGGGGTTGGAATGAGCACTAGAAGAGGAGAACGAGAGGAGGAGTGAAATCAAGTAATGAGGTGACAACCTGGATCATGGTATTGGAGTAAGAGTTACCTTTTGCTTCGTAGTTTTACTTTTGAAAGGAAAAGGCTTCTTGTTTAGTTGCTTAAGTTTTTCCTTTGTTATGTTTTATGCAATATTTTGACTTGTTGGTTATCCCTGTTGTATGTGAAATTTATCCCTCACTTGTTGTGTGTGGTGACTGACCTTTATTTTTTCCATGTGCACTATTGCAAATATTGTATTTTTACCTGTAGTCTAGTTTGGTTTCGTTTTAGACTTGTTTAGCTACCTTGGTAAACTTTTTGATCGTGTTTTCTTTAGTGTCCTCTAGAATCACTCTTGCTTTTATATGATTGATTTTTCTAAGAAAACATCTATTATGCTCTTAATCTTTGTAGGATTGGCTTTGGTTTGCATGAGCTCCTTTTATTTGGTCATTTACTTTAAGGCTTTTTTATTTAGGTTGCATGTCATATGATGTTAGCCTACCTATAATTTTCCTCAAATCGCTTCCTTTGTTGTGTTTGTGGCAATTGGTCTATTGTTTTTTTTTTTTTTAATTCCTCCATTACCTTTGTTTTATCTTCTTGCTTAGTTAAGCTTGTTTATGGTTGGCTAGTATTTACCTACCTACATGGGCTAACTTGGACTTTTGCATATTTTCACACCTCATATCCATAGGGTGTGTGTTCTATTATTGCTTGGATCATCTTGATGTTTGAGCTATATAGGGTCTATATGGAGCGGTGTATCTTCCTTGCTTGTAGCCTGGTGTTGTCATCCCCATTTTTCTCCATATGTTAGCTTGTACGTAGCACTTCTCAGGTAGCACAGATATGTTTTGATTTCAATTTTAGTTTTGTGTTTGATGTTGAACCTTAGTGGTTATATTATTATTATTTTATTTATTAATCCAACTTTGGTTTTTGTATGTGTTATTTTTGATCACGTATTAACATAATGCATGCAGTGTTTTCTGATTAATGTTTAGCGATCTTATATTTTCTTAGGGTTTAATATCGCTATAATGTTATTTTGGATTGTTAAAGTAATATCCCTATGTTGATAATGTTATTAGAGAAATTAGAACCTAGGGTTTCCCTAAAGAATGCTTTATGTGATAAATTTATTTAAGATATTTATTTAGTTGTAAAGAAAGTTTAATAGTTTATCTTTTTTAAATGAGAAATTTATTTAAGATCTTTCTTTAGTTGTAAAGAAAGTTTAATAGTTTATCTTTATTAAAGTTAAAGAATGTTTTATGTTAGATTAGGTGCTTTAATATTTATTAGTTGTGGTAAAGAAAACTTTATGCTAGAATAAGTTGCTTTAATCCTTTCTTTAGTTTTTGTATAGAAATTTTAAAGTTAAGGCATGCTTTATGGTTTTGATAGAGAAACTAATATAATGATTTTTGAGACTCATGAGTTAGGGAATCATTATAAAGAGTTGGGAATCTCTTTTATTGATTTTGAATGTTGTTTATGGTTTTGAAATAAAATATAATGTAGTAATTTACAAGACTCTTGTGAGTTAGGGAATCATTATAAAGCGAAGTATGAGATTCTCTTGTATTGTTTTGAATGTTTGATTTTGGTTTTGAAAGAGAAACTAATACAATGATCTTTGTGGATTGAGAATCAATGGATTATTATTTGAGTTTGATTCTTAATGATAAACTATTATTGATTCTTAAGACTTGTGATTGTTAAGGAATCAATAGATTAATACATGTTGGTTTTCAAAGAGAGACTGCTAAATAAGTTTTTAGAATTGAGATGGTTAAAAAATCATTTTAAAGAGAAGTATGGGATTCTCTTACATGAAATTGTTATGTAATGTTTGAAAATATATTATCATAATGAATTCTTAAGATCTTGGGTAGATTAAGGATTCATTATAGAAGAGAAGTATGGGATTCTCTTGTATTGATGTTGAATGTGTGTTGTTGGTCTGAAAAAAGCAATTATTATCATAATTCCTCTTACTTTTTTGGGTTAAGGGATCATTATATAAAAAAATGGATTATCTTCTTATAGCTTGTTTATGTTATGTGCATGGTTTTCTACATAATAGAACATGGCATGATTTTAGTTGCATTGCATAAAGAGCTATTTTGATTTCTAAGTATACCTCATAAATTTTTGGGTGGTTTCCTCATCACAAAGAGGCTTGCTGACTTGTGGTTGGATTGAGGATCATGTGGAATGGATTCAGAGAACTTCAAAAGTTTGAAAGTTGTGGAAAAATAAAGTGCTTTGTAATGATTGAGTTTATCAATAAGTTTTGCATATTTGATTATTGTACAAACTAGAATATTATGATGCTTAGTGATATCTTGGATTGTTTACATTATGTGATTGAGTTATATCTTTAGATAGCTATTATTGAGTTCGATTATTTTAAATGCATGCTTATTATAGAGATATAATTTATCTTGCTAATGCATAAATCTTGATGGATAGATTTTGAGATTCAATTTTTGATAACAGCATAGTTGTTTTATGGTTAAGAGGAATTAATTTTGTGATTTTCATTTGAGATGAGTAATGTTATGTTCTTATATGTTTAATTCTTTGGTTTAGCTTTATGGTATGTAGTGATATTATTTTCTATTCTTGGGGTGGGTAGAATTTCCTCTTGTAAACCATGAAACTCAATCCTAGAAGGAGTTGCATGAATGCAATAGTAAGGTAGTTGAGAGTTCTAGAAGGTGCTGTGAGAATGCAATAGCTAGGATCTCATGAATCTTGGAAAGATTTATGTGTATACAATAGCTAGGGTACTTGTGAGTAGTTGCATCTTGATTGAGTAGAATCAAGTGTGTGGGGAAACCTAGTCACAAGACAACAATGGTGACTCCTTGATCACGTAGGATCTGAAGATCATGTTAGTTGTGAAGTGGCAAAAACCTTAGTTAGCCCGTGAATGCATGGTAACTAAGCACCAAAACTCTACATCAAATAATATATCTAGGAGTATCTGGAGTTAGGTTAGGGAATTGGAATCCCCCTTTAATTGTTATGGGCCTTAAAGAGTAATCCCTATGTCATGGTCACATGGTCCTATACCGATAATGGTATAGGAAAGGTGGAAGGACAACTTATGGCATTCTTCTAAACATGTAGGTTTAGTAAGGTAAAACCCAAAAGACATAAGAGTTGAAATTTCCTATCCACTAAGTGTCATCTATATTAACTTGGAACTCAAATGTGGTGAAGCCTTGTATACTAAAATAATTATAATATGGAAGTCTCCCTTAAGAGCCATTTTTTGGTAAGTGCTCTTCAAAAAAATGGTTTGGTAATCTTGGGTTGTTACATTTGGTATCAGAGCTCTAGGTCGAAGGGCTTAAGGGTTCCAGTAAGTGTGCTTAGGGTAAGCCTTGACTTGATGTGCTACTTTAGGTAAAACACTTTGCGTGAAGGCAAGTGTGATCCTGATCATTATCAATTGAGTGATAATGATCCTATTAGAAAATAGCAACTTGTAAGTAGGCAAGTGTGGCTATGACCCTTATTAAGAGGGTGATAATAAATTAAGTTAGTGCATGAGGGAAATACAACTAACTAAAGTAGAAGAGGAAAGGACACCTTGTTAAGAGGTAAGCATGGCCATGATCATTATTAAATGAGTGATAATGTTATTATAAAAGTGAATGACACCTTGAATAGATGTAAGCGTGGCCATGATCATTATCACATGAGTGATAATATTCTTATTAGAATGGATGATACCTTGCAAAGAGATAAGCATGGACATGGCCATTATCAAATGAGTGACAGTGTTCTTATCAGAGTGAATGGCACCTTACACAAAGGAAAGTGTGGTCATGATCATTATCAAATGAGTGATAATGTTCTTATCAAAGTGGATGGAACCTTGTGAAAAGGTAAGCATAAAAAGTGATAATGTTCTGATTTGATAGGGTACCTTATGAAGAGGTAAGCATGGCCATGATCATTATCAAATGAGTGATAATGTTCTTATCATATTCAATGGTACTGTTGAGTGGTATTTTCACCCAATTGTGAAAGTACACTCTCTCTTAGGATTTGTATTCCAAATCCCCTCTTGCAAAGAATTTAAACAAACAACTTCTCCAAGGTCTTTGCTATATTAGCATTTGCATATGTGTATTAGTAATCTCAAATAAAGATGTATCAATTTAATGCTTGGAAAACCTTAGTGATTACAAGTAACTGTAAACAAGGGGAACATGTTGGTTTATTTTACCATGCTACTTTAATGGTTGTTCATTAAACCAAAATAAAGCAAATGTGAGTTGGTCCTCATATGACCACGATGTAGTGCCTTAATTCCTTTTATCTTGAGGATTTTAAGGTAGATTTTATCTTCCTTATTAAGTGGATTTTAATCAAGTTTTATCTTGCGTTAAATCCTATTTGAAGCATGAAAATAAAGATTAAATATATCTATGAATGTGAATCCTCAATGCTGAATAGGGTATTCAAATGTAGCTTCTTATCATGGAGATTAAGATAGCCTTTAATGTGATTAATAAATTATCCCCATTTAGTGAAATTAATTTTCATGAAGAGATGATTATTTATTGCCTTAAACTAGAGGCTTTAAAATGTCACTTCAAATTATACCTCTTAAATGAAATCAAATTTTCACAAAGAGGAATAATTTAGTGCTTTGAAATAATGATCTTCAATGTAGTGCAGAAATTACTCCTCTTTCATAAAATCAAAATTTTTATAAAGAGAAGGCAATTGAGGACCCAAAAATGGTAATTTATGAAAAGCCATAAAACATAACCCCTTAAATGAAATTGAAGTTTTCATAAGGGAAATGTCATCATAGGCTCATGAATGAGATATAAAGCTGAAAAAATCAAATTTGGCACAAAAATGTAAATTTTGAAATTTTAAAATTTGCAATAAAAACAACTTCAGATAATTTTAAAAAATATGAAATAAATCCGAAGTAAAAATATCTAAGCACATAATGGAAGTATGAAGCATACTCTACGCAACCATGCAATTATTTTTTGGATTTTGAAATATTTTTACTTTTTATTTTAATGTCTAAAAACTTAAAAAAAAATTAAAATAAAAGTTAGAAAATAAAAACAAAATCTAAAAACTGAAAATGAAAGTTGAAAATGCAAAGTATGCTACAATCAGTATGATGCCATCCTATTTCAGCAAAACCGAAGATGTGAGGTATTCCATGCATGCAACCTAGCCTATTAGACCTGCATTTTACACAATCAAAACAAGTTAGGTGCTAGCTCCTAGGGTACAAATATAAGTTTCATCTTTCAAACATTCGCATGAAGCAACCAATAAAACATGCATAAACTTCATCTATAAATCCAAAATATGAAAGGGAAAGATAAATGATTAAATCTAGCATGCAGAAAAAATCTCCTCCTTTCTTGCCCATAAGATGCAAATTTTTGAAAATTTCTGCATTAAATATGTTCCATTTTACAACAACAGAATTTCTGGTTTTCCCCAAAAACCAGTCCAAATAGAAGAAAAAACAATCCCAAAACAGGCCCAGGGTACTCAGATCTACAACTCTATTTTTAGAAAATTTCCAACCCCTGCAATAGCCTTCACTCCAGTTTTTAAAGTTTTTAGAAAATGGCCATTCATTTTCTATTTTCTTTCCATGAAACTCTTCGTTTCATTTTTCTAGTTTCATTTGTTTCTGTTCCAAAACATTTGAAAAACCCTCCTCCTTCCAACACTATTCTTCTTCGACTTTCCACCTTACTTTTCTAAGATCTCCATAATAAAAACAACATGGAATTTTATTCATTTCATATGATATGAAATGAAAAGCTTAACGCTTTATTTTTTTACTTAAGCTTATATTATAATGTTCATTGAGAAAGTGGCTTATTCTCTTAGCCATCCACGATACCCGACGTATTCGTGAAATGGTATGTCTACTCTACAAAATTCACTACAAACTACCCATTGCCACATCCGACTTGAGTTGGGACCTACTCAATGTCATGCACTCTTCGATTCATAATGCCTGGGATAGGGAATCTTACATATTATTACCAAGTTCTATCTCATTGGCAGTTATAACTTAGACTAGCAAATCGGGAATACTACGTTTAAAATCTTCCATGAAATCATCGACGTATCCTGCATATGCTTGTGTGGCCCTCATGCCATCCATCTATGCACCAATTTGTCGCATTTTACATGCCACTATGGATTCTTACGTTTATCGATTGCATTTCACACAGTCCAACTCATTGTCTATGCCTGTGTGTCCAATATGTCGAGTTAGTCTCCTACGTTTCATGTTATCACCACATTGTTGTTGCTTAGTCGAATAGGGCAAAGATCTGTAGCCGTTTCAATATCACAACATTATACCCAAAAACCTTCATCGTTTCACGTAGAATATGGGGCATTCCTTTAGAAGACTGATGTGTTGGTCTTTTATCGTAAACCCTTCATACTGGCTATCCACGTTGCATCTACCATTATCATTGCCACGTCTACTTCATACAATTTCTCCCAATATTCTATGTCCCCGTGATCATCATATTGTTGTTCGGTTGGTGCTCTTTATCATAGTGATCTTCTACCTCTATCGACGCTCCTTGCAACTCTATTTCACCGCATCAAGTCTATGCTCTAATCGATATCATGGTGGTGCCATTCTGCATTACCGCACTTTCCTAGATGAAATGGACCCTATTTTTGTTTCTGATACCCACCAACTCAATGGCAATTGCTGCCACGTCAACTAAATTCTATTGTTATCCCGTTGTGTTAACTAAAATAACTGTTGCTCCTTCATCGAACGTTATCTCTGTGAAACCCCTGAACTAGGCCTTTGCTCCTTCGTCGCTTCGTCCCTACGTAATCATCATCGATTTCCCATGGTATTCCATATGTCATCTAAACATGTCGTGTCATCATCGGGTCCCAACTGTAATCATCGTTGGATTCTCTATTTTTGGCATGTTGTCGCTGCCAGTGCTGTGAAACTATGAGTCCCTATGAGTATCCATTTCTCCCATGCATAATCTTTGGCTGCCCCAATGTTACAAGTTTCTCGGTGCTGAGTATTATCACTTTCTGTTATTCACATCACCATAGAGCTCATTGTACTTTGCTAAAATTATCGAGTATTCTCACTATACCAAACCCCATCTACACCGGTAAGTGAATCTAGTCATTGATGCCACGCTTTTGATCCTGCCAAACGTCATTGTCACTGGTGATCACCTCTGTCATCGTCGTCTAATCTTCACAGCATAAGCTCATTCAATTTTGTCACCCATTATCGTTACCGCAAATGTATTAGTTGGTGATGTTTGTTGTCACGTTTGTTAGTACCAATTTTGCCTATGCCTCGACGATTTTTGTTGGCGTTATGCTTGCGGGTCCCACTATAAAAGTATCCCCATCATAAAACTATAGTCGAGCTTATTCCCATGCAAACCACATCGGATGACGTGATTCAATGCTTTCGTTGGATGCCCTGAGACTTGTCACCATGGCATTCGTTGCTTGCTTCGTCAAACCTGCATACATAGCCGCCATGCTAGCTTCCTCATCAGCGATCCACGTCCATTTCCCATGGGTCTGTCCTTCGACGCTATCAAAACCAACAACCATGCACCTATCTTGATGTTGACACACAAGGTCCACTTGCCATGTAAGCTTATCTGGATCCATAGTGGGGTCCACATTCTTGTAGCGCTCTAAGACCTGCACATCAGATAAATGACAACATTAAAATGATCATTACACTATAAATAAGAACTTTAAATAATGATTCTAAGTTTACTATGCCCAAAACAAAGCAAAAGCTTTGTATTTAAAAAAAAAACAAAGCAAATGCTTTTATACATATTATTCATTAAGCTTTATTCATTATTATTTATTTTTTGTTTAAATATATATGTTTATATATATTTTTTATTATTTTTTTTTTGTTTTCAAAGGTTTTATTCTACCTTTAATATATATTATTATTATTATATATAGAATATATTATAATAATAATAATATATTTTATTATATGTTTTATATATATATATATATATATATATATATATATATATATATATATATATATATATATATATATATATATATATTTATTTATTTATTTAATTATTTTTTATTTTTTATTTTTTATTTATTTTTAATGCATATTATTATTATATATAATATAATAATAATAACATATATTTTTATTTTTATTATTTTTTATTGCATAAATTGAACCAATAGGTTTCCAAGTCTCACCTCCAAACATAATAACTTAAACATACTAAGATCCACATCAAAGATGATCAAATCTCAAAAAATGTGAACCTTATACATTAAAGACCCCTAAAGGCACTTCGGATCACACAAGACTACGATGTAACCATGGATACTACACAAACAACTCAAGAGGAGTGATCTTATCAAACATGATTTCTCAAAGACAAAAATAATCACTCCAAATCAAAAGTAAAAAAGGTGGGTCCCCAAGCTTTGGGGCTAGTTGTGGAGCAGCCATAACAAATGGCGACTCTGCTGGGAAATACTCCTGAGCATTTCGATATGAACCCAACCTGAAATAAAAACTCACAAGATCCAAATATTAGAATTACAAGCATAAGAAAGTATCCAAAGAATGAGAATAGACTAAAAAGACATGAACCATCAGAACCATTTAGCATCAACTCAGTGTGTGCAAAGTGATTCATTCTTTATCGTCTGAAACCATTCAACATTCCATCGTCAATTTCACATTGATGTTTCATGCAGGAGTGAATGTATTGACTAGATGCTATAATATGAATGGCCTATTTTGTAGAGACTCAAACATTCTTGTAACATAAAAAAATACACTAAAACTGTCTAACCCTCTTAGGACCAAATATGTGTGTAATGAATTCATTTACCAAATCAAGACCTCAGATATGAACCGCTACAATGTAGGACCAATGTGTGTGCAAGTGGAATTAGAGCTTTAGGGAATCAGATTCTCAACCTAAGTATAATGAGAATTTGACCCCATTCTTACTACTCTGATTTTGAGTTTATTACCTCATTTTGACCAAAATGGTTAAATCTGTTATGGACGAAACCACAAGGCTAGCCCAACCATTTGAATGATTAGAGGTCTTGATTTTGAATGAGACATGTCACCACACATGAGCATACTCCACTACCAGTCAAGCATCTATAGCCTCGATGGAGGTTAGTCCCATAGTCCATGATTTTACTTTTGATTTCTTGAATCTTAGAGATGACTACCCATCCTTCTGAGGGGACATGTAGTACGATCCTTACAATCCAATAGTTAGTGGTGTGTGATGCAAGCAGACTCAAATATTTTGGGAATCGTATTCTCAACCTAAGTATGATGAGAATTTGACCCTATATTTACTACTCTGATTCTAATTTTCAAGTGTGGAAATGGTTAAAACCACTATTTTATGGACTATGTTGCATGATAGGACCAACAAGAATGACTCTTTTCGCCTCACATTTTCTCCCAAGGATGATTTTGACTATTTTACACAAAAAGTTTTAAATATGTGCAAATCATGTTTGGTTCAAGACAGTTTCAGTATCAGTTCCCAATCTTAAGAGAATTTGACATGTTTTTTGACGATTGTCTTTGAAATGTGGATGCAAGTGAGATGTAATTTTTATGTAATGTGAAATGTACCATGAAATAAGGATGAATGGGATGGAATACACAAAATATTTTACCATAATTTTCAAAACTAACAACTTCACGTATCCCAAGTTTCAAACGATATTCTTTTAATGTGTTTGTGATACTCGTGGAGCCTTCTGCAATACAATTCCAATATCTCATATTCTCCTTATCTTAGTTAAAATTCATGAGGACATAGACTGACATCTCGCTTTTCTCTTTCTTTTTTTTTATTTTTTAAAACAAACCAAAATGGGCAAAAGACCAATGCCCAAAACTTAACACCAAAACAAAATGTTTTGGAATATGTAATGCAACATTGTGTAAATTATTCTTAGACTAAAATATAAAGTCTAAAAAATAATATTTGAATTAGAAAATATTTTTATTTCATGTAAAAATATTCCCACCCAATTAATAAATAAAATAAGGGTTCTAAGAATATTTAATTTGTGGAAAAAATTATTTCCTCTTTTCTAGCAAACATTAAAAAGTAACCAATCACTTTTTAATATTTGATAGATGCCACTTGTCACACATCTAAAGATAATATTGTGATAAGATTTGTCACACATCTCAAGATAAGATTGTGATAAGATTTGTCACACATCTCAAGATAATATTGTGATAAGATTTGTCACACATCTCAAGATAAGATTGTGATAATATTAAGGCAATTTTAGGGTTGTAGTAGAAAATCTTCTCTTTAAATAGGGGTGTTGTCTACTACATCTTGATATATCATGTTGATGCATATTGTTGCATAACATTGAAACATTCTTGTATTGTTGAATCATTGAGTAATATAGTGAGATTCATAGTGGATGTTTCTCTTCTTCATTTGAAGTAGGGTTTTACCACTTAATATTGGTGTTGTGGGTTTTCCTCTTTTGTGTGTGATTGATCATGTGGAAAATTCTTTGATCTTGGGGAGACCTTGCTTGTCTCACATTTGGTATCAGAGCGGTTGGGATCTCCATCAAGTGTCTTCAATCCTTTGAGGTGAAAAACCCATTAAGGTATATATATATATATATATATATATATATATATATATTTTTTTTTTTTTTAATGCATGCATTTGATATTTGGGTATTTTATGCATTTGATATTTGGATAAACTTATTTTGCAAATTTGCCATTAGGGTTTATAGATTTTTTTTTTATCTAGTTGTTAGATCTTTTGCAAATAGTGTTTTCATTTTAAATCTATAAATTTTTGGCATTCAACTTTTGATGGAAGGGTTTTGGATCCAAAATGACCCCATGGTTGTGTCCGAAAGGCCCAAAAACCCTATTTCCATATATTATTTGCCCTATTTTGGTGAAAAATAAATCTGAGGCAATTTTTTTTTATTTGGGGGCCAAATGGCCCCCACCCATTTTGTTGTACAATCTGATTTTTTTTTATTATTCTATTTTTTAATAAATAAAAAAAACAGTCATTTTTTATTCTATTTTTTAATAAAAAAACAATCATTTTAAAAAAAACAGTTATTTTTTATTCTATTTTTTAATTAAAAAAAACAATCATTTAATAAAAAAAAACAGTCATTTTTTATTATTTTGTTTTTTAATAAAAAAAAATAGTCATTTATTATTCTATTTTTTAATAAAAAAAATAGTCATTTATTTTATTTTAAGACCTAATAGTCATGTTTTTTGCATAAATTGAAATGCATTTTTTATTATTGTATAATGCAACTAGAATCCTTTTATGCAATTTTTGGCAAATTTTTAGTCAAATTGTCAAATAATTTAGACCCTATAGTCATTTTTTTTTCACATTAACAATGGTTGTTTGTGAGTTTGCTTGTTTTGCAAGGTTATCCAAGTATGTTTTGGAGTATACAAGGGCATTTTGGATCAACTTTTTCACTCTTTTCCCCCTATTTTTATTAATTTCTTTTAATCTCTCTCAAGCATTTGCTTGAAGCATAATGTAAATTAATGTAACTTGTATCTCTCATAATGAAAGTAAAAGAGAATGAAAGTGAGAGAGAGAGAGAGAGAGAGAGAGAGTATTTGTGTTTTGTGTGTTTTGTCTATTTTGCATCTCAACTAATCTAACTACTAACTTACTAACTTGCTACTAAACAATCTACTAACCAACTAACTTGCAATTTACTAATTTTCATATTAATCAAGAAGGTTAAAAATGAATCTACTAACCACAACTTTAGTATTTGATTAAAATTTACTTAATCTTGCAACACAGTTTATATTTGCTAAACACCTATTGAATCCAAAAGAATCCACTCTATCGATAGCAAGTCCTTTTCGGGTCCTCGTACTCATACCCTTTTGGGTAGCTTGGTTGACCTTGGGTGAGATGAATTGGCAATTCATTAGGCTATAGCAAAACCTTAAAATGAACACTAACTTACTAACTTATTGACTATCTAACATTTAACAAATGTTTTAAGGTTCAATTCAAGTTAGTTTATTTTGTTGCAAAATGATTGTTATGGTTAGTTACCTTCTTATTGCAAGTTAATCTATTGCAAGTTGATCTTGGTTTATTTTATTTATTCAATTACAATATGGTTATAGTTGTTTATTGCAAGATGGTTATAGTAGTTCATGATGATGTTGATTATATTTCATGATGATGCTTTTCTCTCTTGATGATGCTTAATTTTGATTATCTTTCATGATGTTTATCTTTCATGATGATTATCTTTGATGATTTAAAAGTATATTACTTGAAAGTTATGTTTTTTTATATATGCAAGTATGTTTATCTACTTTCTTATTGCATCATTTATTTCCTTTATCAATGCATCTTATATTTTGATTATGTTCACTTTCTACAATGGTTGATCAAGAAATCTCTTTTACACCTAAGCACATACTTGATGGATCAAATTTTGAAATATGGGAACCAAGGATGAGGGATGAATTTAAAGCAAGAAATTTATGGCCCATTGTGAATGGAGATCAAGCAATCCCAACCCAGGCAAGGGCACTTGAGAGATACAACAACAAGAGTCACCTTGCACTTTCCATGATTATCAATAGTGTGAGTGATGAGATATTGCTCACTATAAGCCATTGTGAGCATGCTAAAGATGCATGGGATTTGCTAAAAAAAAGTCCATATAGGGTCCAACACATCAAGGAAATTCACTTTATTGTCCAAAATTCTTAGCACTATGCAAGGTGAAGAAGAAAGTGCCTTGATCTTCCTCTCAAAGATGAAATACATGAGAACTCAACTATTGGCTTGTAATTGTGATTGGATAAGTGAGAATATCTTAAGCTTTATCATTTTGAGGAACTTGTTAAGCAAGTTCAAGAATTTTGTCACCATTATTGAGACTAGGCTAGAGCAAGAAGAGGATGGTATTCCTCTCAACACTCTTTCACAATTATTGATTCAACATGAAGAGTCTCTTAAGAGAGACAAAGTGAATGGTCAATTTATCAAGGAGAAGAATGTTGCCTTGACTCATCTACTTCTAATGAATGGGTGTTAGATTCTGGATGCACTAACCATATGTGTTTTGAAAATGATAAGTTTGTGGAATTTCATAAGCACATTTCAGATTCAGTTGTCATTGGTGATAATACTAAAATTCAAGTAGAAGGTGTTGGCAATGTTGTAATTCAAGGGAAATTACTTGATAATGTCCTATATGTGCCTAACCTTAGGAGAAATTTAATTTTAGTTTTGCAAGTTGCTAGAAGTGGTCACACTATTGAGTTCAATGCAACTTCATGGAGCATTAGTAAAGGCATGCTACCAATCATTATAGGTTATATGAAGGATAATATTTATGTGTTAAGTGATGCTCCTCCTAAATTGTGTTTAGCAACTAATGTTTCTCCTAGTAGCAAGCTTTGCCACTTAAGGTTAGGCCATACAAACTATCAAAATATTCAAATGATGAAGTCCAAAAATATGGTTGAAGGCTTGCCTAACATTTCACCTATTCATGGTTTGTGTGAAACATGCATCTTAGGCAAGATGAGTAAACAAAAGTTTGCAAAGGACAAGTCAACAAGGGCCACACAAATTCTTCAACTCATTCATACAGATATTATGGGTCCATTACATGTTAGATCACTTGGTGGTGCATCCTATATTCTCACCTTTATAGATGATTATTCAAGAATGATATTTGGGTATCTACTTAAGAATAAATCATATTGTTTTGAGACATTCAAGGAGTTCAAAGCTTTGGTAGAAAATCAAAAGGGAGCAAAGATCAAAATGATTAGAAGTGACAATGGAGGGGAGTACAATAGCAATGATTTCAATGAGTTTTATTCTTCTCATGGGATCAAAAGGTAGTTTACTTGTCCATACACTCCTCAAAAAAATGGTGTTGCAGAGAGGAAAAATAGGACAATCATGGAGATGGTAAGATGCATGCTTGGTGACCACTTACCTCAATTTCTTTGGGGTGAAGTAGCCAGTACAATAATCTACATTCTTACCAGGTGTCTTCAAAATCATTTGAGGGGAAGACTCCTTATGAGGTTTGGAATGGTAAGAAGCCAAATTTATCACACTTAAGAGTGTTTGGATGTGATGCATTTTCATATATTCCTTCAGAAAAGAGGAAGAAATTGGACAAAAAGTCTCAAAAATGCATCTTTGTTGGCTATGATGTAGAACATAGGGGCTACAGGTTATACTCACCTTATTCATGCATTGTATTTGTTTCAAGATATGTCAAATTCAATGAAGACCTTCTTGAGTTAGAAAAAGGTGGGCCTTATATCAAAAATACCAAGTGGTTGGATCATTCTAGGGGTCCTAAAGAGCATAATTCAGTTAGCCAAAGGACAACTAGAAGTATGACCCTTAACATGACTCTTCTAGCTAATATAGAGAATGATCATGAGCCTACTTCTTACCAAGAAGCTTCACAAAACTCTTGTTGGATTTATGCCTTGAAGGTTGAGATGGATTCTCTTCTAAGGAATAAAAATTGGGATCTAGTGCCTTATCCTAATAAGAGAAATGTTATTGGGAACAAGTGGGTCTATATAATCAAGTACAATTCTAATGGAGAGATAGAAAAGTATAAGGCTATATTGGTTTCTAAGGGTTATGCTAAAAAATATGGCATTGACTATGATGAAACCTTTGCACCAGTTGCCAAAATGCCCACCATTCGGCTTCTCATTGCTATTGCTGCTGCTTAAGGTTGGCAGATTTTTCAGCTTGATGTGAAAATTTCCTTTCTAAATGGTGATTTGGATGTGGATATCTACATGAGTCAACCACAAGGATTTGTTGTACAAGGTAAGGAAACACTTGTGTGTAAACTAAAGAAAACCTTGTATAGTCTGAAGCAAGCACCTAGAGCATGGTACATGAAGATTTTAGGTTACTTCTTGTCTCTTGATTTTGATAAATGTTATTCAAATACAAATCTCTATGTGCTTAGGAAGGATAACTTGGTCATTTTTATTTCTATATTTGTTGATGACCTTGTTATGACTAGAAATGAGAATGAGGCCATTTTTTATTTCATCTCCAAATTAAAGTCAGAGTATGAAATGACTGACCTTGGTCTTCTACACTACTATCTTGGCATGCAAGTTTATCAGCATGAGGATTGTACCTTTTTGAGTCAATCCAAGTATATTGAAGATCTTCTTAAGAGGTTTGATTTGGAGGATGGTAATACTACTTCCATTCCTATTTATACAGGGGTTAAGTTGGAAGTAAGTACAGAATCTTAGTTGGCTGATGCTACATTGTGTACGTAGGTCATTGGTAGTCTTCTTTATGTTACCATCACAAGGCTAGATATTTCTTTTACAATTGGTATGATGGCTAGGTTCATGCAGAAACCTTATATTGAGCACTTATAAGCTACCAAGAATATTTTGAAGTACCTTTCAGGTACTAGATATTTGGCACTCAAGTATTCTAGGCTTCCTTCCTTTGCTCTTTTTGGCTATGCTAATTCTAATTTTGGAGGGGATAGAATAGACAAAAAGTCTACCATAGCATATGTTTTTAGTATTGGGTCTACAACTATCTCTTGGTCTTCCAAGAAGCAAGATACAATTGCTCTTTCTACAACAAAAGTGGAGTATAAGGCTATTAGTCTCACAATGACACTGAGAGGGGGGGTGAATCAGTGTAGCTCTTAAAAACTTAAATCTTCAATTCTTAATACCTAAACAATGAAAGCTTAAAACTCAATAAAGCAAATATACCAAAAGAGCATCACACAACACAAGATGTATCGAGGTTCACCAATTTTGGCTACTCCTCAAAATTGACTGTTTGGACTCCCATCCAAATATAGCCTTTGCAAAATACCAATTTTATAATCAATTTACCAGCACCCACTGGAAGGAGCACCAACCCATGATTTATCTACAATAATAAAAAGGAGCACCAACCCCTGATTTATTTACACCAATAGAAAGGAGAACCAACCCCTAATTTATCTGCACCAATAGAAAGGAGCACCAACCCCTGATTTACCAGCACCAACTAGAAGGAGCACTAACCCCTGATTTACCAGCACCAACTGGAAGGAGCACCAACCCCTGATGCCAAGAACCAACTTGGACTTCTATTCTGAAACTAGAAGATTGACATAAAGATGCATTCACTTTTACAAGACCCTGACTGGTCTATTGCTTTCTCAACATTGCCCACTCTTCACACAACACACACCCTGCTCGCTCTCCTCTTGCTCTCTTCGCAAGATTAAATCCGCCTCGCTTTAATCTCGAGCTCTTTCACTCTTTTTTAGTAGCTATTTAATTCTCCATGTAGACCTCCTTTTATAACAAAGTTTTGACTCTATTTTTAACTTCCATATTTTCGCATGCAACCCGTAATTGGCCCTGTAACTGTCATTCTGACTTTAGTTCACTATTCTTATTTAGCTGCATAATTTTTCTCTATAACTGCACCTGTAACTGTCGTATTGACTTCAGTTCACTGTTCTTATTTTAGTTGCATGATTTTTCTCTCTGTAACTGCACCTGTAACTATCGTACTACTTCAGTTAACTGTCACATATCTTATTTCGACTGGGTTCTTTTCTTAGCTCGTGCCAAAGTGACCTGTCATGAAATCGTGACACTTCTACCTCTTTGTCCTCTTCTCGGCTTTCGCCCGCGAAAACACATGTCGCAATATCGCGACACTTTTGCCTCCTTGCTACTTTACTTGGTTTGTACCCGCAAAAACACATGTCATGATATCGTGACACTTTGGCCTCTGTACTCTTCCTTTTTACTTTTGTCGCGATATCATGACACTTTTGCCTTCTTACTTTCTCTCTCCTCCTTTAGTCGCAAAAATGCGACATGTCACGATATCGCGACACTTTTCCTTCTTGGCCTTCCTGCTCTTTTCAAGTCACGAAAATGCGACATGTCGCGATATCGTGACACTTTTCCTTCTCAGTCTTCCTGCTCTTTTCAAGTCGCAAAAATGCGACATGTCGCGATATCGTGAGACTTTTTCTTTCTCTGCCTTCCTGCTCTTTTCAAGTCACGATAATGTGACATGTCATGATATTGTGACACTTTTTCTTTCTCTATCTTTCACTTCGCTTTGGACCACGAAAATGCTACATGTCGTGATATTGTGACACTTTTTCCTCTTTACATTTTCTCTTCGCTTCGGACTGCAAAAATTCAACATGTGATATCGCGACACTTTTTCCTCCTTGCATTTTCTCTTCGCTTTGGACCGCAAAAATGCAACATGTCGTGATATTGTGACACTTTTTTCTCTTTGCTTTTTCTCTCTCCTTGGCCCGCGAAAATACATGTCACGAAATCATGATACTTTTTCTCCTTGCTCTTTCTCTTTCGTTTGGCCGGCGAAAATGCTACATGTCGCAAAATCATGACACTTTTTCTTTCGTACAATCTCTCTTGCAATATGTTGCAAAATCGTGACACTTTTTCTACTTGCCTTTTTCTCTTCCAACATGTCACGAAATCACGACAGTTTTTCCTACTTGCGTTTTCTCTTCGAACATGTCACGAAATCACAACAGTTTATCTTGCTTGCACTTTCTCTTCGAACATGTCACGAAATCGTGATAGTTTATCTTGCTTATGCTTTCTCTTCGAACATGTCAAAAAATCATGACAGTTTATCTTGCTTGCGCTTTCTCTTTGAACATGTCATGAAATCGTGACAGTTTTTCTTTCTTCTCAACATGTCACGATATCGCGATAATTTTCTTCCTTGCTTAACATGTCACGATATCGCGATAGTTTTCTTCCTTGCTTAACATGTCGCGATATCGCGACATTTTTCTTCCTTGCTCAACATGTCGCGATATCACGACAATTTTTTTCCTTGTGATTTTCTTTTGATTTTTAGCATATGGGCCACTTCGATCTTTTGGATAATCACTGTACATACTCTGAAGAACCTATTAACTCCTGTCCACTGCATCAACTGATCTGTTTGACTGTGTTGACAACAATGAAAATATTGTTGCTGCACCTTGCTCAACAAAGGCTGACAACAATTGCATAGAAAGTGGTTTGGCTTCATACCCTCATGAAGGAAATTGGCTTTGAGCAATTTGGTCCTTCATGTTTGCTCTCCGATAATCAATCAACTATTGCCTTAGCTAAAAATCCTATAATGCATCAAAGGACAAAGCATGTTGAAATCCAATCCCACTTTATCAAAGAGAAGGTATTGGATGGGACTATTCAGTTGGAGTATTGCCCATCATCTTCTAATTTTGTTGATTTTTTCACCAAACATCTTCTCAAGGAGTAGTTTTGCAAGCTGAGGGACTCACTTGGTTTTGTGAATTTTTCCTCAAGGGGGAATGAATTGTAGTTACACTTGTGTGATGACAACTTCATCCTTATGAGGTGTTTTATGCTATATATATGAGTTGATATTTGGTGGTATAATTGATTTTTGCATCTGTTTTGAACATGGTATTTTCTTGTTTGCCTTGTGCAACTTTTGTACATGTTACTTTGTAGATGGCATTGTGCAATTATGGTATATGATGCAATTGATTTATGCGACTCTTTTACATGGTACTTTCTTGTTGCCTTGTGCAACTTTGTATATATTTTTATGTAGTTGGCATTATGCAATTGGTTTATCATGGTACTTTCTTGTTAGCATTTATGCTACTTTTGTACATGATATTTTATGGTTGGCTTTATGCAACCGGTGTGCACACTTTATTATTTTCATATACCTTATGCAAATCTTGTACATGGTACTTTTTTGTTAGCCTTGTGCTACTTTTGTACATGGTACTTTAGAGTTTGCATTATCATGGTACTCCTTGTTTGCTTTATGCAACTTTGTACATGATATTTTTTTATCAACTATATAGCACGTGACTATAAGTATGGCTTGGCATCTTTTTGTGATGACTTATAGTTAACTATTTGTTAGACCAGTTTTGTTATCATCTTTGGATATTCATATATGATGCGGTGAATATATTTATGATGATGTATCTAACTAATCTTATGTTGAGCTGCTTGTAGCTTGTAGGTACTTTCGTTTGGGGTTTTGCAGGCTTACTGAAGACACCCTTGTGATGTTTTCTTCTTGTAATTTGCAACCACTTGTGGTTGATGGATGGATTTGTAAGCTGCTTGTATCCGAAGCTACTCCGTTGGGGGCTTGTTGTCTCATTTTGGTACATTTTGTATTGGTGCCTTATTATAGACCATTCTTCATCATAGAAGCTCATTTTAACTATATTACTCATTTTATTCTCATCCCCGTTTGTATATTTAGGGGGAGAATGTTTCTTTGTTTCATAATTCCTTTCCCCAATATTGCATTAAGGGGGAGTGTTGAAATATGTAATGCAACATTGTGTAAATTATTCTTAGAATAAAATATAAAGTCTAAAGAATAATATTTGAATTAGAAAATAATTCTATTTTATGTAAAATATTCCCACCCAATTAATAAATAAAATAATGGTGCTAGGAATATATAATTTGTGGAAAACGTTATTTCCCCTTTTCTAGCAAATATTAAAAAGTAACCAATCACTTTTTAATATTTGATAGATGCCACTTGTCACACATCTCAATATAAGATTGTGATAAGATTTTTCACACATATCAAGATAATATTGTGATAATATTAGGGTAATTTTAGGGTTGTAGTAGAAAAACTTCTCTTTAAATAGGGGTGTTGTTTACTACATCTTGATATATCATGTTGATGCATATTGTTGCATAACATTGAAGTATTCTTGTATTGTTGAATCATTGAATAATATAGTGAGATTCATAGTGGATGTTTTTCTTCTTCATTTGAAGTAGGGTTTTACCACTTAATATTGGTGTTGTGGGTTTTCCTCTTTTGTGTGTTATTAATCTTGTGGAGCATTCTTCGATCTTGGGGAGAATTTGCTTCTCTCACAAAATGCAAACCCAAAACCAAAATATGGAAACCAAAACTATATGCAAATATACGATATGGTACAATATGATGCAAAGTTTGACCTATCACTTCCCTGGATCCCAAACATGATTAGAACATTTCATAAGACATATAACGTAATACGCATGCCAAGATTTGTAGGAATCCAACAAAAACAAGATTAGACCAAACAATGCAACAAACTTCAACTTGCCCCTCTCACCATACCAATTTGATTTAGTTCTATTAATAACCCTATGGTGGAGTTTCAAGTTCTCAAATTGATTAGACAATAATTGATCTTAAATTCTTTTGTCTATTCTTTAATATGTCAATATCGCACTTTAATTCATGGTGTAGAAATAAGCTTTCATTTTTAGATATGATATCTTGCAAATATGAACCTATTTCTACAAATTTTAAAGACAAATCATTTTTCAAATCTACGAGCCAATCAAATTCATGTAACCGTTTGCAAGCACCTAGGATATTTATTAAATGAACATAATCATAAGTTTTTATCCTAGATTCTGTTACTACTTGATTATGAACTTGATCTAACACTTCAAGCATACCAATTTTATTTTCATTCAATAAATCCATATCATTAGTGGTATGAGAAGAAATTAAGTCAAATTCTTTATCAACTAGAAATGATATCTCATCATTAATAGTATTTGAATCCATCAATCCATTAGACAAACCTTCACTTGCATTTCGAATGGTGGAACCTAATAGGTGAGATTTTATCTTTGGCACATTTCCATTTACCATTACTTGAAGAGGATTTGAAACTCCCTCTTTTTCCTCATGATATTCATCATCATCATGTAGTACTTGTTCTTTCTCAATGACCTGTTTATCAAAGACACCAAACCTAGGTACCCAATTAAAAATGTCCATCCCTTTCAAACCATAAGTCTTGTCTATCTAGGGACGGGTCAACTAACATATCTCCATGATCAGTCACTTGGGTTGTTTTAGACAATGTAATATTTTCAATTGGATCATCAGTGATATCAAACCCAAACCATTCAGGTTTTGAAATCTCCTCATTTTGACATGGCATAGACATTGTAGAACATGTATGTTGATCAAGATTTTAAATTTATCTTCTCTCAAAGGGATATAAAGAAAATGATTCTCCTTCTTTATCCATGGTTGTAGAATACTTATCACCTTCCAAAAGTTGATATTTGAATCCCTCTTCTAAAACTTTCTCGAATTGTATCAGATTTGTTATATCCTCATGTGAGAAAACAATCGTATTATCCTACATATCAATTGACACAAAAAGTTCATTAGAATATTTATATCAAGCATATTCTTCCCACGTCTTCCAAGAATCATAGTAATCATCTTCCAAGATCAAGTTATGACGCTCAACTACTTCTTCATCATCTTCCAATTCATCAACATGTTTCTCATAAAATTCATCTTCACCTTACTTAGATGGTTCAATTATCTCCAAAAGTGGGTTATTTCTTGAATTCAAATTTGTAAGGCTATCATAATCCAAATTTGTAATCCATTATTAAATTCTATCACAATTTGGAAGGTGTGGATTTTCTTGGCCATAAATTTCAACATCATCCAAAGTATCTTTCGAGAACAAGTGGTGAAATTCGGTTATGTCTTCGAATTCATTTATTGATTTTCTTTCAAATTCACTTTAAACCACTTTTGATGGCTTAGGAGCTTCTATAATGGGATCAATTTTTACATATCACTATATAGTCACTCCAATCTTCTTTTGCGAGTACACATGACCAAATCATATCCTCAGGTTTTTTCATCCAAATCTCCATTTGTGGGTAATGATTCTAGATATTTTCTTTCCAAAGTAAGATGGTGATCATTTGATTCCAACTTATTGTTACCCATCCATAGAATTTCTTCTCCAAAATCTTCGTGCTCTTCAAGACATTCTCAATAGGCATTTACTTCAATGTAAGTCACATCAAAATCTCTTCTATCACTTGAAGGAGCATAACATGAACTATCATTAATATTAGCATTATGAATTTTCTTCCTAGGATGATTTGGATGCATACATTGATATGCTCATTTTTGTGAGGGAACCACATCTCTACTTAACTTATTAACCACCTTATTTTGCTCTTTTAGTTCTGATACAAGCTTCTTTGGTTGAGTGGTAGAAGTAGTAGGATTGGTTGGATTAACATCAATAGACAAGGCCTGAACATTTTTTGCAATGGCTCCATGAGTGATCACATGATTCTCTAACCATGATGGAGTGGCTGGATGAATATAAGTACTCGTATAAGCACATGTGGGAGCATAAGTAGGTATGGTAGGATAAATTTGATTGTGGGGTAAAACATTTGATATCAAATTCTATTATGCCCATGCTTGATTTACCATTGAGGTTTGATTGCAAGCCCCTAGTTGTCCTACCATAGGTAATTTCTCCATCCCATAACCTTGTGGCATCAATTGTTGATCTATAATCATATATTCCATGTAGGTTGATGTAAGATTAGTGACCAAAGGATTTGTCCTAATGAACATGGCAAATAATGGATCCAATGCCCCAAAGTATATTTGAAGAGCACCACTCTCCTCAATAGTATAGGGGGAAATTAATATCGCATAGAGCTTTTGAAATATCATATTGAAAATTCTCACTGGCTCATTAGGTTCTCTCTTGCAAGAAGCAAATTGTTGATACATCGTGATAGGATCAATGGGCAACGTAAATTGATTGATAAAAGTATTTTCCAATTGGGCCCATGATGTAATAGACCTAGTGGGTAAATTGATGTACTAATCATATACTACCTCATCTAGGCTCCCAAGAAATAATCTACATGCCACATCCTCATGTTTGACATTCCATCTAACTAGGATCTCGACGTATGACTGAACGTGCTCCTCGGCTAATGTTGTGCCATTGTGCTTAAACTTGGGAAAAAGTTTCTCTATGTTCTTGGGTAATTCATGAGCATCTCCACTAATATTCAAAGTATTACCATGTACCCCATACCACTTTCCAGTATTTGTAGCCATTAGTGAAACTCAAAGGATAACTTCAAAACCAATTTGTTAGTCAAATAAAAATTTCTTACAAAGAAACATGAAATGACTAACCAATCTCAAATATGTAACATATGAATCATCATGTTAGCATCAACCAAGAGATATGTATCCATAAACCATGAAATCAAAGAACATTCTCAAATTTTAAATATATTAGCATTAGCACATCATCAAATAGAGAATGTTAGAATCAATGAAAGTGATCAACAAAATCTCGTTAGTCAATACCAATGTCTTTAAATAAATCTTTCAAGTAACATGAACAATTTAGCATCTAAATGACAATAAAAAAAATCAATTCAAATCCTCCTAGCTCTCAAAGTGTGAGTGTTAGAGGAAACCAAAGATGCTAATAAAATGAACTTGAAATATTTAGCAATTCAAAACTTTCAAAATTATACCAAATCACATTATTCTTGTATGAACAATCAAAAAGCGTTAGATCAATGAATAAAAATTCATATCCTCATTTTAGAACTACAATGTTGTGTTTTAAAATATGTCTAAAGATAATAATCATAGGGCATGAGATATTCCAGAATGTAAATCCCTATGGCATTTAAAATCACAACGAAACAACATGAATCCATGCCCTCCTTCTAGCGCCAAAATGTTGAGTGGTATTTTCACCCAATTGTGAAAGTACACTCTCTCTTAGGATTTGTATTCCAAATACCCTCTCTTGCAAAGAAGTTAAACAAACAACTTCTCCAAGGTCTCCGCTATATTAGCATTTGCATATGTGTATTAGTAATCTCAAATAAAGATGTATCAATTTAATGCTTGGAACACCTTAGTGATTGCAAGTAACTGTAAACAAGGGGCACGTGTTGGTTTATTTTACCATGCTACTTTAATGATTGTTCATGAAACCAAAATAAAGCAAATGTGAGTTGGTCCTCATATGACCACGATGTAGTGCCTTAATTCCTTTTATCTTGAGGATTTTAAAGTAGATTTTATCTTCCTTATTAAGTGGATTTTAATCAAGTTTTATCTTGCATTAAATCCTATTTGAAGCATGAAAGTAAAGATTAAATCTATCTATGAATGTGAATCCTCAATGATGAATAGGGTCTTCAAATGTAGCTTCTTATCATGGAGATTAAGATAGCCTTTAATGTGATTAATAAATTATCCCCCTTTAGTGAAATTAATTTTCACGAAGAGATGATTATTCATTGTCTTAAACTAGAGGCTTTAAAATGTCACTTCAAATTATCCCTCTTAAATGAAATCAAAATTTCACAAAGATGAATAATTTAGTGCTTTGAAATAATGATCTTCAATGTAGTGCAGAAATTACCCCTCTTTCATAAAATCAGAATTTTTATAAAGAGAAGGCAATTGAGGACCCCAAAATGGTAATTTAGTAAATGCCATAAAACATAACCCCTTCAATGAAATTGAGGTTTTCATGAGGGAAATGTCATCATAGGCTCATGAATGAGATATAAAGCTGAAAAAATTAAATTTGGCCCAAAAATGAAAATTTTGAAATTTTGAAATTTAAAATCTGCAATAAAAATAGCAACTTTGGATAATTTTTAAAAATATGAAATGACTCCGAAGTAAAAATGTCTAAGTGCGTAATGGAAGTATGAAGTATACTCTATGCAACCATGCAATTATTTTTGGATTTTGAAATTTTTTTACTTTTTATTTTAATGTCCGAAAATTTAAAAAAAATTAAAAATAAAAAGTTAGAAAATAAAAACAAATTCTAAAAACTGAAAATGAAAGCTGAAAATATAAAGTTAGGTGCATGCAACCTAGCCTATTAGACCTTCATTTTGCACAATCAAAACAAGTTAGGTGCTAGCTCCTAGGGTACAAAAATAAGTTTCATATTTCAAACATTCGCATGAAGCAACCAATAAAACATGCATAAACTTCATCTATAAATCCGAAATCTGAAAGGGAAAGATAAACGATTAAATCTAGCATGTAGAAAAAATCTCCTCCTTTCTTGCCCATAAGATGCAAATTTTTGAAAATTTTTGCATTAAATATGTTCCATTTTACAATAGTAGAATTTCTGGTTTTCCCCAAAAACCAATCCAAATGAAAGAAAAAATAATCCCAAAATAGGCCCAGCATACTCAGATCTGCAACTCTATTTTTAGAAAATTTCCAACCCCTGCAATAGCCTTCACTCCAGTTTTTAAAGTTTTTAGAAATTGGCCATTCATTTCCTATTTTGTTTCCATGAAACTCTTCGTTTCATTTTTCTAGTTTCGTTTGTTTCTGTTTCAAAACGTTTGAAAAAACCTCCTCCTTCCAACGCTATTCTTCTTTGAATTTTCACCTTACTTTTCTAAGATCTCCATAATAAAAACAACATGGAATTTTATTCATTTCATATGATATGAAGTGAAAAACTTAACGCTTTATTTTTTATTTAAGCTTATATTATAATGTTCATTGACAAAGTAGCTTATTATCTTAGCCATCCATGATACCCGACGCATGCGTGAAATGGTATGCCTACTCTACAACATTCACTACAAACTGCCTGTTGCCACGTCTGCTTTGATTTGGGGACTGCTCAATGTCATGCACTTTTCGATTCATAATGCCTGGGCCAGCGAATCTTACATCTTATTACCAAGTTTTGTCCCATTGGTGGTTATAACTTAGACTAGCAAATTGGGAATACTGCGTTTAAAATCTTCTTCCATGAAATCACCGATGTATCTTGCATATGCTGGTGTGGCCCTCATGCCATCCATCTGCCTGCCAATCTGTCGTGTTTTACATGCCACTATGGCTTCTTACATTTATCGATTGCATTTCACACCGTCCAACTCATTGTCTACGCTTGTATGTCTAATATGCCGAGTTAGTCTCCTATGTTTCATGCTATCGCCACATTGTTGCTACTTAGTCGAATAGGGCAAAGCTCTATAGCTATTTCAATCTCACAACGTTATGCCCAAAAACCTTCGTTGTTTCACGCAGAATATGGGGCATTTCTTTAGAAGACTATTGTGTTGGCCTTTTATCATAAACCCTTCATGCTAGCTATCCATGTCGCATCTACCATTCTCGCTGCCATGTCGACTTCGTACAATTTTTGCTACTAGTCTACATCCCCATGATCACCGTATTGTTGTTCGATTGGTGTTCTTCGTCGTAGTGAGCTTCTACCTCTACCGATGCTCCTTGCAACTTTGTTTCATCACGTTGAGTCTATGATCCATTGGATATCATGGTGGTGCCATTCTATCTTACAATGCTTTCCAGGATGAAATGGACCCTGTTTTCGTTTTCAATACCCACCAACTCAATGGTAATTGCTGCCATAACAACTAAATTATATTGTTGCCCTATTGTGTTATTCAAAATAACTACTGCCTCCTTCATCGAACATCATCTCCATGAAACCCCCATACTGGGCCTTCGCTCCTTCATTGCTTCTGCCCTACGTAGTCATCGTCGATTTCCAACGGTATTCCATATGTCGTCTTAATATGTTGCATCGTCATCGAGTCCCAACTGTGCTCGCCGTTGGATTCTCTATTGCTGGCATGTCGTCACTGCCAGTGCTGTAAAACTATGAGTCCCTCTGAGTATTCTATTTCTCCCATGCATAATATTTGACTGCCCCAATGTTACAATTTTCTCGATGTTGAGTATTATCGCTTTTCATTATTCACATCACCGTCGAGCTCATTGTACTTTTTTAAAATTGCCAAGTATTCTCACTATATCAAACCCCATCTGCATCGATAAGCGAATCTCATCATTGATGCCACGCTTTTAATCCTGCTGAACATCACTGTCGCTAGTGATCACCTTCGTCATCATCGTCTAATCTTCATGGTATAAGATCCTTCAATTTCATCACCCATCGTCATTGTCGCAAATGCGTCGCTCAATGATGTCTGCTGTCACATTTGTTAGCACCGATTCTACCTATACCTCGATGATTTTTGTTGGCGCTATGCCAGCGGGTCCTATTGTCAAAGTATCCCCATTATCAAACTACAGTCAAGCTTATTCCCATGCTGACCACATCGGATGACGCGATCTAATGCTTCCGTTGGATTCCCTGAGACTTGTCATCGTGGCGTTCACTGCTTGCTTCGTCAACCCTGCATACGTAGCCACCACACTAGCTTCCTCGTCAACAATCCACGTTCGTTTCTCGTGGGTCCCGTTGTCCTTCGACACTATCAAAACCAACAACCATGCACCTGTATTGCTGTTGTCACATGAGTTACACTTGTCATGTAAGCTTGTCCGTCTCCACAGTGGGGTCCACGTTCTTGTAGCGCTCTAAGACCTGCACATCAGATAAATGACAATGTTAAAATGATCATTACACTGTAAATAAGAGCTTTAAATGATGATTCTAAGTTTACTATGCCCAAAACAAAGCAAAAGCTTTGTATTTTAAAAAGAAACAAAGCAAATGCTTTTATACACATTATTCATTAAGCTTTATTCATTATTATTTATTTATTTATTAAATATATATATATATTCTTTTTATTTTTATTTTTTTTGTTTTCAAAGGTTTTATTCTACCTTTAATATATATTATTATTATATATATAGAATATATTATAATAATAATAATATATATTTTATTATATATATATATATATATATATATATATATATATATTATTATTATTATTATTTTAATGCATAATATAATAATAATAACATATATTTTTATTTTTATTTTTATTATTTTTTATTGCATAAATTGAACCAATAGGTTTTCAAGCCTCACCTTCAAACAGAATAACCTAAACATACTAAGATCCACATCAAAGATGATCAAACTCTCAATAACAATAAAAATGTGAACCTTATACATTAAAGACCCCAAAAGGCACTCCGGACCACACAAGACTACGATGCAACCATGGAGGCTACAAAACGACTCAAGAGGATGGATCTTATCAAACATGATTGCTCAAAGACAAACAAACTCAATCTAAGCCAAAAGTAAAAAAAGTGGGTCCTCGATATTTGGGGCTAGTATTGGAGCAGCCACAACAGTACCTTACACAGAGGTAAGCGTAGTTGTGATCATTATCAAATGAGTGATAATGTTCTTATCAGAGTGGATGGAACCTTCCAAAAATGTAAGCATGGCCATGATCATTATCAAACAAGTGATAATGTTCTTATTGGAGATGACACCTTATAGGTAAACCAATATGACCATAATTCTTATCTAATAAATAATCATGGGCTTCTCAAAGATGGCATCTTGTGACCAAATAGTATGGCCATTACCTTATCAAGAGAGTGGTAGTGGTCTAAGTTAGTTTATAGGGGGCTTAAAACTAACAAATTATTGTATAGTTTGGAAGAAGTTGTGATTTACCCAACTCATTTTTTGGATAGCACTTGGTTGGAGAAGGATCTTCCATGAAGGTAGGGTCAACTACACAAGATAAAATCATAGTATGTTTCCAAAAGAAACTAGGAGAACAACATATTGTTGATTATGGAGCCTGATTAAATCGGAGGCCTTTGTTTCAGCCGCACTTAGACCCACTACGTGAAAGAGGGGGGGTGTAGGGGGAATTAGCCCCCCTACTACTATCACCGAGGGGGTTTCGGGGGCAGCGCCCCAAAGCTAAAAATAGATGTTTTTTCCTCTATGTAAATCTGGACCATTTGATATTAGGTCACAGATCGGACGGTAGATTTTAGGTGGGTTTTTTGCCCTAAAATTGTAATGCATTATTATAAGAGGAGGTTGTACGATGACTAAATGTGAATGAGGTGCACGGTTGTGTACAGAGGGGTTTTCTAGACGGAATACAAAGGGCCTGGTTATTTTCTCCATGGAGTAGCCCGATTTGGGTGAACCACGTTATATCTGTGTCTATTGTGTATTGCATAATTTCTTCTATGTTTATTTCTGCATTATATTATTGCTCGTATTTGTTATTTAATCCTAACAACTGGTATCAGAGCTTAGGGTTTGAAAAATGCACTTGAAAGGAGGGTTTCCAGTTCGAGTGGGAGCAATGGCAGAAGAAGGCAGATTTAGGGTTGAGAAGTTCAATGGCCAAAACTACCAGCTATGGAAGATGCAAATGGAGGATTATCTTTATCAGAAAGATCTTTACCTACCATTAGGCGGAGTAGCAAAGAAGTCGGCATCAATGACTAATGAAGAATGGGAAGTTCTGGATAGAAAAGCACTAGGAACAATACGATTGTGCTTGGCATCGTCGGTGGCCTTCAATATTTCGAAGGAAAAGACAACGAAGGGTTTAATGAATGCGTTGGCTAAATTGTATGAAAAACCCTCGACTTCGAACAAGGTATTTCTTATGAAACATTTATTTAATATGCAGATGTCAGAAGGTGGGTCTATTACTGATCATTTAAATGAATTTAACATGGTTACAAATCAGTTAAGCTCTGTAGGAGTAAACTTTGATGATGAGGTTAGGGCTCTCTTGATTTTGTGCTCATTGCCAAAAATCTGGAATGGCTTGGTAATGGCTGTGAGTAATTCTGTCTCTGGTTCAAATACTTTAAAGTTTGATGATGTTATTGGTGTTATCCTTAGCGAGGAAATGCGATGGAAAAGCACAGGTGAAACATCAGGTAATGCTTTGACTGTAGAGAACAGGGGGAGACAAAGGGAGAGAGGAAAAAGCCTAGGGAATCATGGAAAATCAAAGAAAGGTAGATCCAAATCCAAAGGGAAGTAGTTGGAATGCTGGCATTGCGGGAAGAAAGGACACCTAAAAAGAGACTATTGGAATCGAAAAGAAAAATAGGGAGAAGAAAAATAGGGTAATCAGGAAGCAAACGTTGTAGGTGATGTATTGCAAGATGCTTTAATTCTTTCACTAGATAATATTAATGATTGTTGGGTGCTAGATTCTGGTGCATCATATCATGCCACACCCCATAGGAAATATTTTCTAGATTATGTTCAGGGTGATTTTGGACAGGTCTATCTGGGTGATGATAGACCATGTAAAATCATAGGAAAGGGTAACATACAAATAAAGTTACCAAATGGAAACCAATGGTTGTTGAAAGAGGTAAGGCATATTCCTGAATTAAGAAGAAATCTAATTTCCACAGGGCAGTTGGACAGTGAAGGATGTACAGTTACATTCTCAGCAAACTCATGGAAGGTCGCTAAAGGATCAATGTTATTAGCAAAAGGAAATAAGGAAGGTACATTGTATGTATGTATTGGTAATACTGACCTTTCTATTGCTTTAGCTTCTACAGGAGTGGATACAACTTCGTGGCATCATAGGCTTGGGCACATGAGTGCGAAGGGGATGCAGATTCTCCATTCAAGAAATTTGTTGCCAGGTTTGAAGCAGGTTGATTTAGACTTCTGTGAGAACTGCATTTATGGAAAATAGAAAAGAGTCAGATTTCTCAGAGTTGGAAAAGAAAAGAAGAGTGAAAAGCTAGAGCTTGTACATTCAGATGTATGGGGACCAGCTCAGGTATCATCTCTTGGTGGCTCTCATTATTATGTTACGTTTATTGATGATGCAACTAGAAAAACATGGGTTTACTGTATTCGAAAGAAATCAGATGTTTTTGATACATTTAAGAAATGGAAAGCTTTGGTTGAGAATGAGACAAGAAATAAGCTAAAGTGTCTCAGATCTGATAATGGAGGTGAGTACTACAACAAAGAGTTTGATAGTTATTGTTCATACCATGGGATTCGTAGAGTGAAGATGGTTCCAGGAACTCCACAAGAAAATGGTGTGTCAGAAAGGATGAACAGGACTATCATGGAACGTGCTAGGTGCATGAGAATACATGCAGGATTGCCCTTACAGTTTTGGGCAGATGTTGTGGATACTATAGTTTATTTAATAAATAGAGGACCTTCAAGTTCCCTAGATGGTGGGATTCCAGAAGAGGCATGGACAGGTAAGCCTGTTAATTACTCATTTTTAAAGACTTTTGGTTGTGAAGCTTTCGTGCATATCAGTAAAGAAAATCGAACTAAACTTGAGGTAAAATCCAAGAAGTGTTTTTTCATTGGATATGGAGTTAATGATTTTGGTTATCATTTTTGGGATTATGCAAATCACAAAATCATTAGGAGTAGAGATGTAATATTCAATGAGAAGGTCATGTATAAGGATCAGTTGCAGGAAAAGAAACAGGAAAAGGAAAACATAGAATACACAGTGTTTGATGAAATTGAAACTCCAAAGGTGCTAGAAAATCAACAACAACAGCAGCAAGTAGCACCTCAAACTCCTGCAACTATTGTTAGAAAATCTACCAGGATAAGTAGACCTCCTGTACGTTACTCTCCATCATTATATTATGTATTATTGTCTGACTCTGGTGAACCAGAAACATATGAAGAAGCAATGCAGGTAGAAACCAAGAAGAAGTGGGAGCAAGGCATGGAAGAGGAGATGGACTCTTTGATAAATAATCAGACTTGGGATCTGGTTCAGTTTCCTGTAGGAAAAAGAGCATTGCAGAACAAATGGGTTTACAGGGTGAAAGAAGAAGATGGAGGAAAAAAAAGGTATAAGGCTAGACTGGTTGTAAAGGGGTTTGCATAGAAGAAAGGTATTGATTATGATGAAATTTTTTCTCCTGTTGTTAAAATGACTTCAATTAGAACTGTTTTAAGCTTAGTGGCTGTAGAGGATTTACACCTTGAACAGTTAGATGTAAAAACAGCTTTTCTCCATGGGGATTTGGAGGAAGATATTTATATGCAGCAACCACAAGGGTATGAGGTCAAAGGAAAGGAGGAATTAGTATGCAGGTTGAAAAAGAGCCTGTATGGCCTGAAGCAAGCTCCAAGGCAGTGGTATATGAAATTTGACAGGTTTATGTCAGATCAGGGTTATAGTAGATGTTATTCTGACCACTGTGTTTATTTTAAGAGAATGGATAATGGTAACTATATTATCTTGTTATTGTATGTAGATGATATGCTTGTTGCAGGGTCTAACATGCAGGATATAATTGTACTCAAAAGAAAATTGGTAGAGTCATTTGCAATGAAGGATTTGGGTGCTGCAAAGCAAATCCTTGGTATGAGAATAACAAGAGATAGGAAAAATCACAAATTAACATTGTCTCAGAGTGAGTACATTGAGAAGGTGTTGGAAAGATTCAGTATGCAGGATGCAAAACCTATTAGCACACCTTTGGGAAATCATTTCAAACTGACCAAAGAGATGTGTCCTAAGACACAGGAGGAGATGAACTACATGTCCAAGGTTCCTTATTCATCAGTAGTTGGTAGTTTGATGTATGCGATGGTGTGCACAAGGCCAGATGTTGCACATGCAGTGGGAGTTGTGAGCAGGTTTATGAGTGATCCAGGAAGAAAGCATTGGGAGGCAGTGAAGTGGATTCTCAGGTATTTGAGAGGTACTGTCAATCAGGTATTATGCTTTGAAGGATCTAATACTGCTTTACAGGGATATGTTGATTCAGATATGGCAGGTGATATAGACAGCAGGAGGAGTACCACAGGGTATGTTTTTACTGTAGGTGAAACTACAGTAAGCTGGATTTCAAAATTATAGAAGGTTGTTGCACTATCAACAACAGAAGTAGAGTATGTTGTTGTTACAGAGGCTAGTAAGGAGATGATTTGGTTACAAAGGTTTATGGAGGAGTTGGGAAAGAAGTAGGAGAATAGCACATTATACAGTGATAGTCAGAGTGCCATTCATCTTGCAAAGAATTCAGCTTTCCATTCCAGGACTAAACACATACATACCAAGTACCATTTCATACGCTCAGTATTGGAAGATGGACAATTAAAATTGGAGAAGATACACACTAGCCAGAATCCTGCAGATATGTTCACAAAGGCAGTAACCAAGGAGAAACTAAGTTCCTGCTCAGTTTCAGTTGGTCTTAAAGCATGACAGTAAAAGGTGAGAAAATTTCTAGGCCCAAAGCTGAAGCATAGTCCAACAAGTGCAGTAGCGGTGGAGTTGTTGTGATCAGTCTCCAAGTGGGAGATTGTTGATTATGGAGCCTGATTAAATCGGAGGCCTTTGTTTCAGCCGCACTTAGACCCACTACGTGAAATAGGGGGGGTGTAGGGGGGCATTAGCCCCCTACTACTATCACCAGGGGGGTCCAAGGGGGTTCATGCTAAAAATAGATGTTTTTTCCTCTATGTAAATCTGGACCATTTGATATTAGGTCACAGATCGGACGGTAGATTTTAGGCGGGTTTTTTACCCTAAAATTGTAATGCATTATTATAAGAGGAGGTTGTACGATGACTAAATGTGAATGAGGTGTGTGGTTGTGTACAGAGGGGTTTTCTGGACGGAATACAAAGGGCCTGGTTATTTTCTCCATGGAGTAGCCCGATTTGGGTGAACCACGTTATATTTGTGTCTATTGTGTATTGCATAATTTCTTCTATGTTTATTTCCACATTATATTATTGCTCGTATTTGTTATTTAATCCTAACACATACCCCAATAGGAAGTCTAGAGGACAATAGACTTTAATAAGTAAACCAAAGGAATAATTAAGTACCAATGGGAGGATAGAAAACCTCATTATTATGGTTAAGTTGGTATAAAAGCAGATGGAGCAATAACAAGAGATAATGAAACCAATATAAAAAAAAATTCTTCACTAATGAGTTAAGGTCGATAGTTGAATCTCCTTTCAAGGATACCTTTCAGGTTGGCCCCAATGAAATTGCAAAATCAGAAGGTGCAACTACAAGGCTTGGTAGTAAAGAGTCCGATCAAACCTAGATTTTTGCCTTGAGGTTATTCAGTATTATTTGTGAAAAAGAAGAATCATCCTTTGAGATTTTATTTTAAAGTGTTGAATAAGGTAATCATTAACATTAAGTACTCTCTACTAAGGATAGATGATATCTTTGATCTAGTTTTAGGCCATAATGTGCATGCCTAAGAAGGCTTGAGACATCACTAGAAGGGAAATTTTTGAACTAAGAATAGACCATCAAAATCTGAGGTATATTATTGAAAGCATGAGGATACGGAAACAAAACGGAGTACCAGGTGCGATGCAAACAAAAGGGAAATGTAACGCTAAGTCCTACGAATGAACAAAGGACCAAAGTGCATGAAAAGAGGGAAAAACAAATGAACTGAAATGAGATATAAAGCAAATGTAAAAGTGCAGCCCTTTATTTTATTAATTTTCTCGAGATCAGGTTACAATACGTCTCCTCCCTTTTCAGGGGCTAGGAGCGTTAAATATGGCTTTGTTACACCACGGATGGTACGCTTTCTTCCGCGTGCCCACATGTAAAATGGGCGGGCCAAACGTCATCGCCGCTTGCATGAATGCGTCTTTGATTCCTTGCTGCCCCTCCGGTGTCGAGATCCTACGTTCAGAGAAACAACAAACGATTAGTAGCACCTGCGGATGGAGGGAAACATGCGATCCCCAAGGCCTACGGTTAATGCATGCATAAAATAATTAAAACTATAACCAAAACATATCAGAATGAGCTAAAATTTGGACAGAGGCATGAAAACATTACCAAGAACACACTGCAAAAGGAACAGTCAAGAAATCTGCCACAGATTTCTAATCGCTCCGGGGTGGGACGATTAGGACTGTCATAAAATGTCAAAAGTGACCTCCTAAATGTCCCATCCAGGGGGCTCCAAATCACCTACAAAGTTGGGGTTAGGCAAAATGGGGCATTTTGGAATGACCCAGAAGGTCGGATTTTGCAAATTCGGCCTCGATCACCCGGTATCTGATGATGCTCCCTGTATGTTAGTGAAAGCGAGAAATAACAAAAGCACAGCCAAAACTCATCAGAATGACATGAAATTTAAATGGCAGCATATATGAATAACCTAAAATAAAATGCAAAAGAAACAGTGGGGAAATTTGCCACATATTTCTAATCGCTCCGGGGTGGGGCGATTAGGACTGCAGTAGTGCGAGGGGCACCGGGGCAGGACGCCCACCGTTTGGGGCTCGGTTTCGGCACCAATCCACTTGGGATGGGTCCAAAACCTCTTATGGGGTTGTGTCAAAAAATTGGGTGGGGTATTGTGGCCAAATGTTTGGGTTTTGGGTCCGGATTGCGCTTCCAATAATCACCCAATAACCTCCCTTCCAAAAGAGAGATCAAGGATGTGAAAGGCACAATAAAAAAGGTGAGGATGTAATTCGGCAGCACTCCATTGCTCCAAATGCTCCTTCTCTGTCCTTTTTTGGGGTGAGAAGACTCACCATTTTATAGACCTGAAGGTCTCTTGTGAATGAGCATGCAGAGGCGCCACTTGGCCATCATGCCTTGCCAGGGGAGAGAAGATTCCTCCCTGATTAAGGGCTCCATGACTGCCTCTATGACTGCCTCTTTGAGCTCAAAAATGCTCACTCGCACTCCCATGCATTGAAGGTGGAGTTAAGTGGCGGATCTGAGCTACCATTTGTCAAGGTTTGACCTTTTTCCCGTCAAACCTGCTATTCGCCCCACCCTGGAGCGAATGCTTCTAATCATCCTCGAGGTGGGACGAATACCGTTTGTAATCGTCCCTGGGTGGAACGAATAAGGAGCAAAGTGCCTGAAAGGTGCCAAATTGACCTCTGACCTTCCAAAACTACTGTGAGAGTGGTTAGGACCACTGTTTAACCTCTAGGGGCTGCCCTAGGGGCTGTGTATGCCAATTCGGTCAGTGTTTGTAGCCACATAATCGGATTGGTGTTGTTTTGGTGTCTACAGATGCCCCTTTTTGGGATGCATTGTGCGTGGCACAGTGCTGAGCAAAAATAGATAACCAAAGCACTAATGATTAGGGTTTCTCAGTAACCTAACCAAATTTTGATGCCCCAAGTATGGAAAGGGCATGCATTCTTGAATCCTTGCTTCTGACGAGCTAAGGAACTTAATTCAAGTGTTAACCTTTTTTGGTGAGGTGTTACTTGATCTTGGACATTGTTCAATCATGAATAGGCAAAGGGCGCAACCTTTTGTCTATGGGAACCTTGAGTTCATGATTCATGAATGCCAAGTGTTTGATCAGCTTGTGATTATTGCTTGTTTGCTGCCCCAAGCAGGAGCGTGATTGTCTTTGTCAATGATTCTTTGAATGCATGCCATTTCCTTGATTGAGTGTGTATTTGTTGATTGGTGACTAAGTGTGACTACCCCCTCAAGCGACGAATCGATGAGGGAATGACCGACATGAGAAAAGCGACGAGTCGCTTGACCCAAGATGACTTATGTAAGGGTGCCTTTAGTTGTTTTCCTTTGAACGCTTATGCAGTTTCCCAACAATTAGACCTATTTTTGGTGGGTGTTAACCCTTTTTGTGACGCCGTTTGGGGTTGAAATTGTCGAAAATCCGTCCTCCCGTGGAGCGGTCCGGCTATGGTAGCCTTCTTAGGGAGTAGGATAGTGACAATTTGTGACCCCGATGTTGGTTTTTTATGCCAAAAATGTCAAGTGCAAAAGCACTCTTATTTGGCAATTTTATTGCTGTTTTTGGTGCATTTTGGTGCAGTTTTTGCTTTTTTTGATTTTCTTGCTCTGTAATCGTCCCTGGGTGGGACGAATACCAGTTAGTAATCGTCCCAGGGTGGGATGAGCGCTAACTAGAGTGCTCATCCTAGGGTGGAACGATTACAGGCCTAAGAGCCTATTTAAGGGCCAAAACTAGGTTTTGGGCTCATTTGCATTTGTTTTTTCTAGCGATTTGGAGCTGTGAGGAGGAGGTCGAGTTCACGTAGCGAAGCGCTGTCAAATTTTCTCGGACACCATGAGTTCATGGACCGGATCATCAAGTGGCGGAGCCGAAGCGAGACCGGTGAGTGCTCCTTCTCTTTATTTTGTTTGTTTTATTTTTAGTTTAAAACCGTAATTTTTTTCTTTTGTATTTCATTTTTTATTTAAACTAAAATAAAAACCCTAGTTTAAAATTTTTTTGTTGTTTGAATTTGTTTTTTGTTTTATTGTAAAATAAGGGAAACCCTAGATTTAAAAAATCGTGTTTATTTTGTTTAAAAATTTAGTTTTTTTTGTTTAGACTAAGGTTAAAAACCCTAGGTTAAATTTTTTTGATTTTTTTTTTTTTTTTTTGTTTAAACTAAGGTTAAAAACCCTAGGTTAAGATTTTATTTTGAATTGTTTTTTTTTTTTTATTAGTTTGAAACATAAAGGTTTAAAAAAAACCTAGGTTACTGACAACTTGTTTTTTTTCGTTTTGTTTTGGTTAAACTAAGATTAAGAAACCCTAGTGTAAAAATTTGTGTATTTGTTTTTTTTTTAGCTGTACATTTATTAAATGTTGCTGTATAGTTTATTAACTGTGTTTGTTGTTCAATTTTTATATATTGTTGTATATTTATTTTAGTGTTGTATTTTTTTTTTTGTTGTCATGTTTTTAATGTTTTTGTGTTGTTTTTGTTTTTCAGGTGGTGAAGAGTCGGTATCGTCAGTCGACGGTATTCTCTGATGCATGGGAGGCGTTGACTGTGGTGGACTGGGATTGGCTTGATGCCCTTGGGCTCAAGCATGTGACTCGGCTAGAGCTTGTGGTGGGGGATCGGGCATATCTGACTGCCTTGATCAACTTATGGGATCCCTACACCACTACCTTCTGTCTTCCAATAGGGAGATGACAGTGACTCTTGAGGACGTCTATCAGATTCTATATTCGGACTACTCCTCGTGATCAGCAGATGGTGGTGCTGACACGATGCTTCGAGCATGGGGCGGAGGTGGGTGTGGATAGTCCGATGGAGAGGGCAGAGGGGGATTGCCTGATTGGCAAGATTTTGGTGCGGTGGTGGCTGGAGAAGGGCGTGTTGGGGGTGAGGCATGCATTACTGATGACCCTCATCTCCAACATGCTGCTGCCGACTCTTTAGGTGCGAGGTTCTCGTGGAACCTGCTGGAGGTAGTTTTTAGGTTGGTTGAGTGTCCGACCTCAAAGCCACTGATTATGAGGTGGGGTCAGACACTACTGGCACAACTCTATGATGAGTTGTACGAGGTCCACTACCGAAGGCAGAAGGGGATTGGATGCAGCTACCTATTGCAGTGCTGGGGTTGGCAACACATAGCTATGGAGAGGCCACAAGGTTTGTCGTGGACTACTCGAGAAGAGATGGTAGACAGGGAGATAGGGTATGCGATGTTGTGGCATAGGTCGAAGGAGCATGGGCATAGTCGATGATGGGCAGGTGACGTTAGTCACTACACTGATGCCTTCTCATGGCTTGCTCCTGGGGAGGTGGTCTGGCGGCCATATCAGGACTGTCCAGCCTGGCTTGAGGCTGGAGAGTGGCTTCGACGGGTTCACAGGGGGAGATGGCTGATCATGTGGCACGGACCGAGCAGGAGTACTTCCCGTATGTCCGGGTGATGTGATAGTTTGGGGTGCACCAGGGATTGCCTGGTGAGCCCTTGATCTATCGACGTCGGGGCGATGAGAGGACTCTAGCCTGGCCGATCATCGAGCCATTAGGTGAGGAGGCAGATATAATGATTGACATCCCTAGCATGGACAATGTCGGGGTGACTTTCGAGTATGACCAGTGGTGGACGATGCGGTGATGGTGGGGTGAGGGGCCTCTAGGAGGTCCGGATGCGAGCGATAGCAGTTGGGAGGGTGCAGAGGCATCAGGGGAGGGTTGGGGGCTCCGCTGGAGGATGCGGACATGGTGGAGGTTGATGATTTTGTGGGGGATGATTTTGGGGTTTCGGAGCAATCGGATACGTAGGACGTCCCAGAGCAGCCTATCGTCTCGGAGATGCCTATGCCTCAGGCAGTCCTAGAGGGTATGGAGGTGAGGTTTCATGTTGAGATAGCATGATTGGAGGATCTACTTTGGAGATGGGATGAGGAGCTCGAGGATGCTCTACAGGAGAGGGATCTCCTACGGGTTCAGTTGGTGGAGTGGGAGAACACATTGGCTGCTTATCGGCAATGAGATGGGGACACAAATGCTTCATGGGAGAGGGATATCCTACGGACTCAACTGACATAGTGTGACGACGCATTGGCTATGTACCATCGATGGGAGGTGGATTTGGTCCGACATCGGTTAGAGCTGGAGGCAGAGATTATCCACCTCGATGGGCGGATACCTGAGCTCACTGGAGGTGGATCGTCACGCCGCATGAGAGGTAGCGATACTGAGCAGTCAGCATCCTCTCATCGTAGGTGGCTGGGTGAGGGGAGCGCTAGTGGGCGTGATGCGGGGGCTAGCAGCAGCCACCCTGAGAGGTCCCATAGGACCCACACCATTGGGGGTAGTTCTCGTCGCACCGATCCTGCGTGATCATGGTGGCCGATGCCCTAGGCTTGGGGGTTTTTGAGTTTTTGATTTTTTGTGAGGTCAGAGGACCGTTTTATTGTAGCTTGAGGGCATTTTGATGATATATATACATGACTTTCTTTTTTTTTATACACTTGTCATGATTTTATTGTTATTCTTATGTGCATTTATTTATGTTGATGTATGCATGTTTATTTACATTGATGTATGCATATGTTATGATGAATGCGAATGTTTCTAATTTATATGATATGCATATGGAATGGATGAAATGATTTGTTGATATTTGGCGGTGGCACCATAGACTGTACAGGACTTACTGGCTTTTTGTACTAGGCGATTGCTTTGTGAAATGACTTTGCATGTGTATTTTTTTGTTTTTGTATTTTTTGATGGTGATGTAAGAATGGAATGTATCACAGTTGGTTTAGAATGTAGTTAAGGTTTTCTGAGACTCAGATGTTTTAACTAACTAGCCAAGACTGTACTTTTATCTTACAAGACTTTTGAACAAGGTACGAATCAGACTTGACTTTGACCAAGTTATTTCACATCCCTGTGTGTGCAATTGAGTTTGTTTATGTGGTATTTGTCAGGATACCGCCAGTGCCAGATAGGCTATCAACCAAACTTGTACTGAGGATCACCTAATTAGCTCCACTAACTCCTTTGTTGTATTTAGTAAGATTAATCTATGGTGCTATCTAGGATACCATAAGCTAGCTCATCCACATGCAAACATTGATCTGCACACAATTTAATGTGACAGATATATCGTCATGCAGGAGGTTTGCCACCAGTGACCGATAGGCTATCCACCAAACCGGTACTGAGGATCACCTCATGACCTTTCGAATGCTGAGAGTTCCAGGGATTCAAGTTTGACTCCCTTCTTTTCTTCAATTGTATTGGGATACTTGCTCTTATATAGTGATAAAAATCACTGTTTATTTTTGTTTTTTCTTTTGAGCAAGGGATTTAAATATTGAGTGATGAGAATCACTATTGCTTGTGCTTTTTGATGTATGCACTTTGTGGGTTTTGATGTCAAACTTTGGAGTTTTGACTTTTGCAAATTTTTTGATGTTTGCAACTTTTTGAGAACTTGGGATTTTTGGGGAATTGGGTAGGGAAGATGCTTGTCCTTTTGCCAACTCTCAACATTCTTGGGGTCATTCGCACAGGGGGATGAGCGAGATAACCTTTTCACTGTATGGTATCTTGGATTGCTTTGCAGGTTTCATCTTTCGTTTACACAACTTGGGAATTTTTTTATGTGTTTTAACTTGTGTTGGGATGCTACGTAACAAGGTGTGATCCAAGTAGAACTCTACCTTTGTAAAATCTATCTGACTTTGTACAGTTTTTGGCTAGAAATCTAATGATAGTTGAATGACGAAAACTCTAGATACATTAGAAGACAACTGACTATGATATGGTGAAAAATGTGAATGACATTTATTTTTGCTGGATTATTTACAAAGTGGAAAAATGTGGAAAATGATGGAATTGCCAAGTAATTATAGTCTATGGTGCTTTTGACCTGTATGATCAACAAATGTGCAATGTATGTATGCGATGCCTAATGCAGCTATTTTTTGTGTTTTTGATTTTTTTGAGTATGCATGGAAGTGAGATGCAATTTTTTGTTATTTTTGATTATTTTGTGTTTGCATGGAAATGAGATGCAAAAGTTTTTTTGTTATTTTTTGATTATTTTGTTGTTTTTGAATTTTCGTTATGGTTGGCTTATTCCGCATGGGTGCGGACCAAGTGATTCTTTCGGATCCTTGGAGGTTTTGACCAAAGGGATTATGGGTACCTTTGGGGCGTTTTGGGGTTGACCAAGCGATTATGGGAATCCTTGGAGCTTTTGGTTTGACCAAAGGGTTTATGGACACCTTTGGGGCATTTTTGGGGTTGACCAAGTGATTGTGGGAATCCTTGGGGATTTTGGGGTTGACCAAGCGATTATGGGAATCCTTGGAGCTTTTGGTTTGACCAAAGGGTTTATGGGCACATTTGGGGCATTTTTTGTTGTGGGTTTGAGGAAGGGATTATGGGAATCCTTGGTTTGGTTTGTGTTGTTTTGACCAAAGGGTTTATGGACACCTTTGGGGTGTGTTGGTTTTGGGGTTGACCAAGCGATTATGGGAATCCTTGGAGCTTTTGGTTTGGGCTATGGCTCTTTTAAATATGGAATGGCCTCAAATGACTGATGTTCAAGGGTTCTAGTTCCTTGATTCCATCAAGAGAGGCTAGCCGGTATGTTCTAGGTCCTATTTTACTGTCAATCACATAAGGACCTAACCAGTTTGCCATGAACTTGTCCCTTAGATGGGGTGGCAAGTTAGAATTTTGTTGGTTCTCTTTTAAGACTAGGTCACCAACCTGAAAGTCCCTCAGGTGAACTTTCATGTTGTATGCTTTCTTAAGTCACTCTTGGTAGATACGCAAATGCTCGAGAGCATTGACGCATCGTTCGTCGAGCAACGTAAGCTGGTCTAACCGGGCCTACCATGCAGTGTCATCATCGATGAACTCTTGCATTGATATGCGCAGGGAAGGAATTTCCAACTCGAGAGGCATGACTACCTCGGAGCCATACACCAGCGAAAATGGAGTTGCCCCAGTGGGCGTCCGAATGCTAGTGCGATAAGCCCATAGAGCAAGTGGGATTTGAATGTGCCAATCCTTATGACTATCTGCGACTATCTTTTTGAGGATGGCAACTAGCATTTTGTTTGACGCCTCTGCTTGCCCATTTGCCTACGGATAATAGGGTGTCAAAAAATTATGCTAAATTTTGTACTTTGTGGTCAAAGCATGCACGTCTTTGTTCTTGAATGACGTCCCATTATCCGAGATGATCTTGGATGGAATACCAAAATGACATATGATGTTATGTAAAATGAACTCCGCAATGTGGGTTCCGATCGTAGAGGTAAGCGGAATTGCTTCCACCCACTTGGTGAAGTACTCTGTGGCCGTTATGATGAACGTGTGATGGCTTGACGATGTAGGGGAGATCTTTCCGATTAGATCTAAGCCCCACTACGAGAATGGCCAAGCCGATTGGATCGGTTGCAAGGCCTGAGAAGGTACGTGTGTCAAATTAGCATGGTGTTGACACTTCATGCACTTCCTTACATACGCGCAACAATCTCGCTCTAAAGATGGCCAATAATAGCCCATGCAGAGAATGCGCTTTGCGATGGCCATACCACTGAAGTGGCCACCGCATGTACCATCGTGCGCTTGGGTGATCGCCCAAGTGGACTCTTGCTGGTCCAAGCAATGAAGGAGGATTCCTTCGTAGCTTCGATGGTACAAAATGTCTCCTAGCAAGACATGTTTAGCCACTTTCTATTTGAATGATATTTTCGTGGCATGTGACAATCCAAGTGGGAGGTTACCTAGCTTGAGGTAATCTCTTATGGGTGTGTACCAATCCTGCTGATCAAAAACCTCGATGGTATGAACAACCAATCCCTCTTGAAGTTCATCCCTAGCAAAAGTTGAGCGGGAAAGAACCTGTAAGAATAGCGTTGTGTTGCTATTAAGGGGAATAGGGGAGAACAAGGACCCCTAGTTGGCTTGATTCAGACAATCATGGATTCGAGAGAACCTATCCTGAGATGGTTCAATCTGGATCAGGTGGATTCCTAGCATTAAGTCAGAGCTTGCACGCTCCATCACGGATTGCGATAATGTTTTGACTTGAATGGTTGTCATATCACCAAAAATGTCTTGCGGGATTAGTGACCCCAAGGAGGCCATAGTGTCCGCAAAATGATTCGATGACCGAGGGAGTGCCTCGATGTCGTACCATTCAAGCTTTGCCAGGAATTTATCCACAAGGGCTTTGTAGGCCTACAGAACTGGGCATTTACATTGGAATACCCCTTTCACTTGGTTGACAATTAACAACGAATCACCAAAGATGTTCAAGCGTTTGATGTTCATGGTGATGGTTGTCTGAAGACCTATGAGCAAGGCTTCATATTCGGCATTGTTATTGGTGCACGAGAAATCAAGTTTAAATGATAGAGGCATTGGAGCCCCTTGCGGTGTGAAGAATATGATTCCCATGCCACCCCCTTGCTCACATTTAGAACCATCAAAAAATAGGGTTATGTCGGCTTGTGACTCAGGCTCATCAGAATCTGGCGATTCTGAGACATGGAAGACCCCATCATCGGGTAGCTCTATGGTCAGAGGCTGATCGTCTTCGAGAGGAGCCTCTGCTAGTTGATCGATGATGACTTGACCTTTGATGGACTTCTGTCCAATGAATTCGATGTCAAACTCCGTCAACAACATGATCCATTTCATCGTGCGACTACTATGATAAGTACGACTCATCATGTACCACAATGGATTCTCCTTAGACACAACATACGTCATATTGCTCAGCATGTAATGGCATAGCTTTTTGGTAGCAAACACCACTGCCAGGCATAGCTTCTCAACGTATGCATAGTTAAGTTCATAACTGACCAGGGTGCGGCTAAGATAGTAAGTAGCTCTGTTCTTTGTGTAGTTCATTTTTTTGGGCTAGCATGGCGCCCAGTGCCACCTCGATAGCTGAGATGTATAAGTAGAATGACACTCCTGGTCTAGGTGGTGCCAATACTGGTGGCGAAGCCAAGTATTGTTTGATGTCGTCGAAGGCTGACTGGCACTCGTCATCCCAGTGAAATGCTACCCCCTTGTGCAATAATTTATTCATGGGTCGGCACTTGTCAGATAGCTGTGCTATGAAGCGCTTGATTGACGCGACCTTTCCCTGCAGGCTTCTGAGCTGCTTGATGGTAGTTGGGGGAAGCATTTCAAGGATTGCCTTGACTTTGTTTGGATCCACCTCGATGCCTCATTTTGAGACTATGAAACCCAAGAGTTTTCCAGATGTGACGCCAAATACGCACTTCTTGGGGTTTAGTCTGACTTTGTGTTCGATGAGGCGATCGAGGATCTTGCTTAAGTCATCGAGATGATCTGGGTGCAAAAGAGATTTGGCCAACAAATCATCCATATAATCTTCCAAAGTTTTATGCATGTGATCATGGAAGATGTATGTCATAGCACGTTGGTAGGTGGCACCAGCATTTTTAAGGCCAAAGGGCATGACCTTATAACAAAATGTCCCCCAAGGCATTGTGAACGCCATTTTTAGTTGATCCTCGGGATTGATACGAATTTGATTGTATCCCGAGAAACCATCCATGAGGGAAAGCATTTCGTGGCCCGCTGTAGCGTCTACCAATGCGTCGATGCTAGGCAAGGGGAAATCATCCTTAGGACTCGCTTTGTTTAGATCTCAAAAATCGGTGCATATGTGAATCCTCCCGTCAGGATTTTTGATGGGCACCATGTTGGACAACCATGGTGGGTAATCCATGCAGATGACAAACTATGCATCCAACAGCTTTTGTAATTCATATTTGACCATTAAGGCCACTGTTGGGTGCATCTTACGTAGTTTTTTCTTAACTGGCTTGACTTTCGGATCAAGCGTTAGATTATGCATGACTAGCTACGGATCTAGCCTCGACATGTCTTTGTAGGACCATGCAAAAACCTCCTTCTTCTCTTTGAGAAGGGCAATGTAGTCGGCTTGCTCTTCGGGGGATAGACTTACCCCCAGCTTGATGATCTATGGATTCATTGGATCAGAGCCGATGTCTACGTCAGTCGTCTCCTCGACTGACATGTGGGACCCGTCCTCCAACTGGTGTGGAGTTGGGATCAAGTGGATATCATTCGCTGAATTTAGATCTGCGTTAGGAACTTTGGGTCCCTCTTCGAGCATGGAAGATATCCCGAGTTGGTCCTGGGGTGAAATGAAGCATCTCACCGAAAGGCCAGTACTCTGATGGTGATGGTGGTGAGTTAACGTGATCCCGAGTCTATGGCATCTAGGTCTAGATACAATGACCATGTTGGATCGGTTGGATTGCGGATGGGGGCGGTTAAGTCAATGGAGATCATGTTGATGAAATGATTTTGGTCTCCATTACCATGGGTGTGGTGACTCAGACTTCCTTGATGATCTTTGTGCTCCGGATCTGGCTCTGGGGGTATTGGCACAAATGGATCGGCCCTATGTGTGGATAGGAGGATAGGGTCTACCCTTGGCACTGATAACTCTATAGGGTCTCTGGGTGGAAGGTGCTCTCTGTATGCCCAAAGTGGTGGATGCAACACTTGGTCCAACTGTGCTTGGTTTAGGTGCCACCTATGCCTTGGCCCCATGTTTAGCTGTTCAAACATGTCATCAATGTCCATGGGGTATTGTTGCTATCGCATATGATTGAGATATGCCATCTCAGTTTCATCTTCATAATCACTGTCAGAGATCCACAGGCCTTCGTTGGCTCTAACAACTATTTGCGACATGTGAGGCTCGTCTTGCTCGAGCAAATTGATATGGTCCCATCGGGGTTGTTCCGCTCTCTATGGGAGGACCTAATTTTCTTGAGGTGGCACTTGCTCGATTGGAGCATCCAAGGGGAACATTGCCAAGAGGCTTTCTTGATAGTCATCCATGGGGGTCACTTGTGAATGATTGCTATCAGATTCGAAAGGGTCCCATGGTGCTACCTCATACTCTGACTCGTCTTTCGAAGATCCTTCCTGACCTTGTCTATATCCCTCTTGTAGGTGAGTTCTCAAACTTTCTCCTTTCTCGATCGAAGGGAAGGGGTTGTTGAGGTCAACAAGGTTGGTTGTCAACAATGGGAGATAATCCCCCAATGTATATGTTGTGTTAGGATTGGCATATGGATCTAGTGCCAACCCATCCTTGTTGCCTATCCCTAGGCCTTGCATGTTCTCTACCAAGATGTCAAGGGGTAGGGGGTGGTTGAACCCTACTCCTGATTTGTCGTATGGCATCTGATATCTTGGTTGGCAAAGAACGCGCACTCCTTGCTCATATCTGCCCAACCCATATCCATGCCAATTGCATTGGCCAAGATATCTCAAAGCGAAGTCTGGGTTGGACAAATAGTTGACGTCCTCAATAAAGGGCTCTTCATCTTCTTCCTCTTGCATGTAAGGTTCAATGCCATTATCGAGGCCCCCATATACAAAGTTTGTCTGATTTGGCGGGTAGCCTAGAGGAACAATAGTACCGATGGGGAGGCGAGGTCTCCCCATGTCTTGCATGGACTCAAGTGCGGGTGTTGCTACAATGTTCCACACTAGATACTCCCCCAAGCCCGTATTGGCCATCTCAATGGTGATCGTTGGTGGTTGAGGGGGAGGGAATGGGAGTTCTTCCTGAGTCCACTCCATGTCGGGTGAACTAGGCATCTCGACTTCCATTCGGCTAGGCATCTCCTCGGTAGAGATGGTTGAGACTGATGGTGGTGCCTCTTCCAGGGGTTTCTTCCCATTGTCCTTCGATGTGGCCACCATAGGTGGCATCGTTGGTGAAGGACTAGATGAAGAATATGGACCCAGCTGGGGATTTGATGGACTTAACAGTAGGGATGTATGCGGAATCAGACCCTGTTTAGATGGATTCAACTAAAAATCCAAATGTGTCGATGGAAGGGTCGATTGCGGCATCAATTGCACCGCATTGCAATACTTGAAGGGCTCTAAGTCTTTCGAGACTACATGCACCTGCCCTTCGAATGTGTACTTTAGGCATTGGTGAGCTATCGAAGGGACACACTTCATGTCCCTGATCCAAGGCCGGCCCAACAAGATATTATAGGCCATCTCACCTTCCAAGATGTGGCACAATGTAGGAATAGTCTTTTGTCCCACTTGGATGGGCAGGACAATTGTGCCAACCATCGAGCATATCGCATCATTGAATGCTCGTAGAGTATAGGTGGAGGCCACGATGTGAGATGCTGGAAACTTGAGGTGTTTCAATGCCATTATTGTAATGATATTATTGGATGAGCCAGTGTCCACCAACACCCTCTTATATGGAATCTCGTTGACCCGCGCAATGACGTGCAGGGGTGGATCCACCATGTCACCAGTCACTGATTTCAATTCGTCCTCTCTAAAGGTGATGACTGGCTCGGTGCATCATTTGACATGTCCCACGAAGTTGTTGAAAGAGTTTGCTTCATGGGGCTGCAACTCGATGGCTTTAAGTATCTCCATTAGAGCCTCCCGATGGGGTGATGATTGTTGTATGAGCTCGTAAATGGAGAGCCTAGCCGACGTGGTCCTCAAACTTTGGGTAAGTTTGGTCCGAATCATGGCCACTGGTCTAGGCGGAGGAGGTTGTGTAGGGTGTTGTTGAGGTTGTGACATTGATGGAACCTCTCCTGTAGCTGCCATGGGGGCAATTGTGCTTGGGTACCTCTTGTTTCGAGTCACTATACTTATCATCCCTACATACCCCTGCATGGGGCAGTTCTGTGTCACCTCATTGACTTGTAGAGTCTTTTCCTATGCATCATGGGCAGGCAAGGGGTCTTTGAAGACCTCCATCTATTGGTTGCTTGGTGCCACGGGATTATCCACCGCTAATGTCTTGTTGTCTATTAGGTCTTGCACCAAGCTTTTAAACTTCCAACATGCATAAAGGTCATGTCCCTTCTGTCGGTGAAACCTACAGTACAAGTCTTCCCTATAGCCCTTGGGTTTTGGCATGTTGGGGTCTATGGGTCGACTCTCTGGCAGGTTTATCAAGTTTGCCACTGACAAGCGGTCAAACAAGGAGTCTTTAGACTCTGTGAATGGTGTGAATTGTCGCCTAGGGTGACGCTACTGATTTTTCTCTTGCCTATGATTTTCTCTTTCATAGTTGTCAAGAGGCACTGCCTGATAATTAGCCTTTTGGGGCTGTGTTGCTTGTGCAGGCTTTGGTGCGTTGATAGCAACCTGATTGACCACAGCGGGTTTCGGTTGCGTGGTCCCTGTTTTGGCATTTTTAGGCCACTCTTTCTTTCATGGCTTGGCAATCTCGCCATCCTGTATCTTGATCTCCTCAATGATTCTGGCTTGCGCCAGGGCTTCCTCAAGAGTGGCATATTGCTGTAGCTGCAATAGCATGGAGATCGACCTCAAACAGCTCTTTGAGAACATTTGGGTCAGGTCGGCCATGGGAGGGAGGTAGGGCAGCTTTGAAAGCAACATCCTCCATCGATTTCCATAGGCCGCCATGGTCTCTTCCTCATACTACCTGAGGCTAGCTAGGTCGCTTAGTGACGCCTTCTTCTTGGTGTTGAAGGTGAAGCGTTCGAGGAACGCGTCCACTAGCTGATCCAAGTTACTGATGCTATGCTTTGGCAATTGAGTGAACCAATCCGAGGTAGGGCCTACGAACATGGTTATAAATGTTCTTAGCAGCAAAGCATCATTGTCCTGAATGCCAAAGCATTGGCTCAGGAATCTAGTCACGTGCTCTTGGGCATCCTCCTCCCCTCTAAATATTGCCAATTGGGGCAGTTTAAAGTGTTCAGGGTATGGGGGTGCCGGCACTGATGGATGCACAGGGTGACTACGGAGTTGGCATAAAGTGGGCTTTTGGGGCCCAGAAGTCTTGGTCTCCATAGACTCTAAGCGCTCTAGCAGCGCTTTGTATGCATCGAAATATTTGATCTCTTCCTCCTTGGTTTGTTCCCGTTGCGGGTTGCGGGGAACTTGAGGCCTATGGAGGGGTGGCCGGATAGCACCCCCTCTGCCTTGGTAGGGCATTTCAGCCCGCTCTTCTTCTTGCTCATACTCCTCATAGGCTTCTTGAGGAGTTCCTGGGTGAGACCTATAAACATGGGTGGGTGCCCGCGGAGGGTGCCCATCATTGTTTCTGGGAGTGGCCTCCCGCTCAGGTCTAGGAGGTCTCGGAGGCAACACTTGGTAAGGTCATGGAGACCTGTCTCGCACCAAGGGGTTGTGCCTCTCATACAGTTCTGCCCTCTGTGTGCGAGGGGTTGGAACCCTCTCAGGCATAGTGTTCTGGAGCAGCTCATCTGTTTGACGCCGAATGCGCTCTTTGCTAAGGCGATACAGATGCTCCAACTATTGTTGGTCTTGCTCAAGCTGCATGATTTGCGCTTGGCGGGTGGCATGTCTGGCAAATGCCAGGTCGATTTGTTCTACCGTCTTGAGTCTAGGAGGCCTAGATGCCTCTCCTATACATCTATCTCGGTCATGGTGATCCGAGATCTCTATAGGTCGCTTCCCTCTGTCGAGGTTAGCGGCATTCACCCGAGGCTCTGGCCTCAGTAGGTGATCTTGATAAATAGCAGGTGCGGAGGCACATTGCTCCCATGTTGTGTATTGCTCTTGAGGAATGTAGTGGTCTTCCTCATGCTCCCTTTCATAAATGTGAAAGGGGCGGGCAGAGTTGGCTCGCCCTGTCTGAAGAGCCTTGCGCTCTGGATTTGGCCTATTGTTTCTAACAGTAATAAGGGGTAGAGGAGGGATGATGTAATCATGTGGCCCCTCCTTATGGACCCTATGTTGTTCTAGCACTTCATCACATGGTGGCCACTCATAATGAGTGTCTAAGGGAGCTTTCCCATCTATGTTGAGTGCCACATGTATGGACTCCTCCTGAAAGGGTCTGTGTTGAATGGGCGTGCCCCTCGAAGGGGTGCCTCTATAGTCCCATTCCATCATGGTATGATGTGGACTATCTTGTGGGTCAGGCCGCCAAGGTGGTATGACCAAGTCCTTGGGGCTATAGCGGAGGCGACTTGTGCCCCCTTGTACACTCTTCGTAGCTTCTACCCATGATTGGGCTTGGCTACGGGTGTACACCATGGTGGTGTCTCTCTACAAGCTATGTAGGTTTTTATCTTCTTTATGATTTTTTTTATGCTACACTAAACAAAAGGAATCACACAATCAAAGAAGTGATTATCTCGTTTATAGATTAAAGGTGTGCCCTAAATCTGGTTTAGTGTGTTTTGATTTTTGTTTTGAAAGCTTTGTAAAGAAAGTGTTGTTGTATATGCAATATGATGGCTCTTATATCTCCCAAAAATGGTCACCCCTTCAATATACCACTGCCAGGCCGTTATACCAAACCTCTCAATATACCCGCCCTTACGTGAGGGAAACTATTGGTACGCGAGAGCAGAATGGTACGTGGAACATAGGCGGTACGGAAGGGGAATCACCCTATTTTTGACACCTACCATAGAAGACTTATCCTCATGCGTTGGGAATCACCCCAACTACACTTGGTCAACTTTCATCAGGATTTACGTCTAGCAATAGTAGCGATCGGGGTTATGTATGCAAAAATTCAAGCCAAGGTGGTGATGAAATCCACCGTTGGTCTTGATCAAGGGTTGGGGTTTTACGACCAACTCCTTGGTGTTTAAATTACCACGTGGTGTGTGGGGTTCTTTTTACTTGTGTAAAGGAAGAAAACATGCATTAAAACTCTCCTATGCAAGCAAAGAAACTAGAAAATGACAGAGATAAAAAATAAAAAATGATAGAGGATGCTCAAAACCCCTACCTCTTCTCTGCCCAAATCGGATGCCTCTGAGTTTCTGCTCTAAAAGTGCATAGAGAGCTAATCGTCCTAGGGTGGGATGAATATCAGAACTGTATTCATCATAGGGTGGGATGAATGCCCATTCGTCCCTGGGTGACATGAATTCTAGCTCTGTACTCATCATAGTCTGGAATGAGCAGCAGTCCAGCGCTTGAAATATTGGTACCTGCAAGCAAAAACACACAAATTTTGATCAAAAATTTGATCTCAAAATTAGGGGACAGGGTCCCACCGTGATCGCCACTGAAAGCATGAGGATACGGAAACAAAAGGAAAGGGATGCAAACAAAAGGAAAATGTAACGCTAAGTCCTACGAATGAAAATGCATGAAAAGAGGGAAAAGCAAATGAACTGAAACAAGATATAAAAGCAAATGTAAAAGTACAGCCCTTTATTTTATTAATTTTCTTTGAAATCCGGTTACAATACGTCTCCTCCATTTTCAGGGGCTAGGAGCGTTAAATATGGCTTTGTTACACCATGGATGGTACACTTTCTTCCGCGTGCCCACATGTAAAATGGGTGGACCAAACATCACCGCCGCTTGCATGAATGCATCTTTGATTCCTTGCTGCCCCTCTGGTGTCGAGATCCTACGTTCAGAGAAACAATAAATGATTAGTAGCACCTACGGATGAAGGGAAACATGCGATCCCCAAAGCCTACGGTTAATGCATGCATAAAATAATTAAAACTATAACTAAAACATATCAGAATGAGCTGAAATTTGGACAGAGGCAAGAAAACATTACCAGGAACACACTGCAAAAGGAACAGTCGAGAAATCTACCACAGATTTCTAATCGCTCCGGGGTGGGACGATTAGGACTATCAACAAAATGTCAAAAAGCAACCTCCTAAATGTCCCATCCAGGAGGCTCCAAATCACCTACAAAGTTGGGGTTAGGAAAAACGGGGCATTTTGGAATGACCTAGAAGGTCAGATTTTGCAAATTCGGCCTCGATCGCCCGATATCTGATGATGCTCCCTGTATGTTAGTGAAAGCGAGAAATAACAAAAGCATGATCAAAACTCATCAAAATGACATGAAATTTAAATGGCAGCATATATGAATAACCTAAAATCAAATGCAAAAAAAATAGTAATGAAATCTACTACAGATTTCTAATCACTCCGGGGTGGGGCGATTAGGACTACAACAGTGCGGGGGCACCCGAGGCGGGACGCCCACCGTTTGGGGCCCGGTTTCGGCACCAATCCACTTGGGATGGGTCCAAAACCTCTTATGGGGTTGTGTCAAAAAATTGGGTGGGATATTGTGGCCAAATGTTTGGGTTTTGGGTCCGGATTGCGCTTCCAATAATCACCCAATAACCTCCCTTCCAAAAGAGAGATCAAGGATGTGAAAGGCACAAGCAAAAGGTGAGGATGTAATTCGGTAGCACTCCATTGCTCCAAATGCTCCTGCTCTTTCCTTTTTTGGGGTGAGAAGACTCACCATTTTATAGACCTGAAGGTCTCTGTGAATGAGCATGCAGAGGCGCCACTTGGCCATCATGCCTTGCCAGGGGGAAGAAGATTCCTCCCTGATTAAGGGCTCCATGACTGCCTCTATGACTGCCTCTTTGAGCTCAAAAATGCTCACTCGCACTCCCATGCATTGAAGGTGGAGTTAAGTGGCGGATCTGAGCTGCCATTTGTCAAGGTTTGACCTTTTTCCCATCAAACCTGCTATTCGCCCCACCCTAGAGCGAATGCTGCTAATCGTCCCAGGGTGGGACGAATACCGATTCGTTAATCATCCCAGGGTGGAACGAATAAGGAGCAGAGTGCCTGAAAGGTGCCAAATTGACCTCTGACCTTCCAAAACTATTGTGAGAGTGGTTAGGACCACTGTTTAACCTCTGGGGGCTGCCCTAGGGGCTGTGTATGCCAATTCGATCAGTGTTTGTAGCCACATAATCGGATTGGTGCTGTTTTGGTGTCTACAATTATCACTTATGTTGAATGCAAGACAAAGAAGATGAGTGGATTTCTTAGCAGAATAAGACTTTGGTATTGAGTATATCAAAGGGAAATTAAATAATATTGCAGATGCATTGAGTAAGAGAAGGTACAAAGAGACTTTAACCTAATATGGATTTTATGGATAGGGTCAAGGAAATGCAACTACATGACCCATATTGCATAGAAATTTAGGATAAAATGGAATGAATTTTTGAAGAAAACAAGGGTTTCAACATGGAATATGGGCTTAAGGAGAATGGTTATGCAAGAGGTACATAAATTCTCCCTATTTTTCTTGTCCAAGAGGGTAAAAAATGATAGATAATATGAAAAGACCTTCTCTTGGTCTTGGATGAAGCAAGATATCAAATATTTCATTACAAGATGTTTAAAATATTGAGAACTAAAAGTAGAACATCATCATCTAGCTAAGAAAATATACCCACACGAGGTGCCTATGCAAAAATACAGGTAATCTTAATGGATATTATTATGGGTTCCCGTAATACTAGGCACCAACATGATGTGATCTTGGTAATGATATACAAATTATTGAAGGTTACACACTTTATACCATAGAACATCAAGGAGGATGCACCGGTGGTGGCAAATAAGTTTACTAAGAACATATTTAGGGTACATGAGTTACCTAAGGTAAACATATTAGATAAGAACTTTAGATTTATATTTGAATATTGATAGGCTAAATAGTGTGCATGGGGTACTCATTTAAATTCTAGTTTTGCAAATCATCCTAAAAATAGATGGTCAAACTAAGAAGGTAAACCAAGTATTGGAAGACATGTTGTACATGTATTGCATGGATAAAGAGTCAAGTGATAAGACTTCTTGCATCTCATGGAATTTGTATGTAATAATTTGACTGTGGGACAATCCATAGGATGGGTGATGATCAGGTTGGACATTTTCCAAGAGATGGAGCTATTGCCAGAAGAGCTATGAGGACCTAAAAATATCACCAAGAGAATTCTTTGTAGGAGACAAAGTCTTATTAAGGGTAAGACCCATGAAAAAGTGCCATCAATTCAACTAAGTTAGATCCTTGCTATTTTGGGCTATTGTGAGGTCTTAAATAAGATTTTTCAATAGTTTCTAGGCTAACCTTGTTGCCCAACTTGTTAAAGATCCATGTTACTTTCCACATGTTTTTGTTTAGGAATTATGTTTCTAGTCCTCCTCACGTGTGGAATGTTTCTAAATTACAAATGGTAGATTTATCCACCATTAAGGTGAGATTAATTAATAATTTAGGTTTCCAAGAAATGGGCCCTAGATCTATGTAAGGTCTAGTGGGACCAATATTCTAAGAAATATGTTGAAGAAATAGGGCAACATTTTCTACTTTTATTTGAATTAACACTTGTTTACTCACTTGCAGGAAACACAAAGGATTATGTTTAGACCAAGGGGGGAGTATGTAAGGACCCTCCTTAGAAGATATCATTATGGATAGTAAGCTATGTTTTTATGAGTTTATATAATGTATAGTTTCATTTTATGATATCTTTTGATAAGATGATTTCATCCTTTATGGAATATAGTACTGCTAACGTATCTATGGGTGCAAGATCAGGTGCTCTCTTTGGTAGGACCATATGTGTGAACCACCTACAAAGAGATATATTTAGAGAAATTATGAGGATGAGTTGTTCATTGATAGCTCATTGTAACATAGAAAAATACCTTTCATGTAGATGCATTTCATTTAGGCATGTGAATATTCACACCATTGGGTAAGGAAATTGCTTGAGCATAAGCCTCCTTAATATGATTAGTGGTAGCTTTAGACTACCTTAAATGAGGATAGCCACTTAAGCAAGGAGTAATAAATGGTGTGTATTATTATTATTTTTATATATTTTTGTATGATTAGCATAGAACCAATGCAATGTTATTGTTGTATGGCTTGTAAGCTTATGTGTAGTACGCATAAAACTAGGTTAGCATTGTAGTTTGTTTACAAAACAATATTAATGCTTTAATATTTTGAACTTTTATATTAAAAAAGGTTGCAAAGGAAGATCTATTAAATAATTATAGCTAATTTAGCTTAATAAACCTCCATCCCTTTGTATGCCTTTTTGAGCACTCATCTTTTATTGAGTGGCTATTAAAGGATATTCTTGGTAATGTGCCTACATTACCAAGTCATGCATATGAGAAGACTACCTGTATTTTAATAAAAGGAGTAAAGAAGTATTTTGGAGGGGGTTGGAATGAACACTGGAAGAGGAGGATGAGAGGAGGAATAAAAGCAAGTAAGGAGGTGACAACCTAGATCATGGTATTGGAGTAAGAAGTACCTTTTGCTCTATAGTTTTACTTTTGAAAGGAAAAGGCTTCTTATTTAGCAGCTTAGTATTTTCCTTTGTTATGGTTTATGCACTCTTTCAACTTGATGGTTATCCTTGTTGTATGCATTGTTTAGCCTTCACTTGTTGCACATGGTGATTGACCTTTGATTTACCCATATGCACTATTGCAAATATTGTTGTTTTACCTATAGTCTAGTTTGGTTTCATTTTAGACTTGTTTGGCTACATTGGGTAATGTTTTGATCATGTGTTTTATTTAGTGTCCTCTAGAATTTCTCTTGATTTTTTATGATCGACATTGCTAAGCAAATGTCTATTATGCTCTTAACATTTACAAGCTTGGATTTTTTTTGCATGAGCTCCTTTTGTTTGGTCATTTTCTTTATGACTTATTGTTTAGGTTGCATGGCGTATGATGTTAGGTTGATTGTACTTTGCTTTGAATCACTTCCTTCTTATGTTTATGGTGATCGGTTTATTTTTATTTTATTTTGAAGTCCTCCATTTCCTTTGCTTTATTTCCTTACCTGGTTAAGCTTGTTCATGGTTGGCTAGTATTTTACCTACCTACATGGGCCAACTTGGACTTCTGCATATTTTTACTCCTAGATCCATAGGGTGTGTGTTCTATTGTTACTTGGGTCATCTTGATTTTTAAGCTATTTGGGGTCTATGTGGAGTGGTGTATCTTCCTTACTTGTACCTTGGTGTTGTCACACCCCTTTTTCTCCCTACGTCATCCTGTGCGTAGCACTTCTCAGGTGGTGATGATAAGTTTTGATTTCAAGTTTAATTTTGTATTTGATGTTGAACCTTAGTGGTTCTATTCTTATTATTTTATTTTTTAATCCAACTTTGGGTTTTGTATGCATTATGTATGATTGTGTGTTAACATAATGCATGTGGTGCTTTTTTATTAATGTTTGGCAATTGTATATTTTTTAAATCTTACTGTTATGTTATTACTAGATTGTTAAATTAAGACCCCTATGTTGATAATGTTAGTAGAGAAATTGGAATGTAGGGTTTCCCTAAAGAATGCTTTATGTGATGAAGTTATTTAAGATATTTCCTTAGTTGTTGTAAAGAAATTTTAATAGTTTACCTTTCTTTAAAGTTAAAGAATATTTTTTATTAGATTAAGTGCTTTAATATTTCTTAGTTGTGGTAAAGAAAGTTAAAGTAAAGAGTGATTGATGCTAGAATAAGTTGCTTTAATATTTTCTTTAGTTGTATAGAATGTTTAATGTTAAGGCATGCTTTATGGTTTTGAAAGATAAACTAATATACTGATTTTAGAGACTCTTATGAGTTACGGAATCATTATAAAGAGTATGGGATTCTCTTGTATTTGTTTTGAATTTTTTTTATAGTTTTGAAAGAGAAACTAATGTAATGATTTTTGAGACTCTTGTGAGTTAAGGAATCATTATAAAGAGAAGTATGGGATTTTATTGTATTGTTTTGAATGTTTAATTTTGGTTTTGAAAGAGAAACTAATATAATGTTCTTTATGGATTTGGCATCAATGGATTATTATTTGAGTATGGTTTTAATAAGAAACTATTATTGATTCTTGAGACTTGTGATTGTTAAGGAATCAATGTATTAATGCATGATGGTTTTGAAATAGAAACTAGTAAATGATTTTTGAGACCTGAGATGGTTAAGAAATCATTTTAAAGAGAAGTATGGGTTCTCTTACATGAAATTGTTAAGTAATGTTTGAAAAAAATATTATCACAATAAATTCCTAAAATCTTGGGTAGATTAAGGATTCATTATAGAAGATAAGTGTGGGATTCTCTTGTATTAATGTTGAATGTATGTTTTTGGTCTGAAAAGACCAACTATGTTTGCCTAGCCAATTCTTCTTCATTTTTAGCATCACAGTTGAAGTCTTGTATTCTGCTCATAACTAGATCTTCAACATTAGCCACTTGCAGGCATTCTTCTAGAGTGAACTCCACTTCAGATAACTATTCATTTATCTTGTTTTCCCATTTTGCCACTCTTCTATCCCAAGTTTACCATTTTGGCTTATCTATCAAAAATATTAAAAATTTTGCAAACTCTTTAGCATAAAATGTGACAATACTATCATTATTCACTAGGTGTCATTCATTTCTTCGTAGTATTATTAAAAAATCTAAAAAGTGGAGTATACTTTGCTCACTCTATGGTCTACCTTTTCTAATTGAATTTTTAGGTCATCTGCAGTGAGCTTAATCATTCCAATGTTGTAGTATATCTCCCTCAGATCTTCCAGTTTGTTTTGAATTTTATTATGCATTTCTCTTTTGAATTTGGAAATAAAATCATAGAAATAAATATTCAATATTATGATCTAAGGATCTATTACTAATAATGCAACCTATGAATGCAATATTTTTTTCTTAAGGCTGTCCACTTCTACTTTTAATATTTTACTTTTAGTTTTCAATTCAATTGCTTTGGTTGTCTATAATTGATTACTTTTGTAGAGGCTCTCTACTATGGCCACATGGGATTGGACCTATGCCTTTGCAAGGACCAAAGGATTTTCTTAGTATTGTACTATTTCTTTTCCTGTTGACTTGTTTAGTTGAAGAGTTGTGATCTGACATATTGGAATTATTGCTTCCATCATTATGAGCAGCTCATTTGAGACCTGATTGTCTTGATTATCTACTTATTCTACTATAACTAATTTTATTTTGGATCCTTCTCTGCTCCTATAGTTTGTATTTGTCTCTCTTCTTCATGATTGAAATGTATAGCCTCGTCTCTCACTTGTGTTAGGGTGAGGCTCTAATGAGTTGCTGAAGAAGGTAAGGCTTCTAGCCTTGGTTTTTTCTCTATGGAGAATTTGGAGAGAAGTAAACTTTAATGGATGCCCTCTTAGTAAATTAGCCAATCCCCCTGCCAGTTGGATCCTCTCAAGAACTTTTACGAAGATCTTGTACTCATCTTTATCGATCACTATACTGGTGGGGATGACTTGAGGGAGGATTGCTACAATTTCAAGCTTGTGTTTGGGATCCATAAGTGCCTTAGCTAGGTCAAGAGGGGTGATTTGCATTTGTATAGAGGAGGCAATAACTATCTCTTTACATTTTATGACTAAGGTAGTGCTTTGGGAGGACTAAACATATGAGGATTTCTCTATTTTTTTCCCTACTAGATCAATGACCTCCATCAATATTTCTTTTTGTTTAGGTTCTTTATTTATGACCTCCAAAATTGGGTCTTGGAATTCCTCTAGATGAGTTGCTAAGATCAAGGGGGTATCTAGTTCAACTGTGGCCCTTATGCACACTTTTAGATTAATGAGGTAGTTGCACACCATATATATATGAGTGTGTGGCCTACTTTTGGAATTCTACCATAATTTCTTGAGAGATTCTCCTCTCCTTAAAGTGACTTGCATCGTATCTTCAAATATATCTCCTCTATGGACCACTACCCAATTGGGTATTTTATCTACAACTTTATTATTGTAATAATCATAGGAGTCATAGAGTCTCCATGTAATCTCAACAAATCCATATGAATACATGTTTTCCAAAGAAGCTATTAGATTGTGGTATTACTTATATACATAGTGCCCCATTCTACAAGGGATGTTCAACCAAGAAATTTTGGCTTCTTTCTTCGTTACCCTAGTATTGGTTTCTTCTACAACTTGTTTTATGATCTCTAGCACTGCAATTGACCTAAGGAAAATTTGGGTAAGGCCTTTGGGGGGATTTTTGACCTGTATATGCAATTGATCTCCTACATTGTTTTCAAGCAAAAACTTGGCTATTCCTAACTAAGTTTGTGAGGATGTTTACCACAAAGCCAAAAATAGATACCTAAGAGAAATTTGCCAAAAAAATTGGCATAACTGGACTCACCTTCCTGTATCTAGGGAATTTTTTCCTAAATAATTTCCTTGTACACCCCTCCACATTCTTCAATTGTATTCTTATCTATATGGCCTACTATTAAATGTATGAGGAAATAATAATATGAAAAATGGGGTATTACCTCCTCTGCTCTAGAATTACTCTTTTTAATAGTTGGAGTTCCCCATTTAAGGTGTCACAGATCATTTTTTTCCACTTATATATGGTTGGATGATCTTTCCTATTGCATTGTACTATTAGATACAAGATCTTTTCTACCCAAAGTAAATCGTAGTCTCCCATCAGTTTGTTAATCATATCGACATAATCCCTCACCTAGGGGTGAAGTGTAGATATATGTACAGGGAATTGATATAACACTTATCTATTATAATAAAATATCTTAGTGTAAAATATAGTACCTACCATGTATTGGGCTTGAGAGATCAATACCTTTTTATCTAGAATTCTTGCGGCTTCTTTGAGATGGAATACTTTGCTTATATTCTCTGGAGTGATTCTAAATACAACTCGATTTATATAATCCTTTATCACCTTCATATTTGGATCATACACCATAGCCAACCAAGATAATAGGTTTGAAGAGTAATAAACTTTAGGGTATATGATTTTGACCAGATTACATGTCCACCTATTACTATATGGACTATGGTTATTTCAAGCTGTGTACACACTTCTAAGAAGTCATTTTAATAAGGTGAAGTGGTGTTGATAGCTCTCTTCAGTTGGGTGATAGCTAAAAGTTATTGTGTTCTACTACCCACTGTTGTTTTGTAGTGTATTGTTGGCTTAGCCCTAATAGATTAGAGAATTTCTTGGTCTCCCTGTTAAAATTTGTACCTTGCAAATTATAGTATGGCGATGCTTTAATGAAATATTCAAGCTTTATTATGGTGGCAGGAACTCGAGAAACAACACTGGATGAAGCCATTGCATAGTGTTAAGATTTTTAGAATTATAATAACCTTCTACACCAAGTAGAAATTCTTACAACTCTATGTACCTATTGAGGGATTGTAGAAATCAAGCACATGAAAAAATTTATAGCTTTTACGAGATGTTTTTCTTCATGCTTTGCAATTAAAACTCCAACTACTACCTTTGTCCTTCTTCCACCCATCAGTTGCCACATCACTTCCTATAACAAATTTACCTATATTGAGAATGTTCTTTTATGATTGCTTTTCATAAATTGAAGATGATCTATACACTTGTTTGATCCTAATCTCCTTGTGGCATCCTAGTTGTTTTAATATGTGTGTCTAATGGAACCCGAGGAAAATATGTCCTCAACTTTGTACTTTGGTCCACGTTCCTTTAATTATCATTTACCAATTTTTTTTTTATTTGTGGAAAACATCCCAAAAGGGATGCCACTTTCGGGTAAGACCCAAGGAGGCAAGGGTATCCATTTCACCAAAAATGCCCAAGACTCGGACCTGGCCTACCACCTTTGACATACTCAAGGAGCAAACAAACACACAAAACCAATTTAAAAATAAGTAAATAACAACAAAAATAATAAAATAAAATAAAAAACATGCTCCTTGAGTGTGTCAAAAACAAAAGCACAACCAAACACGCACAATAAGATAAAAGAAACCACAACACAAACCACATAGAAAAACACAAGAACCACATAACAAAACACAAACAAGACAAAAACAACAGAACACTACAAAGACATAACCCAAAAAAAACATGAAAAATAAACACAACCAAAACCTAAAAATTAAAAAAATAAAATAAAAATAAAAATAAAAAACAACCAACAACGAGACAATAAACAAAAACAAAAAACATAGAAAACACTCACACATAAAAACACGAAATAACACAAACAAAGAGAAACCCAAGAACAAGAACGAAAAAAACACAAGAACAATAACAAAAAACATAAAAAAAAACAAAACAACAAAAACACATGAACAACAAAAAACAACACAAAGAACACAAAAACAAAACAAAACAAAAGAACCCACCCACCTTAAAAAACTAAAAAAAAAAAGAAAAAAGAAAAAAAATTGAACATAACAATGACCTATCTAGACCAGAAGACTATTAAGGCAAGAATCAACGGAGGAAACAAAATAAAGAATAGAATGAGCTAGGGAACTAAAAAAAATTGAATGAACCAAAGAGAAGCAAAAAAAAAAAAACAAGAAGAAACTAGGTACCTTCAGAGCTGGAGCCATCCAAAGAAATGATAGAAAGAAGAGCTTCCCTAATTTGAGAAGCCCACCATATAGGAGGGTGGCCATAACAAGTAAGATCACCTTTGTCCAAAGCCCAATTAGCTAAAGCATCAACACTCTTGTTTTGATCTCTGACCACATGATTGTAATCAACTTTCAAAAATCCCATCTGGATTAATTGAATCTTCTCAATAATTCTTTTTATTCTCCAATCCACCTTATGATTCTTAGAAGGAGTCTTCAAGAGATTAATCATAAGTTGAGAGTCAGACTCAACTAACACCTTTTCCCATCCAACCTTAGTAGCCTCCTGAAGGCCTCTGAGGATACCATACCCCTCAGCAAGGTTATTGGAAAGAATACCCAAATTCTCGAGCAAAAGTAAAAACCAGGGAGCCATCTGAAAGTCTACCAATTCCTCCCACACTGGCTTTTCTAGGGTTCCCTCTAGAGGCTCCATCGGTATTGACTTTTCCAAAATCCTTAGGAGGAGGTTGCCAATTTCTAGTCCTATCCATCTTACTAATACTCACATTCCCTTTAAGTTGGTTGCCCTTAGAAGATTTAATCTTCAATATTTGCATCACTTGATCCCATCTTTGGTGGGAGTTTTGGGGGTGATTAAGGAGTTGATGGACTGATTCAACTAAGTTGGCTATGGTCTTTTGCCAAATATAGTGAATATCCTTCCTATCTTGATTAAAAATTTGGTTGTTCCTTTCATTCCAAATATTCCAAAGAAGAATGGTAGAACCCATCCAAACTAAGCGCCTAATAAAATGATCAACACCCTCTTGATTAGGCCAATCCCTCCAAAGTTGTTCAAAAGTAAAAAAATTGGACCACTGTAAGCCAAGTAAAGTGGCCATTCTCCTCCATAGCTCGAAGGCTAAAGTACACTCAATAAAAATATGGTTGAGATTTTCTACATTCTCTTCACACATTTCACATCTAAAAGGGCCATGAAAACCACGCTTCATAAGTTGCTCACCAGTAAGCACCCTACGATGCAATAAAAGCCAATTAAAGAACCTCACCTTAGGCCAGAGCTTTTGAGCCCACAATCAAGAAAATATGTCAGAAGAATGGTTGGGATTATTATGGCATAAGGTCAAATAACCTTGAGCAACTGAATACTCACCCTTAGTAGTGTTGTTCCATCCAAAACAATATTTTTCATGGGACCAAGAGAGGGATCTCATATGAAGGATGCCTTGGATATCTTGTCTTTGCCTTTCTGGGATTTGAATAGGCCGAGTCCTCAATAGGGATCCAATATCTACCAACCTTTGAATTACCAGTATGGTACCGATAGTAATTAGCCACCTTTATCCAATTAGCTCGGTGAAGCTCCTCCATCCAAGGCCTCCAATCGGGAAACTGAGTTATCAAAGGCTTGTGACCATCCCAAGAATCTGTCCAAAAATTTGCATGTTGACCATTATGAATGATCCAAAATAATTTTTCTTTATCAAATCCTCACCAGTCTTAAGAACTGCTAAAATGGGAGAACCTTTGGTAGGAAGTTGATAGCGAACAAGGTCTTCAGGACTTTTGTTCTCAACATATTTAGCACGAAGATTATTGGCCCAAAGAGCATTGGGGTTATGCAACATCCTCCAATATAATTTAGCAGCTAAAGCTTTGTTGTTATTAATTGAAGACCAGAATCCTAACCCCCCTTCACTCTTAGGAAGACATAAAGTATCCCATTTCACCAAGGCCCATTTTCTTTTCTCCTTAGTACCACTCCAAAGGAAACGATGACTGATTTGATCCAATTCTCGAAGAACAACCTTTGGGATATTCAAAATGGAAGAAACATAAATAGGAATAGCTTGAAGGACTGATTTTACCAAGGTGATTCTACCCCTCGGAAGAAAGCCACTTGTTGGTCCACTTTCCAATTTTCTTCTTGACTTTGTCCAACAACCAATTCCAATATTTATTTTTCTGCCTTTGAATATTTATGGGAATACCTAAATAAGTGATTGGAAGAGAGGTCTTCTTATATCTTAATTTATCCAAGACCATGGATTCCTGTCTAGCAGAGCGAGTGAAAGAAAATAACTTTAGATTTGTCTTCATTGATCAATTGCCCGATAGCCTTAGAAAAATAACTAATGATTTGCTTAATATTAGAAGCTTCCTTAACTATAGCTTTACCTAAAAGAGTAGAGTCATCCACAAATTGAAGATGAGAGATAGGTCTAGCTCCATGAGCAATGGTAACTCCCTCAAGGGTTTTGTTTTCCCTCTTTTTGGTTATAGTCCTACCCAAGCATCAAGCAAGAATGATGAATAAATAAGGGGATAGCGGGTCACCTTGCCTAATACCTCTGGAAGCTGGGAATGACTGAGAAGGCCTACCATTGATAAGAACTAAGTAGGAAACTGAAGAGATACATCCCATAATCCAATCCATCCAATCCTTAGAGAAACCAAATTGCCTCAAAACTTTGATAAGGAAGTGCCAATCCACTCTGTCATAAGCTTTGGATAAGTCTAACCGAATGAACATGGAAGGAGAATTTTGCATATCCATGGAATGGATGGCTTCCTGAGCAAGAACTATCTCATCTACTATTTGACGTCCTTCCACATAACCCCCTTGCTCTAGGGAAATAATCTTATGCAAAAGAGGCTTCAACCTTTACTGCCATGATTTTAGTAATGATTTTGAGAAGAACATTACATAAAGCAATAGGTCTAAAAGCTGAGATATGATCAACCTCTTGAGCTTTTGGAACAAGAGTAATATAAGTTTTATTGATAACCTTCAAAATTTCTTTGGCTTTCCTGGCTTCTTCCACCACCTCTAATAAATCAACATGAAGGATATCCCAGAACTCTTGGTAGAACTCAATGGGAAAACCATCAGGACCTGGGGTTTTCCCTTTTTGCATTTTAAAAACTACTTGTTGAAGCTCATTGATAGTAACAGGAGCAGTCAAAATAGAGTTCTCCTCAGAAGTGATAAGAGAAGGGATTGCTTGAAGAACATTTTGTTGTGAAGCTGAGTCAAGAGGAGTAGCGGCAAAAATATTGGAAAAGTAATCAACAACAATAGAGTTCATGCCATCCCAAGTATAAACAACATCTCCAGAATCTGATTTTAAGGAAGAAATAAAGTTGTGAGATCTTCGAGCTAGAAGAGATTTGTGGAAGAAATTTGTGTTTCGATCTCCTTCTTTGAGCCATTGAATTCTAGATTTTTGCTTCCATAAGATTTCTTCTCTTTTTTCCCATTCCTCTAACCGAGTTGTGAGTTTAATTTCATCTGCACTTCTCTTCTCTGTGAGGCCATCTAAACGGATTTTCTTATTCAAATTTTCAAGATGAGCAATAACTTCATGTTTTTTTTATGAACATCCCCAAACTCTTTCCAGTTCCAAGTCTTGATTTTGGATTTAATGTATTGCAGTCTTTTGGCAAAACAGAACATCTTAGTCCCATGCCTAGGTTTACCTTCCTTCCACCATTGTTGCACATGAGGTCTGAAGGAAATGTCTCTAAGCCACATTAATTGAAAATGAAAAGGAGAGAAACTCACATTGGTTTTCCACATTTCCACCATGACTAGCCAATGATCCGAACCAGCATTATTAAGAGTCTTCACTTTAGGAATGTGACCATGGATTAAGAAATTTTTAGAGAGCAAAAACCTATCCAATCTCTCCATTATACAAGCTAAGCCTTGCCTTCTGTTAGACCAAGTCATAAGGCCATTATCCAGTTGGATATCCACAAGATGGAGGTTTGCAATATATTCGCTCATGAGGTCGGTGCTTTTGTCCAAATTTCTATTTCCCCCCATTTTCTCATCCAGAGAGAGGATGGTATTGAAATCTCCTCCGATCAAGATCCAAGCTTTAGGAAAATGAGAGATAATATGAGTAATATCCTTCCACTTGTCTTCTTTTTTCCTCCAAAGAAGTCGGAGCATAAACAATAATGCGAGAGCATAATCTGGTTGGAATGTCTACTTTGAATAGCTATAGCCAACAAACCCCAACTGCCAACCATATGGTGAATAACTACCTCTTTTGGGTCCCAAAGACAAGCAATGCCACCCGAAGTCCCTTGGGAACTGAGGGAAACCACTTTTCCAGCTGGCCAAATTTTCTTGGCAATTGAGTCCATATCCTCCATTGACATCTTTGTTTCTTGAAGGAAAACAAGATGTGGATGATTTATCTGAATCATTCTTCTAATTTCATTTTGTTTTGAAAGACTCCCTTTGAGTCCTCTAATATTCCAAGTGATGATCTTCATTAATACCAGGGCTAAAAAATTTGGGAAGGGCATTAATCTTACCTTCCTCTACAAGCTTTTCACCTTCTTTTACCATATGATATTGATTGGTCTTGCGACCTACTTTTTGATTAGAATCCATCTTCAATTTTTTTTCCTATTTCTTGACTTATTCCAATTGAATCTGAGATGGCTTCTAACCTTGAAGAATGCTCGTACACAGCCAAAATTTTACTAGATGGTTCAACGGAGTCTATATTGGGACCTGCATTATTTGAAGTTTTGACATTTGAAAGATTGTTTTTCTTGTGTAAATTTTCTCCTTTTTTTTTGTTGAAAACCTTTGATTTGTTGGTTTGTCTCTAAGTTCTTCCCTTCATATTTAAATTGTGTTTCTAAGATTTTAGTTTCCATTATTTCCTCTTCCTCACTTGGGACATCATTTGTGGAAAGGATTTCAAACATATTAGCGAGATGACTTTGATTGATCCTTCATAACTGGTTTTTTCTTAGTGTTCTTCTTCTTAGGTATTTGGAAACCTGTTGAGTTTATATCTTCTTTCTTTTGATCAAGAATTTTATTTGGGCAAGCACTGGCCAAATGACCATATTCATGGCAAATTCTACAATGAAAAGGAATGTTCTCATAGTCCACTACTTGCTCCCAAGTGTCTTCCCCAAATTGTAATGTGATATTTTTAGGTAGGGGTTTGTCAAAATCCATTAAAACACAAATCCGAGCATAAATAATATGTTCAAAATTTTGAGTACAATCAGCAGTCATCATAAAAGTTCCTAAAGAGTTTCCAATTGAAGAAAAAATAGTAGGATTCCAAAATTCAATAGGGAGGCCAAAGAGTCTAACCCACACGGGAGCTATAGAAGGCATCTCTTCCTCGGCTTTAAATTTAGTATGCCGAGGGCTTCATGAAAAGCCCTGCCCTTCCAAAAAACCAAGGACCCCCTTGAAAAGTTTTCTCTCTATCTTCATTATTAGCAAATAAAACAAGAAAATAACCATTTGGATAAATAGAGATTTGTAACTCACCTTTAGTTTTCCTACTTTTTGCAGCCCAGACTTTGAAAGCAAGATAGACTCGGACGAAAACCCACGAACCGACAAATTAGTCCTCTTTTTTCCAAATCTTCAATGCCAGTCTGAATGTTACCCATATCAAGCTTAACAATAGGAGTTCCATCAGCTGCTTTAAGACATCCTGACTCCATTTTCTTGGGATCAATATTAGGCATTCTTAGAGGTTTATGGGAAGCCCTAATATTGATATTAGCATTGGGCTGAGGCTGTCCACCATGAAGGGCATCCCTAAAATTCATTTTTGGGACTGAGTCTTCGAAATTCTTACCCTTGACAGGGGTTTTCACAGTAGAATTATTTTGTGGGTGCACCTTAGCACCAGATTCACTTGAGATATGAGCCATTTTTTGATCAACTGCTTGAAACTTGTTTCGTGATCTCTTTAATCCTTGCCCTAGACATCGTGGAAAGGTATGGTTTTCACTTTTCTTTTGTGCAGCAAATTGGAAGTCCGTTGTCACTCAAGTTCACGGTATGATCTATTGAAAGACAAATTTCTAACCCATATTGGATCCCCTGCAACATTTCCTGCTAAAATATTGAGCATAAACCACAAAAATATTGGCCGCTAGGGCCCGAAGGCCCTAAAAACCAACCTCTGGAGCTGCTTGCACTCAACCCGAGATGAAACCCTCGCATAGCCGCTTGCCAAATATCTCGTTCACACATAGGGATGCGCTAGGATCTGTGTTGCTCCAAATGATATGAAAATTGGTGGAGACGTTCTAGGGTTTTTCAGGCATCTACCCTCAAAATTTTAGCTCAATCCGAGTCCGGATGAGTGAGATATGGCCGAAACGAGTTCGGAAGTTTGGGCAGTCCTACGAAAAACGTCTAATCAATCCATTCCACCTTTTATTTATTCTCATTTACCAATTTGTCTTGGTTTAGCATTGCTTATTTTGAAGTATGTTTTAGTTATTTGGCTACCTTCACTTTGTCACTTTTATTTAGAGGTATTTTTTAATCTTCTGCCAACTACGACTATCAAATTTTAACTTTTTTTGAGCCACAATTTCTTTAGCCATTTCTGTAAGTGTTCCTCGTGGAGTTATTTTTGGGCTTCATGGTGTAACTTATTTATCTATACCTCAAGAAAAATATATATTATCTTAGTCAAAATAAATTCAAAAATATGAACTTACAATGCTTTGTCGAGGTATAAGTCGTTCATCATTTTTCCTCCTACTAATCAGATGCCAACGCTCGATTTTCAATGGGAAAAACATGATCATTCAACCCTGTCATGGTGATTCATGATGAACTATCCATATTTGAGCCAAGAATTGTCCAAAATTGGGGTTATGGCACCCAAATCTAGGTCTTCCATCCTTTTTTGGTGGTATGATATAGGCCACTCATCTCTGTCCAATCTCTTGGGAGTGCCATGGCTTGGGTGATCAAATATCTTGGTGGCATATAGTTAAATTTTCTCTTTTAATACTTTAGGTATGTATGGCTAAGGGGTTCAATTTTTAATGAAAAGGTGGTGCAAAAATATGAGGGGCTAAGGCCTTAGGAAGATATGGCAATTGTTTTATTGAGGAGAAATTTCGAACCTTTAGGGGTCAACGATTATTTTCAAGGTAGACTCAATATTTAAAATAGACATGAAGGAGGGGGTTAAGTATGCACATCTATGAATTTTAATTATTTTCCATAAACTTAAGGTGTATGACCATGAAAGAGGGGGAATTCATATAAGTGAATGATTTTATGAGGATAGACCTTCGAAACAACGGAAGACACATATTTACGAAGGACAAAGGTTTTATGGAATCTTAAACTTAAGACTTTGAATAAATGATTATCGTGCCCTTTAATATGGATAGATTTTCAAATCAGTTTGAGACCTTAAAAGATCTAGTGGTATAGGTTACTTGTCGTTTACCTCCTACCAATCAAAAATTGATGCCTGAGTTTTGGCAGGTCAATTAGCATCGTATGCTCTCTTGCGATGGTGCATTATGAGTAATCCATTTTGTAATAATGATATGTTGGCACCCCTCCTTCGATGGTGAATCTTAACCATATGCCTTTGATTCGGTGGGGCTTTTTGATCCATTCATCTTTGGGCCAATCACCATCCAACGCCATTTTTGTGATCCAATTAGAAGCATTCACCCTTTTTTAGCAGTGAATCAAAGTTGTTCATTTTATTTCAATAGAACATAGGAAAATGTTCAATTTTTTATGGGGGGCACTTCCTTTATAACATTAATATCTCCCTAAGGTCAACACAATGTTGAAGACTTTAGAATGGCGAAAGAGGGGAATTGAAAATATGTTACCTTGGACTTTTATATTTACAACTTTAGGAACCAAGGTAGACAATCATTATGGAGGGGACTTATGATTTTATAAGGACAAACCTTAGGAAAATCATAACAACTTGGGTAGTAGAGGGATTATTTATGAAATACTAGGGCTTAGAATTATTAAGGCTTAAGACCTTAAATATTTGATACAATTATTCCTCCTTGATATGAATAGATCTTACCTAGTCAAATACCTTGAGAATTTTGGTAGTACAATTTATTTATCCTTTTCCTCTCATGGTCCAACTCTTTTTTCTTCTTCTTTCCACCAATTGTCATCCAACACCCGAGCTCCGATAGACCAATAAAGAGAATTTATATTTATTTTGGTAGGGTATTTTGAGTCATTCATTTTGGACCAATCATCATCTAGCACCCTCCTTATAGAAAACCAATCAGAAGTATCACCTTTTTTTGATGATGAATCAAAATTTCTATATTATTTCGATGAACCCTTAAGAGGAAATTTAATTTCAAGTCGCACATGTTTGTTTTTTGGGAGAAATGACTTTAGGCCTTAGTATAAGGGGGGGAAATTATATTTTGGGGACCTATGTTTTGGAGTTAAGGATTAAAGTGAGAAAGAAGGATTTTTCTTATGTGCTCTTAGGGGATAGGAAATATTATGTTTTTGGGGGGGCTCTTTTAGACGTGAAAGTTTCATGTCAATTTGGAATGTGCTAATGGGGGAAATGGAGAGCAAGGTTATGCATAAGGGGTTGGAATCAAAATGTACTTGTAAAAAAATGGCGAATCTTAATCGAAATCAAGGTGAATCATGGCGAATCTTAAGCAAATCAAATAAATCATCTTCACACAAATATTTGGGGTATTTGAAGCCTTAAAATGTAAATTCATATTTGGGACATATTTTAACCTATTAAATGATCTTATAACTTCATAAAAATTCCACCATTAGATCAGGCTCAAAAATAGCTTTCCAACAAGTACAAATATGCCTATGTTTGGATATATATTATGGCAAATTGACCCTAAGAAAAAATTATCCTAAAAATTTTAGGCGAATAGACCGACATCAAGGGTCCTCATATTCGCCAATTTCAAATTCTAGAAATACTAATATTCACCCAATTAGTGAATATTCACCACTATGCATAACCATAATGGAAAGTATATGACCTAAGGCTTAGAGGATGGGAAAAATATTTGATGGAACTTAGACTTAGGAATTTAGGAGGGGGAGAAGAATGAGAGGAGATCGATAGTTTAAGAATATTTTGGCGATGACCTTAGGGACTAAAAAAGTTAAATTAAGGACTAATACTCATGAGGTTACAACCTTACAAAAGAATAAAAACCTTGAGGACCATCTTTGGGAACAAGCATGCTTTTGACTTGTTTTTATCGAGATAAAATTTCAAGGGACTACTAGAAACAATACTTTGAATGATATTAACTATCTTGATTCAAAAATTTAAAACCATTTTTATTTAACTCAACAAAAGCACCTAAACCTACGACCTTACAAGACTCTGCAAACTTTGAAATTAGGGGTACTTCTCAAGTTGGATTTGAGGCTCCAACAAGGCCCAAATGAAGGAGTCTTGAGAGCAGCTTAGGGAAATGTAATAAGAGAGTAATAAACGTTTCATAAACGATGCCTGATGTTAGGCCTCCTTAGTTGAGGTAGTAAGGGAGATATCCTTCCATCTTCTTAAGGGTCCTTCACCTTCAAGATAATTGCAAACCCTATTGTTAAATCTGTCCTTTAGGGGAACCAAAATATGACTGCATTATCTCAAAGCACAAAGGGGCTTGTCTATAATCCAAGTATCTTCCCAAAATATAATGGAGTTACCATAATCAAGCTTCCATTTTAAACCTTTCATCAATAGAGATCTAGAGTTAACAAGCCCATTCCAGAAAGCAGAACCCTTAGGAGGGTTCTCACATCTGAAGAAGGGTATGGAAGAATCTAAGTACTTGGCCTTGATGACTTTGACCCAAGGAGTTTCACCTTCTTTTATTATTCTCCATCCAAGCTTAGACAATAGAGCTTCATTAAATTGTTGAATTTGCTTTATGCCTAGCCCTCCTTCTCTCTTAGGTCTACACACTTTATCCCAAGCCACAAGAGGGAGCCTTTGGTTGTCCTCAACCCCTGACCACAAAAAATATCTCTAGATTTTCTCCAATAGTGAGGCCACTTTTATAAGGATTTTTAGCATCAAAAGAAAATAAACTGGTAAATATTGAAGAGTAGATTGCAAGAGTTGCACTTTACTTTCCTGGGACAACAGAACCCCCTTCCACCCCGCTAACTTATGTTGAAATATTTCTATCATAGAATTCCAAAGCACATCTTTAACTCTTCCTTTAAATAAGGGTAAGCCCAAATAGGTTGAGGGGAAATCAACAATATCACAATAAAAATTTTTGGAGATTCTGACCTATCTAAGGGCCGAAGTGTTAACAAAGAACAACTTGCTTTTGTTAAAATTGATGCATTGACCTGAAGCTTGTTCATACTCCTGGAGCACCTTCTTTATATTAGTGGCTTCTCTAATTGAAGCCTCCCCAATAATAATAGTATCATCCACAAACTGATGATGAGTAATCGGTTCAACTGAAGTAGTTGGTCTGATCCCTTGAATCTGACCTTCCCTTCTAGCTGAATCAATGGCCCTACCAAGCACCTCAGCCATTAAAATGAATAGGTAAGGGGATAGAGGGTCTCCTTGTCTTAATCCCCTTTGGCTGGGAAAGAATCTTGATGCTTGGCCATTTACTAACACCGAGAACATAGGGGAAGATATACATCGAGAGACCCAGATTCTCCAAACTGAACTAAAACCAAAGCTTTCCAAAACCTTGTCCAGAAAGGTCCAAGACACCCTATCATAGGCCTTGCTCATATCCAATTTTAAAATCATACCTGTTGATCCTCTTTGGTCCATGGAGTGCAACACTTCATGAATGGATATAACACCATCCACAATCTACCTCTTAGCCACAAAACCCCCTTGACTGTGAGAAATTAACCTGGGAAGAAGTATCTTTAGTCTGTTAGCTAAGGCTTTGGTAAGAATTTTATATATGGTGTTGCAAAGGTTGATCGGTCTGAAGTCCTTGAACGTGTTGGCTCCTTGCTTTTTAGGGATTAGGACTAAAAAGTAGAGTTCCATTCCTTTAGTAAAGCATTGTGAGCTTGGAACTCTCAAAGAGCATCCCCTATGTCCTGTTGAACTATGTGCCAACACTCTTGGAAGAAACCTAGGGGAAAACCGTCAAGGCCCAAAGCTTTGTCCCTCTGCATACCGAACACAGCTTCTTTGATTTCATCATCAGTGAAGGGTTGGATTAAGTACTCATTTAATTCAACAGAAATCAACCTAGGGATGTTTGAAAGAATGGAACGAGATGAATCCTCATTTCCATCTGAACTAACATTTAATAAGTCACTGAAAAATGTAATGGCTGCATCTTTAATTTCGTCCTCTTTCTAGATCATCGAACCATCTTCCAACTTTATCTCCCTGATTTTGTTCGAACTCTTGTGTTTGAGAGTGGATAAGTGGAAGAACCTAGTGTTATGGTCTCCCTCCCTTAGCCAAAGCGATCTGGACTTCTACCTCCAGAAAACCTCCTCCTTTGCCAGCACACTATGGTAGTCACTGAGAAGAGACTTTTCCTTCTCATCAAGGAGAATAGATCTCCCATGAGTTTGCATCATTGACTCCAAGTCTTGGATCTGGTCCCAAAGATCTTTTTTCTACTTGAAAATATTGTTGAAGACCTCCCTGTTCCACAACCTCAACTTCATTTTTAGAAGTTTCAATTTTTTTGCCACAATAAACATTTTGGTCCCCCTAACGTCAACACTCCACCATTCCTTCACTTTCTCCTTCAATTGGGGGTGATGCAACCACATTAGTTTGAATCTAAAAGGAGGGTTTTTTGGTTTAGAGCCAAGGACCATATCCAAGCTCAAAGGGTTGTGGTCGGAGGTAATCTTAGGGAGGGAAGAAAGAACAGAGTTGTTGAACTTAGCAAACCACTCTGGAGAGGCCAGAAACCTATCCAACCTAATATGAATAAGCCTTTCCCCAATCCTCCTATTAGACCATGTATATTTACTTCCCTTTAGATCAATATCAATTAAGCCAATCTCTGAGATGAAATCTGCAAGGTCTTCCATCCCAGCATTGAAACTCTAGGAGCCCCCTTTCTTCTCACTAGGAAAAAGGGGAGAGTTAAAGTCCCCAACCACCACCCATGGGATGGTGAAGGATTTATGCAGCTCTATGAGGTCCCTCCATAACCTCCTTCTTCCCATAACAGAGTTGGGGGCATAGATATTAGTGATGATCCATCTAAAATCTAAAATTTTTCATAAAAAATAACTAAAACATACCTATTCGATTGGTGGATGCAAGAACCTTCCACTCTATTTGGATCCCAGAGAGTCCAAACACCCCTTGAAGCTCCATCAACCACACTAGATGCAACTTCTGCCTTTCTCCACACATTATTTTTGGTACTCAAAATATTATTTGAATCTATCTTCGTCTCCTGAAGAAGCAAAATATTAGGATTATTCATTTTTCTTAAGCTTTTAATGGCTCTCTGCTTACTAGGGGCATTCATCCCCTAAAACGTTCCAACATATAATCTTCATTTACTACTACGATTGGAGTTGTGGCCTCCATTTAAATTTAGGACTTTTTGAGTGCCATTGGCAATCTCCTTTGAAGTTTCCTTAGCTCTTGCCTCAGCTAGCGAAGGTCTCCCCACCTTGGTTTCACTACCTAGGTCAGCATTCTTCCTTGAATATCATGTCTTCCTCATCGAAGGAGTTTCCTCTATATTGCCTACCTATGCAACTTTATCCTTGGGATGAAGTGCTTCCTCTATCAAAAGATTCTCCTTGCTTGAGATTTGGATCTCAAGAGCTAACTCTAGTTCATGCTCAAAACTCTGAGCCAAAATCAACTCGCCCCCTGAAAGGTCTTCCACCCTACTGGCCTACTGAATCCCCTGGGATTCTCTTCTCTGATGTAGTTTCTTATACTTTGAAAGAGTCAAACCTTCAATATCCATTGATTCCTCTCTAGAATCATAGATGTCTTCTATACCTTGATCCTGATTACCCTCCACTAGGTGCTCCTTTCCTTGGATAACCAATATATCCTCTGTTGGACATCCCTCTTGAGTATTACTCTCTGGAACCATATGGGGATCCGTTAGCTTCTCCTTGATAGGCACCTCCTTGGTATTTGTATCTACTTCTAGCCCTTTAGATTTATTCTTATGGGTATCACAACCAGAGCTCTCCCCTTTCTCCATTTGGGGTTTCTTGGACTTCTGGTCTTTGATCTTTCGATTGGGAATGAGAAGCCTTCTTTTTCCAGACTTTCACAGAGTCCCTCACTTCAAGGACAAGATTTCCCCACATGGCCAAACTTCTTGCATATGGAGCATGAAGTAGGAGGGTTTTCATATTTGATCTTCTAGTCCCACGACCTCAAATCTGAGATTAGCCTTATAGAGGATAGAAGTGGCTTGTCTAGGTTAACATTCACACAAAATCTCGCGTGAGTCAACCTAGTTCCTACTTTGGTAGCAGAATCCACCGCTATGGGAGATCCAATGGCACTAGCAATTCTCGCCAAAATGTTTGTGTCCCAAAAATCAAGTGGAAAACCCAGAAGCCTTACCCAAACAGGGGTCATATTCATGACTTCTTTGAATGGGTCAAAAGAGATATCCCATTTCTTAAGTGCCAGACCTCTTCTCCCATAAAACCATGACCCTTGAAGCATGACGTGCATAAGATCCTCAGGGTTTTAGAAAGAAAACAACACAAATCCATTTTGCATGGCCACCACCTCAACAAGGTTTTTGGGTTTCCATTTCTCAACCGCCCACTTCTTGATTGAATCCACATCCGGTCTAGGCCCAACAAATCTACCAACCAGGCTATTCTACCTTTTCTCAATTGGTCTCATGGCTAACATATGTGGGATGCGCAAGCAAATCGTATCACCCTCTTCAATAGGATAAATGGAAAATTTCTCCTGCTGGGGGCCTAGGCCCTAGACAACGTTCTTCCAAGATCGATCCCTCACCATAGGTTGGGTCCCCTGATAGGCCCCCTAATCATAGGCAAGGATTCTCCTTTTCCTACCACAACATAATTTTAAAAAATCCCTAGGTTAAATTGGCTGCCCTGCCACACACCAAGAAAATTTGAACATTTATCCAAGGTGCCCATGCTAATCCCCAAATTCCTCGCTCATGCTCTACTCCCGACAAGCTCCAAAATGGAAAACTTGCTCCTGAAATACAACATCCTCCTCCATTATTCCACTTGAAGTATTAACCTATTCCCTTCTCTTTTACAATCATTGGAGTCTAGTAGGAGCTTCAATATGTTTTGTTATTTCATAAATAATGGGATTTTTTATTTTTATTAAATTGAGAACTACTTGATTATCACAATTTAGTATTGTAGGATTTCTCTTGATTTCCATGTCTAATAAAATGTATTGTAACCAAATTGCTTCACATACTACATCCCTAGTTGCACGATATTCTACTTTCGTTGATGAAAGAGTCATTGCATGTTGTTTCTTACTATGCAAAGAGATTGGTCCTGATCCAAGATTGAATATATATCCTAATGTTGATTTCCTATCATATATAGTTTCAACATAATCAAAATTTAAATACCCCTTAAGATAAAAATTATCATTTGTTTTTATATTGTAAACTATATTTTGTGGTTTTGTTGATATATTGTAATATTCTCTATATAGCTTTCCAATGATTTTTTCTAGATTCTTGTATAATCTAGAGAGATAATTTATAGCAAAAACAATATTGGGTCTAGTATTAGTTAGATATAGAAGGATTTCGATCAGTTGTTGATACATAGTAGCATAAACTAGTGTTGATTTATCATATCTTGATAGTTGCAATCCTTGCTCCATAGGAGTATCTTTAGATTTGTACTTTGTCATTCTAATTTTTTTAAGTAATGATTTTGCAAACTTTGTCTAAGTTATTGTGATATTATTATTATTTTGATAATTTTATAAACCAAGAAAGTAGTGCCAAAGACCTATTGTGGCCATTGCACAACTTGCCCCAAAATTGGGGACCCACCTTAAATTTTGAAGTTTTGGAGAATTTTGGTTTTATTTGAGTGATAATTTTCATAGGTCTCTACCCATGAGCTTGCAGTGTAGTTTCCAAGGTTCATTTTGGGTAGTGTCTCCTTTCATTTATGTTTCAATGTTTAGTGTTTTGGGTTAGATTGATAGATTTAAATTTTTTGTTTTAAATTGTAAATGTTTTTTTTTTGTATTTACATGGTGGAATCGGTAGCCGCCACAAATCCAGGTAGATTGTCTAGCTTTTATGGTCACCACAGTATTCTGCGTTGTCCGCCCCAGAAGCAGCCACACAGATCTCCGTGCAGTCCACCCCTATAACCACCATGCCACAATCATTTTAAACCTTTTACGCCGCTGAATGCACTAGGAAAGGGACAAGCGTTCAGTCTGGCAAGGCCCGAGATTTGAACCTTGGACCTCCATCCCCTTTATGGGGTTTGGATGAACCAATTGGTCTACACCTCAGACCTTTAAATTGTAAATGTTAAGTTTAATGTTTCCTTTTTATTTTGAATTTTAATCATTAAAGCATTTAAAGTGGATTGTTTTGAATTTAAAAGTTTAAATATATATATTGAATGATAAAAACATAAAAAGAATAAAAAATTAAAAAATAATTAAATAATACTAATAATAAATACTTATAATAAATGGAAATGAAACCAAGTGTTTCGTTAGTCTTTCATTATGGTGAAATTTTAAGTTCTGTAATTTTAATTATTTTGGAAATCATTAGTATTATTTAGGACCTTTGTTTTAAGTTCATATATTTAGATTTTATATTGTTAGTTTTAGATGTTTGTTTAATTTTTTTTTATTTTTAATGTTCGTAGGGATTTAGACAATGCGTGACAGAAGGTACGATGACCCGAACCAGGCCCGCCTGGTGACGTGGTAGCTTGCACTAAAAAGTATTATAGGATGACATGGAGACCACATAGGATGGACACACCAACGTGGATGAATGGATAATGCGGATTTCAAGAAGCCTAATTGGAAGGGGAAATTCTCATTTGGATGACCCAGACCATGCGTGGACCACACGGATGACACCTGGACTAGGACATCAACTAGCCCCTATGCCTACATAGACTGGGACATGAATGCATGACCGCTCTCCCATGGGTTGCTATGAGAGAACACAATGGAAGACTTAGACTGCTAGTGCGATAGGAATAGACCCGCATAAGGGACGAACACGATGGACGTGAACATGTCTAGTGATTTTTGAGGGACGACTAGATCTTGACCAAAGAAGTGGACCAAGGCAGATAAAAATTTGGAAAACCGCGTACACAATCGTATTTATATCTACGTTAAATCACGTCGTTTTGGTACTATTTTCACCATCATCTGAGTGTTAAATACTGCGACCAATGGATACTCGATTCATTTGATAGTGTGGTTGATGGTAGTGGAACACCATTAAATGGAGGTTCATATTATTGTTTGTGGCTTACGTAATGGATCTGGATAGAACCCTAACACTGAATCCCCCCATGTGCCCATCATTGGCTCCATAGATGGTCGTAGTTGATGCCAACTCGAAGGAGCCCTACTATATGTCATGTATGCAGTCCACGTCAACATATCCCTACTATGGCTTGATGAGCAACATGGCACCACTTACTATATAAGGGTTGTAGTATATGATCATCAGGATTCAATTTCAAATGAAGACCCTAACAGTGGGTATAGACGGTAATAAATAAGGAGCTGGTTATGAGATGTTCTATAGAGATGAATAAAGGCTTGACCAAGCTTTGCAATGAAAACCATCAGAATGATGACTAGAGATGGGAGAAGTGAGCTGTGCATTGTCTTCAAGGCTAACATTAAATGGCTAATTTACACCTAGATTGCATTTTCAGCGGAGAAAAATTTCTAATAACTACTATATCTCTGGATTATTTAGCTTGATGAAAGATAATGTTTGTAACTATTCTTCTCCTTTTAAGTGGTCATAGTGTTTGACCCAGTTCAAAGCTTGGCTGTTAGAGTAGAGTTCCAGAGGCCTTGAACTGATTCGTCCTATAGTAAAATAGTGTTAGCAATCTATGCTAAGGTAAAGCGGTCCCAAAATATCTTGTAAGAAAATCAAGAATGAACCTTCAGCAGTGGTCACTATCACATAGTCATCTAAGGTGATGAAACCTACACATTTATGCACATGAGGTGGCATGTTGTTAAAACGAGAAGGGATATACAAAGTTATGATTTGTTGCTTGTTAATTAAATTATCTTATGCACCGATGGCTGTATCATTATGAATTCAGGGGCATTAAAAAGGTATTAATATTGGTCACTTTGGATGGAGAGGCGAGGATAGTTTAATGTTTTTTCTATCAGTAATTATAGATATTATATTTATGCGTAAGATTTGCATAGTATGGAAAGGTATCATCGTCCTTCGATCGAAAATACCCAAGGGATGGGGCATAGATGGTTTCAACTATCAGTGAGCTATGGTGTGAGTTGGCAATGGAGTATTGCCATGTGTATATGGTAGGCAACAAAGAGTTGAAAAGCTGAAATATTGTATTTGGTTGGCCGAAATATATCACACCTCACACGAAATTAAATATAGGATAGTGTTGCATTATCTAAAATATGAAACCGGTGATTTTCAAATTATGACAATAGTGAAAATAGTCATTTTCTTGATCAAGTGAATAATGGTATTATACAATGTAACATTTGGCCACAGACAAAGTGTAACCCTCTAAATAATAGAGGGTAGTTATAAATGAAGAGAAATAAAAAGAAATGAGGGAAGAGTAATAGAAAGGTTTCTTTTAAAATCTTAAATACCCATGAAAACACAGACACAGGGGCTGGAAGTTTTGGAACATGAGCATGTGAAGTGGATTGAAAGAATTTTTAGTTGCTGCCAAGATTTTTTCTCACTTTGTATGCATAAAAAGAAGCGATTTTTGAATACAATAAAAAAATTTTATTGTAACCCAAGTGTTGTAGGTGAGTTGGAGAGGAGAGGGCAATCCTCCAAGGGAGGTCCTAGGTTCAAATCTCCACCCTACCAAAAAGCTAAATTGGGTATCCAAAATCCAATTGATAATGTTGGTGCGAGCAGGGTCGGGTGCAACCCTCGGGTGAGTTTGACGGTGTAGAACCCCCTGTTCGTGGTCTCTTAGACCAAGGTGGCTCCGTAAGGGGTTTTTTGCTTAAAAAAAAAAAAAGCTTTATTGCATATTTTTCTTCACGTGTATTGGAATTATTTTAATGGTGTTTTATGCATTAATATGGTAGCATCATTCAGATATTTTTAATGCATGTTTTTACCCCTTAGAATTTTGCCATAACAAAATATAGATTGTGTGGATGTATGTCTAACCTGGTTTTTATTTTGTGTTCGGGATTTAATATTTTCTGCAGGATAGGAGTTTTTTAACAGTAGCTCTCTTTGATCATTTCAACATTATGTTTTATATACTCCAGATTTTTATTTTTATTCTCTAGCCTTATCTTTTTTCATTTTTTTAACTTCATCAAATAAAATAAAAAATATAAAAAAAAATTAAAATCTTAAAAAGAGATGCATGGATTCTGATATCAAGCTTTAAATTTTCATTTCAAGCAATTTTGATTTTATTTTGAAGGAAATTTGAAATTCTAAAATTTCATATAAAGTTTGCATTTTAAAAGGAATTTTGTAATTTCAAAGCTTTACATGATTTCACATTTTAAAGGAGATTCAAACTTCAAGCTTTGCAAGTTGTTTTCAAGTAATAAATTAAATTCTCTTTATGAAAATTACAATTTCACGAAAGGGGAGTAATTTATATGGCATTTCAAAGGCTACCATATTTTAAAGTTAGTCATCTAGTTATTTTCTTTCATGCTCAAGGTTTAACAATACAATATAAAATCCATTCACCAAGCAAGATAAAATGAATCCACTCATTATTTCATATTCACATTTTAGAGATAGATTTTAGTCTTTTATGCTCAAAGTAGGGTTTAACAAAAAATGATAAAATTTGTTAAAATCTGCTTAAAAAAAGAAGATAAAATCTACCTAAACACTTCAAGATAAAATGAATTAAATCACCTTTACAAGATGGTCATATGAGGGCCAATCACATCACATTTTATTTTATTTTAAGTTTCATGAACATAAAGCATTGCAAATCAATTTAACCACATACCCCTTGTTAACAGTTACTTGTAAAACACTAAGGTATTCTAAGCACTTATTTTGATACACTTTCACAAGCACACATAAAGTAAAAGGAACCTTGGAGAAATTTGAATTTCTTTGCAAGAGGGTTTTTCTAACAAAATCCTAACTGTGAGTGTGATTTTACAATAGGGTAAAATTATCACTCAACAGAATTGGTGCTAGGAGCAGGGACTAAATTGGTCATTTTATTGCTACTTAAATGCTAAAATTTTTTGTTGTTACTTGAAAGGCTTATTTGAAGATATTGGTCTTGACTAACAAGGTTTTGTTGACAAGTGATCGCATTCATTGATTGGAAACTTCTTTAGTTGATGATGCATCAATGTTAATCCTTTTACAAATTTGAGAATTTTCTTGATTGTTAAGGTTCAATTAATGTATTATAATGGATGAACATGATGGTTTATTCATTTAACCATTTGAAAATTTGTGAGTCATTTCACACACTTTGAAAGATATATTTCTTTGACTAATAAAATTGGTACCAAGTTATTCTTTAAGGTCCACTAATGGCAATGTCTACTCCAACAATGGCAAGAATTGCATCCTAGATAGGTGGTTATTATAGTCACCTAAACATTCTTGGAGTACCCCATAAAATCCCTAAAGGTGTAGAAGAATATTTACCTCAATTTAGGCATGATGTGGGCAGGCTGAGATACATATTCAAAGATACAAGAACATTTTAATTAATTTGTAAATTATGCATGAAGATGTTGCTTTTAGATTGGTTTCATACACATTGGATGAGGTTGCGTATGATTGGTACATCCACTTACCTCTAAGTTCTATCACCTCTTGGGTTCAACTAGAAATCATGTTCCTTGAACATTTTGGAAAATTGGTTAACTCGGTTATTATACTAAATCAATTTATCTCTATCTGTAAAGAACCTAATGAATCCATGAGATAATTCAATGATAGATTCCATAGGTTGTATACCGAAGTGGTGACACATTACATCATATCAAAAGAAGAATCCATTCAAATATACATGGGAGCCTTAGACCCCTTTACTTCTACATTTCTGGGGATAATTTTTAAAGATCCATCCTTGCCCATAGCCTACAGTGAGGAAATAATAGTAGAACAACGGTGGATTTTGAAAGGTTTTGATGTGGGTCAACTATCCTTACTTAACCCTAAGGCTCACAATCATATACCACAAATGAGTCAGGCTTATGCACAACCTTCTTCTATGATGAACTATTTTTTAGGAGTTATGGATTTCAACCAATACCAACCATCCAATCTAGCACCCTTGAATCAAATAATGTCTAATGTGAGCAATCAATGGGTTAAAATCGACTGTCCATATGTTATAACAACCTTAGATATCATCCAAGAGAAGGTGCATGTTTTAAAGCCAATATCCATCAATGAGGATTGTGGTAAACAAGCTCATCAAAATGTAGAGAATGGTTCATTTCTAGAAATGCATGAACCTTTAGGTAATGGAAGAGTCCTAGATCTAACCAGCATTGAAATATGTAATAGGTCAGGACCTTCCATAGAATTAAATCAAATTATTAAAGTGGATGATCAAGAAAGCCAACATTCTCCAAATAATGACCAGATAGAAATGACAGGCTTAGAGTTATTGTTTATAAGGGAGGATTGGGATAATTGTAGAAAGTTGAATACAAGAATTGATCCCACTGTAGAAACATTTGAGCCATCAGAAGTGGTTGAGAGTCAATTTAAAGAGGAATTTATAGATGGATCTAGAGATTATGTAGAAGACACGATAGAATTTTATCCCTTGATTTTAGAGGATAAGTATTATAACGATTAGGGAAGATATGAAGAATCATTGGATTCTCAAACTCCTATTGATGAAATGTCTATTTCATTTGATATGCAAGATGCTAAAATCACTATCTCACATGAAGATCTTGTAATTATTGAACAAATAAAAAAATAGCATGAAAGAAGGGATGGAATCTCATCAAATGTTTCAAAAAGATGACGATTCTACTATTCTAGAAAAACAAGGGGAATCACTCACTTTATTCCCATTTGAGCTACAAGAAATTAAAATCTCTGTCCCATCCAACAATCCTATAATACTTATGTTACCTCATATAGATAAAACTGCAGAGCATAAGTGGTTCATATTTGATATAGTTGATGAGCTAGAGGAAAATATTGCTTTATTCGAAATAACTCAAGTAGTTGATCAAGAAGATGTGTTATTTGGCACATCCCTTGATCGATAAGATGTATGGTTTGAGAAATATGGGCACCTTTTTAATTGGGTGATTAACTTTGGTGTTTTTGAAAAATAGGTAATCGATGAAGAGGAGGTACTACAAGAAGATGATGATGAAGCCCATAAGGAAAAAGAGGAAATTACAATGGTTCATTGGTTTTCATTTGAAGTTGTCTACCTCCATCTTCTGTGGATATTGCTAAATCATTATTATTTCACTGATCTTTGGTTTCTTTGGTTTCAAATGGGGTTATTCATCTGAAATGCTCAGGAGCATTTCCTAGAAGAGTCACCATTTGTTGTGGCCATTGCACAACTTGCCCCAAAATTGGGGACCCACCTTAAATTTTGAAGTTTTGAGAATTTTGGTTTTATTTGAGTGATACTTTTTTTAGGTCTATACCTATGAGATTGCAGTGTAGTTTCCAAGGTTCATTTATGGTAGTGTCTCCTTTCATTTATGTTTCAATGGTTAGTGTTTTGGGTTAGATTGATAGATTTAATTTTTTGTTTTAAATTTTAAATGTTAAGTTTAATGTTTCCTTTTTATTTTGAATTTTAATCGTTAAAGCATTCAAAGTTGAGTGTTTTGAATTTAAAAGTTATATATATATATATATATATAATGAATGATAAAAACATAAAAAGAATAAAAAAATAAAAATAAATAATAATAATAAATACTTATATATAAGTAAATAAATGGAAATGAAGCCAAGTGTTTTATTAGTCTTTCATTCTAGTGAAATTTCAAGTTCTGTAATTTTAATTATTTTGGAAATAATTAGTATTATTTAGGACTTTTGTTTTAAGTTCATATCTTTAGATTTTATATTGTTAGTTTTAGATGTTTTGTTTAAAAAAAATTGATTTTTAATTTTTGCAGGGACTTAGATAGCGTGTGACAGAGGGTATAAGACCCAGACCAGGCCTACCTAGTGACATGGTTGCTTGCACTGACAAGTGTTATAGGGCTGAAATGGGGACCACCTATGATGGACACACAAATATGGATGGATGGATAGCATGGATTTCAAGAAGCTTGGTTGGCAAGGAAAATTCCCATTTGGATGATTAGGACCACGTGTGGACCACATGGATGACACTTGGACCGAGACATCGACTAGTCCTCATGCCTACATAGACCAATACCTGAATGCATGACCACTCTCCCATGGGTTTCCATGAGAGAACGCAGTGGAAGACTTAGACTTCTAGCATGACAAGGATAGACCCGCACAAGGGACGAATATGGTGTACATGAATAGTAGGTCTAGTAATTTTTTAGGGACAGCCAAAACTTGACCAAAGAAGTGGACCAAGGTAAACAAAAATTTGGAAAATTGTGTACACAATCATAGTTATATCTACCTTCAATCGCATCATGTTGACACCATTTTTCACTGCCATCTAAGTATTAAATACATGCAATCGGTGGATACTTGATTCATTTGATGGTGTGGTCGATAGCAGTGCAACACCATTAAATGGAGGTTCATATTATTGTTTGTGGCTTGCGTAATGGATCTAGGTAGAAACCTAATCTTGACTCCCTCCATGTGCCCATTAGTGACTCCATAGATAGTCGTAGTTGATGCTAGCTCAAAGGAGCCCTACTGCCTATCATGTATGTAGTCCACATCAACATCTCCTTATTATGGCTCGATGAGCAACGTAACACCATTGACTATACAAGGGCTGCAGTATATGGTCATCAGAATTCAATTTCAAATTAAGACTATTAATTAGCGTATATGGTAATCGATAAGGAGGTGGTTATGAGACGTTTTGTATAGGCAAATAAAGGCTTAACCAAAATTTATAGAGAAAACCATCAAAATAACAATCAAATATGGGAGAAGCAAGTTGTGCATCATCTTCAAGGCTAACATTAAATGGTTGATTTACACCTAGATTGCATTTTTAGTGGATAAAAAATCCTAATAATTGTTGTATCTCTAGATTATTTGGCTGGATTAAAGATAATGTTTATAACTATTCTTCTCCTTTTAATTGGTCGTAGTGTTTCACCGAGTTCAAAGCTTGGCTGATAGAGTAGAGTTCTAGAGGTCCTCAATTGTCATCCTGTAATAAAAGAGTGTTAGCAATCTATGTTGAGGTAAAATAGCCCTGAAATCATCTTGTAAGAAAATCAAGGATGAATCTTTAGTGGTGGTCACTATTGCATAGTCGTCTAAGGTGACGAAACTTGCACATTTACATGCATGAGGTGGCATGTTGTTAAAACAATAAGGTATAGATGAAGTTATTATTTGTTGCTTATTAATTAAATTATCTTATGCATCGGTGACTATATCATTATGAATTCAGGGGCATTACGAAGGCGTTATAGTTGGTCACTTTGGACGGAGAGGCAAGGATAGTTTTAAATTTTTTTCTATCAGTAATTATAGATATTATATTTATGCATAATATTTGCAAAGTCCGAAAAGGTATCATTGCCCTTTGATTGGTAATTCTTGAGGGATGGGGTATAGACAAGTACAGCTATCAATGAGCCATGGTCTGAGCTGGCAATGGAGTGTTGCCATGTGTATATGGCAGGTAGCAAAGATTTGAAAAGCTAAAATATTGTATTTGGTTGGCTAAAATATGTCACACCTCAGATGAAATTAAATACCAGGAAGCGTTGCATTATCTAAAATATGAAATCGATGATTTTCATATTATGACATAGTGAAAATAGTCATCTTCTTGATCAAGTGAATATTGATATTGTACAATGTAACACTTGGACATAGACAAAGCATTACTGTCTAAATAATAGAGGGTAGTTACAAAATAAAGGAAATAAAATGAAACGAGGGAAGAGTAATGGAAAGGTTTCTTCGAAAATCTTAAATACCCGTGAAAACACAGACACAAGGGATGGAATTTTTAGAACAAGAGCATGTGAAGTGGATTGGAAGAATTTTTAGCTACTGACAAAGCATTACTCTCCAAATAATAGAGGGCAGTTACAAACGAAAGGAAATGAAATGAAACGAGGGAAGATTAATGGAAATGTTTCTTTGAAAATATTAAATACCCATGAAAATGTAGACACAAGGGATGGAAGTTTTAGAACAAGATCATGTGAAGTGGATTGGAAGAATTTATCCTCACTTTGTATGAAGAAAAAAAAGTAGGTTTTGAATCAATAAAAAAGCTTTATTGCATATTTTTCTCCACATGTATTGGAATTATTTTAATGGTGTTTTATGCATGAATATGGTAGCATCATTCAGATATTTTTAATGCATGTTTTTACCCCTTAGACTCTTGCCATAACCAAATTTAGATTGTGTGGATGCAGGTCTAACCTAGTTTTTGTTTTGTGTTCGGGATCTAATATTTTTTGCAAGATAGGAGTTAGTTTACAATAGCTCTCTTTGATCATTTCAACATTTTGTTTCATATACTCCAGATTTTAATTTTTGTTTCTTTAGCCTTATCCTTTTTCATTTTTTTTAACTTCATCAAATAAATTAAAAATATAAAAAAATTAAAATCCCAAAAAGAGATGCATTAATTCCAAGATCAAGCTTTAAATTTTCATTTCAAATAATTTTGATTTATTTTGAAGGAAATTTGAAATTCCAAAATTTCATATAAAGTTAGCATTTAAAAAAAAAAATTATAATTTCAAAGCTTTACATGATTTCACATTTTAAAGGAGAGTCAAACTTCAAGCTTTGCAAGTTGTTTTCAAGCAATAAATTAAATTCTCTTTATGAAAATAATAATTTCACTAAAAGGGGGTAATTTATATGGCATTTCAAAGGCTACCATATTTTTAAGTTAATCATCTAGTTATTTTCTTTCATGCTCAAGATTTAACAATATAAGATAAAATCCATTCACCAAGCAAGATAAAATGAATCCACTCATTATTTCAAATTCACATTTTACAGATAGATTTTAGTCTTTTATGCTCAAAGCAAGGTTTAACAAAAAATGATAAAATTTGTTAAAATTCGATTAACAAAAAGATAAAATCTCCCTAAACACTCATAGATAAAACGAATTAAATCACCTTTCCAAGATGGTCATATGAGGGCCAATCACATCACATTTTCTTTTATTTTAAGTTTCATGAACATAAAGCATTGTAAATCAATTTAACCACAAGCCTCTTGTTAACAGTTAATTGCAAATAACTAAGGTATTCTAAGCACTTATTTTGACACACTTTCACAAGCACACATAAATTAAAAGGAACCTTGGAGAATTTTGAATTTCTTCGCAGGAGAGGGTTTTTCTAACAAATTACTAATTGTGAGTGTGATTTTGCAATAGGGTAAAATTATCACTCAACAAGACCTAGATATATAATTTCCAAATATTTTTCTAGATCTTTTTTACTTCATCTATCAAATTCTTTGAACATTCTATGATTACTATAGCATCAACATATACCACAAGAATTATTCTTTTCAATACAATTATTTTTGTATAAAGATTTGAGTTTGATGCACATATTTTGAAATTGTGTTGTAATAGATGATCATTAATCTTAATATACCATGCTCTCAATGCTTGTTTTAATCCATATAATGATTTGTTTAATTTGCAGACCTTTTGTTCATTTTCTTTGATAACAAATCCTTCTAGTTGAGTCATATATACTTCCTCAATATCACCATTAAGAAATATATTTTTACATCCATCTAATGTAGTTTCCTTCCATATTGTGTTGTTAGTGCACAAATTTTACAAATAGTAGTCATCTTTGTTGTAGGTGCAAACATTTCTTTATAGTCAATTTCTTTTGTTTGAGTATAACCCTTTGCGATTAGTCATATTTTATATTTGTCAAGAGAGCCTTCTACTTTATATTTAATTTTATAGACCCATTTGCATCATACTACTTTTTTCCCTATGGTAGATCAACTAGATCCCATATTTTATTTTTCATCAATGCTACAGATTTTGATTCCATGGTTGTTTTCCACTCTTATTATCTCGTTATTGCTTTTGTAGTTGTTGGTTCTATTGCTAGACTCAATAATCTCGTATTTATTCTTGTTATGTTATGAGTTTGAGGGCTTGTAGTAGCTACATATAGTGTTTGTTCTAACTTCAAGTCTTTAAGTGTATTTATATACCATTTTACCTTTTTTATTTATGGTAGCATTATGGATTCTAAGTTTTCAGTTTGTTCAAATATTTTTTATTTTTAATTCTTCTTTGAAAAACTTTCTTCATCTGACAAAATATTCAAAATGAAACCTGTATTGACCATTGGGTTTTCACAAAAGTTTTATTTTCTTCATCAAAAACTACATCTCTACTCACATGTAATTTCTTTGTGATTGGATCAATTATTATATACCCTATTGAGTCTTCATCATATCCAAGAAATATCCTGCATATGAATTTTTCATCTAATTTTGTTCTTTTTTGCTTGGGAATGTCCACATATGCAATGCATCAAAAAATTCTTAGATGTTCTATTGAAGGTTTTCTTCCTGACCAAATTTCTTCTAGAGCAATATTTTTAAGGATTCTTGTGGGTGTATATATATATATATATATATATATATATATATATATATATATATAATATATATATATATATATATATATATATATATATATATATTATTTTAACAAATTCTACCCACATTTATTGATCAAGATGTGCTTCTTTTAGCATACAATGAACCATATCCATAATGGACTGGTTTGTTCTTTTTGTTATAGCATTTTTTTCTAATGTTCTTATTGATAGAACCATATTTGGTAATGTATCAAGAGCAAATAGATCATTTTTGTAGGAACTAGAAGCTATAAGTTTTTCTTGTCTAGTAATAATACATTTTTTATTTTCAATAACTTTGAACTCAACCACCAAATTTTGATCTATCATCTGAGATACTACAAGTATATTAGTAGTCAATAATCATACATATAACACATTTTTAATTATTCCTTCTGCATTAAATAAGTTGATTAAAATATTTCCTACTCCCTTGACCTCATATATTCTATCATCTTCTATTGCCACTGGTTTCTCATATTTTTCTTGAAATGTATAGATCCATTGTTTATTTCCAATCATGTTTTTGCTTGCTCTTGAATAAATAAATTAATATCTTGAATTTGCATCATATTTGTCTTTAAATATTGTCATGATTTATTCTTGATTATTTCCTTTGATGTGAAATACCTTATATCTCCCAAATTTTTAATCAAACAATTAACATATTTTCAATCTTTAATTTTTAAATTCAATTTATTTTTATCTCTCCAAATTCAATAAATCTCTAAGCTTTAATATACTTTTATCACTCCAAAGTAACAATTAATTATTAAACATTAATCAAATTAATAATTTTGGCACCTTATGTCTCCTAAAAAACTTTAGTGCTCAAAATAATTATTTTTTTCTCACATATTAATTCAAAAATCTTACCTCCCTTTTGTTGCATGCTTGTCCTATATTAGACTTGCATCATATCAGAGTGTAATAGATTTTGTGAAGGTATGACAGTTTCATCAAGACTCGCCAGGATTTCTCAAGGAAAACAATAGTCTTAGGTGTATAGCATTTGGATGTTACACCTGCTATTGAGACTTGAGGAATTTGTGCCTCTTCTAGTGCTTTATCTTAAGCTTTCAAGTAGCAACGATACTTCTATTTTCTCCTATGCTTCACCTTCCTTTAGATCTATTCTCAAGTGCTTCAATGGGCTCTTTTGATATCTCCTTCCCATTGGTATACAAAGCCTTTATACAGGTGCTAGCTACTTCAAATGACCAATATTACTTTAGCTCACACACATGATTGACTCCAATGCTTCTAGATAGCAAGTATCCAAGTTTTTTGGATGATGCATATTTACACTTGGACTTCTCACTTAATGTCTTTTCTCTCAAGCTTGACTTGAATATTCTTTCTCTTAGGCTTAGATTGAATATCACTTCTCACACAACTACTTTAAACACCAAGCTCTCCACATTAGATGTTTGCACTTTGGCTTTGAATAGCCTGCACAATAGCCTATATGAAAATACCAATCTTTTATGGAACTCAAACTCTTCATTTTCTTAGGCTTTGCCTTTAATAACTAGTGTTCTTTTCTTGTCAGCCCATAATGTTGGGAATGGTTTTATTCATGTGGATCTTCCTCCAAATTTTATTCAAGTTCACACTAGAGGTCTTCTCCAATGCTATATTTTTATTCTGCAATTTTTACCTTCACCTTCAACTTCACACCAAAAACAATTATGCTAGATTTTATCCAATATGGCTCCTACTAAAATTGGATAGAATGTGGCTCTGATACCATTGATAGTGTTTTAGCTAGATTAAATCATATATTTCTCTATCCAATATCTAATATAAATGAAATACTCTGATCAATATAAATCAATCATATAATAATATTATTTCAAAATAATACTCACAATATTTTTGAGTAAACATACAAGCTCTTTGGTACAATATTTTTTGATGATTCTTCAATATAATACATGGATCTTTATCTCCATAATATAACCTTAGAAGGTGACTCTTCAATACTTTGACTATTTCTCTCCTCACATACTCAGGAGATGCATTCTTTCCTATTCCACACATAAGACAAACCTCTCATATCTCTTAACTTCACATTTTCACTTGTATACTTGAGACCTAAACACTTCACTACATGATGATATTTGGACTCATTCTATACATTGACACACACTTTAGAAAATATATAAATCACATACAAATCTACCAAATAATATAATATACCTAACAAAGTATATAATCTCTTTAGATGTTTTATTATGAGCTGGATCGGATTACAAACCCATTCTTTTGACTTATGATTTGCCCAATAATGATCATCCAAAGTCATTTTATTTCTAATATATGTGGGTTCAAGACCTCAATTTCTTCCAAATGGTTATGCTATGGTGGGATGAAGCCAATTTTTAAGGATCATTATGTACAAGTTTGTGTAAATGATGAAATATTTAAAGGAGAAAGCAAAGAATTGGAATGCCAAAAATTTTGGTAACATTTTTAAATAAAATAAAAGAATTGAATCCAAGTTCATACATTTACAAGATATAGTGGAAAAAACTGGAATGTATTGGGATTCTTATATGAAAGAAAACAATTTCTTATTATCATAATGCATTAAAAAATGAGTCATATTGGTACTAAAAATATAGAGAGAAATAGCTCAAGGAAGAAGATAGAAATACAAAAAAAATCATGCTATAGTAAAAATAATTTTTTCTTTTTCTCACATCAAAAATATTTTAACTCTAAATCCAAGAAATTTTGAGGAAGAAGAAAATATAAATAAGGAAGCAATTAATTATTTCAAAAATATTTTATCAAATACTAAAAAAGATAAGAAGGCACAGGATAAGCTTTTGCAAAATATTCCATCAATTATAACACAAGGACAAAATGCAAGTTTGATGAAGAAGATATCTATGGAGGAGCTACATGAAGCAATTTTCTCTTTCCATCCTAATAAGGCACTTGGACCTGATGGATTTCCTACAATTTTCTTTTAAAATATATGTAAGTTGCCATTGAAGAGGCCTAGAAAAAGAATGCTATAATAAGTGAATTAAATTCCACTTTTATTACATTGGTTCCCAAGAAATATGAGATAATATTTTTGATAATTTTTGTCTAGTAAACCTTTGTAATATGATTTATAAGATCATTTCAAAAATTATGGCAAACAAGTTGAAAGGCATTCTAGATTGTGTTATCTCAAAGGAACAAGGTGGTTTTGTTCGTGGTAAACAAATACTTTTGGTATAATTATTATATAAGAGGCCATACATTCTCTTCATTTAATGAAAAACTATGTATGCTTATGAAACTAAATATAAACAAATCATATAATAAGGTTTCCTTGAGATTTGTACATGATATTCTTAAAAAGGTTTAGCATTGATTACAGTTGGTGTGAATGGATTAAATGTTGTTATAGAATTACAAAATATTGTATTTTCATCAATGGTTCTCCTACTAGTTATTCAAGTCATCTTGTGGACTTTGCCAAGGTGATCCACTATCTCCTTATCTATTCATTATTCTTGTGGAGGCATTAGGGAGAGATTTCTCAAAGGTAAAAATAGAAGGAAAAATCAAAGGTATTCAAGTTGCAAAAATGATTTGTTTGAATCTTATCTCCAATTTGTTGATGACACTTATCTTTTAGGCCATACCATAATCATTGAGACCACAAAGTTTAAATAAATATTATCATGCTATATGAAGACTATTGAAAAGTTGGTTAATACTACAAAATTCAATATTTTTATTAACACTACCTTAGATTTACAATGAAATATTGTGAATATTTTAGGGTTTAAAATTAAAAAATTTCCATCAACCTACTTGAGTATTCCTTTGTCTCATAAAGGAAATAAAAAAGTATCTTTGGGTCTCTTGTGTGAATAGAATGAAAGTTTGTTTTCCAGGTTGGAAAAGTAAGTTCTTATTAATGGTGAGATAGCTACAACTTATAAAGACTATATTGCAATCCATACCTATGTATATGATGTTACATTCAAGGTTTCTAGTACATATATCATTTGAAATTGATAAAATTTATAGACTTTAATTGGGAAGGATGCAAGGAAAAATGTAGGTTTCCTCTTTGTAAGTGGGATAGGGTTTGTAAAGGAAAGAATATTGGAGGAGGAGACTTATGAAATTACAAACTTATGAGTTTGGCATTTTTTGGACATTTTGAGTCCCTAAGTCAAAGTTGTCATTGATGTCACCGGATGAAGTCATCATTAATGTCAAGGAATTCGGAAAGAAATAAAGTCGTCAAAGTTGTCATTGATATCCAGGAAGAAGCTTCAGTAGTGCAGAAGTTAAAGGCAAAAGGGCTCCATAATATTTTAATATTATATGGGAGCATAAGTTAAAAGGTTTTTTATAAAAACCAAAGGAGGCCTATTGCAAAGTTAAAAGGAGGTCTAATATTTATTTTATAAAATATTTAAATTCAAAAGGAATTTAAATTTTATAAATAAATATCATTAATACCAAGTTGTGCAATTAGAGAAGGCCCTAATAAAACCAAAGGTTTTATTAAATTAATTTATAATATTTAAATTTAAATAAATTTAAATCATTTATAAATTAATTCGAGCGTCGACGTCGAATAAAGTTGGAGGAGCGCCGATGTGTTTGCATAAAGGTGGAAAGGCTATATATACCATGCCTTAAAGGCATTCAAAATTATCCTTGCTTCGAAACGTGATTGCATGCGAACTGTGAAAGAGGAAGCTCATGAGAAAACAATGATTTTGTATTTCCTTGTGGCAGCGATTGGGAATAATTTGAAAGCGATGAAAATTTTGGAGCCAGCTGGGCAACGTGGCCTAGTGGCAAGGAGGCATTGGCTAAAACGTTGAGGCATCGAGTGGCCTACGTTCGAAACGCGATGGTAGTGTTTGCATTGTGTTGAAGCGCCAAGGGAAGGCGCACATTTTTATCTTTGGCAGAGAAAGGAAGGTTCATAGAGCACGTGGTGCTCTCCCCTTCCCAAGCGAGCGCTTAGCTCGAGTGGCGATTGGAGCCGCGGCTAAGGCGTTGGTCGTGGGCTGCGTTGAGGGTTCGAATCCCTCCAAAGGCAAGGTAATTAAATTTTGATTATTTTTAATATTGCCTAAAGTTTGGAGTTAAAAGGGTTGCTAGTTGGAAATAGTTGAAAGGGTTGCTAGTTGGAAATTTGTGTTTGTTGGAAATTGTTTTTGGAGTTATAAGGAGTTTGATTTTATTTTTAATAAAGTCTTAAATTGTTATATTTGCATATTGGAGGAGTAAGACTTTAAGAGTGTTGATTTTATTTTTAAAGGGATTTTTGCCAAAAATATTATTATGAAGGTGTTGGATATTATTTTAAAGTTGGAGTGATAAGGTGTATTTTGTTTGATATCTTTTTGTATTGTGATTCATTGAGAAAATTATTATCTTCTAACCCTTGTTGAGATTGGCAAAGAAGTGATTGTGAGTGTGGCATATTTGTGTGGTTTACTCCTTGTCAAGCAAAAGGTATGGGCAAATTCTTCCATAGTTGAGTTGATTGAATGGTTTTCTGAAAATAAGTTTGGAGTGAAAAGGACTTGATTAGGGTTTCCTTTTCGAGAGTGTTTGAGTTAATGCTTCAAGGTTTTCTGGAATAAAGAGTTGTTGTTAAAACCTTGTTTGATAAGCATTGTTGTTGAAGCCATTGGTTGTGTGAAGAATTTGAGTTAGAGTTTTGAAAAGAACATGAGTATCATTGTTATGTGAAGATTGTTTTATGAGCATTGTTGTTGAAGTAAGTTGTTGTGCAAAGAACTTGAACTAGGGTTTGAAAAGAACATGAGTATCATTGTTATGTGAGATTTGTTGTTGAGCATTGTTGGAAATATTTTGAGTTGGTGGTTATATGCTTGGACTAGGGTTTGTGAGAAAGGGGTGTTTCATTGAGTGATTGGTTGAGTAGAGTTGGTTGAGCCTAGTCAAGTGGTTGTATGAAGTGATTGTTCAAGTTCCATAAAACAAACTATCCTATATTCTGATTTGAGTTGAGAAAGTGTTTGAGCATTGAGTTGAAACATATTGGGTCTCTAACAATTCTCTTTATGTTTCTATGAGATTGGTTAAGTTCTGTGTGAGCTTATTGAGAGTTTGGAAGTTCTTGGTGAGGATTGACAAGTTCTATGTGGACTTGTTGAGGAGATTTGGAAAAGTTCTGTGAGGACTTGTTGAGTAGATTTGAACAAGTTGTGTGTGGACTTGTTGAGCATATTTGAAATTTTGTGTGAACTTGTTGAGCATATTTGGACAAGTTCTATGTGGACTTGTTGAGCAGATTTGGACAAGTTTTGTGTGGACTTGTTGAGCATATTTGGACAAGTTCTATGTGGACTTGTTGAGCAGATTTGGACAAGTTCTATGTGGACTTGTTGAGCAGATTTGAGCAAGTTTTGAGTGGACTTGTTGAGCATATTTGAGCAAGTTTTGAGTGGACTTGTTGAGCAGATTTGAGCAAGTTTTGAGTGGACTTGTTGAGCAGATTTGAGCAAGTTTTGAGTGGACTTGTTGAGCAGATTTGAGCAAGTTCTGAGTGGACTTGTTGAGCAGATTTGAGCAAGTTTTGAGTGGACTTGTTGAGCAGATTTGAGCAAGTTCTGAGTGGACTTGTTGAGCATATTTGAGCAAGTTTTGAGTGGACTTGTTGAGCAGATTTGAGCAAGTTTTGAGTGGACTTGTTGAGCAGATTTGAGCAAGTTTTGAGTGGACTTGTTGAGCATATTTGAGAAGTTTGAGTGGACTTGTTGAGAATATTTAAAGAGAAGTTATGGATTTTGAGTATATTTGTGCTAGACCAAAGGACTATGTTTAGTGCAGATTTGAGATAGAGCTTTGGAGGTGATAGAGCATAGAGGATAGTAGTCTCCAGTGGATAGAGATCCATCAGCTAGGGTAGTGAGGATAGGTCTTCTGAGTGGGGACAAGAGTCTTCAGTGGAGAGAGATCCACAAGCCAGTGTAGTGGAGGTAGTAGTCTTCTAGAGGATCACCAGCCAGAGTAGAGGAGAAGGAGTTCTCCTATGGATAGAGATCCATGAACTTGATTTAGGGGATTGATATCTCCTTTGGATAGAGGTCCATAAACATTGTAATAGGGAAGGATTCCCAAGAGATTGATTGAGAAAATTTTAGTAAAATATTTTCTCCGTGGAGTAGCCCACATTGGGTGAACCATGTAAATTGTGGTGTCTCTATTGTGTATGGTGTTTTATGCATTGCTTTGATTACTATTGTTGATATTGCTATCTATACATTGCATAATATTGATTGGGAAAGAAAAGTAAAAAGTGGTCTTATATTGTTCACCCCCCTCTCAGTATAAGCTTGTGTTCTTCAATTGGTATCAGAGTGGGTTCCTTCAGAAGAGTTTAACATCTTGAAGGAAAAGCTAACAAGAACACAATGGATCCTAAGGAGGTGTCCTCAAATAATTCAGCACCAGTATTTGATGGAAGTGACTATATGTATTGGAGTATGATGATGAAGATCTACCTGATGGCACTTGGCAATGAAATTTGGGAATTAGTGGAATTTGGATATGATCCCTTAATCAATCCTCCTACAGATAAGGAAGGTAAGCTTTTACAACACTATAATTCAAAAGCAATGAATGCACTTGTGAGAGGTTTGCGTAGAACAAAGTCTATGAAAGTTATGCATTGTAAAACTGCAAAAGAGATGTGGGATAAATTGCAAAATATATATGAAGGAGATAAAAGTGTCAAGAAAGCAAAGATGCGAAATCTCAAAGGACAATTTGAAGCATTAAGAATGAATGATGAGGAAAATATTAGTGCTTATCTAATTTGAATTGATGAGGTTGTTAATGATATGCAAGGACTTGGAATGAAGATTGATGAATCAGATGTTTGTGATAAAGTCTTAAGAACTCTTCCAAAAAGATTCAGTGAATAGGTTTCTGCTATAGAAGTATCAATGGATGGTGATACTTTGACAAGAGATAAATTGCTTGGTATGCTCACAACTTTTGAGATAAGAACAAAAGATCCTATTCCCCAAAAGGAAGCAACATTCAAAGCAATCAAGAAGACAAAGGGTAAGAAGTCAGAATCAAGCAATGAGTCATCTAGTGATGAGGAAGCTAATTATGGTAGAAGAGATAAAGATTCCAGAAGATCCAGAGATCTAAGATCTGTTAAGTGTTTCAATTGTGGAAAGTATGGACATTTTGCAATAGATTGTCAAGAACCTAAGAACAACAATGGTGAAGAAAAACAGGATCACAGGTACAGGGATTCAGAAAGATACAGGCATCAAAAGAAAAGCAAGGATGGACAAAAGACAAGGAAAGAAGTTCTTCCAAAGACAAAAGAGGAGCTACTATGTGGATAATGCAAGTAAGTACTCAAGTGATAGTGATGCTAGTTTTTCAGACAATGATAGAGATGAAGTCTTATTTATGATTGAAGAAAAAGAGCAAGTTAAGAATAGGACTCTAGTAATTCTCAAGTGTTTTAGATGTGGTAACTTTGGACATCTTGAAGATGATTGTACAAGGGATGGTTATAGTTTTAGTGATGATGAATATGAGGATGCACTTGAAGGACCAGATGAAAATATTCTAATGGCATTAGAAGAAGAAGTAAGTGATCCTATAGAAGACAAGCCAATAGAAAATAAATATGAGGACAAAGGCAAACAAATAGAGGAATACTCAGAAAAGAATGGTTATGATCTCAAGGGAGAACTTATCTATGCTCTTGACATGGTAAAGAAGGTAAGGAAGCAACACTCTAAACTTGAAATTCAGTTTCAAGAATGTGATGAAGAGAGAAGATTGCTCATAGAGGATTTAGAAAAATCAAAGGCTAAGGCAAAGAGGTTCAAAGATAAGTTAGAAGCAAAGATCTTGGAATGTGAGAAGTTAGCACAAGAAGTGGCACTACTAAAAGAAGATTTAGAGGACTCCAAGATCAAGATGAAAGGGTTTAAAAATAGCTCAAAGAACTTGGATAAGTTCATCAAGACACAAAAGACTACATCAAGCAAGACAGGTCTTGGATTTGAACAAGTTCAAAAGAAATGGGAAGGAGAGTCAACTTCAAGTTTTGGAGGAGAAGAAACTTCAGATGAAGATACTTCAGAAGAACAGTAGTGTAAAAGAAAGTCAGACATCAGAGGATGAGTTGGACAATAGAGAGTTCAACAAAAATAGGAACAATGCACAAAGAAGATACAGATGGAACAACAATCAAAATAAGAGACCAATGAGGTCAAGACAAGGAAACTTCAATGGAAGATGTTTTTCATGTCATAGGTTTGGGCACATGGCTTCACAATGCAGGACACATGAAAGATAGGAATATGGGAACAGACAACTTTTCCATGGGTATTGCTACTCATGTAATCAGTTTGGTCACAAGGCAATGAATTGCAGGGTTCATGACAGAAGAGGATATGGCTTCACTAGGAGAAATCCTAAGACATTTGCACCTCCAAGGAATAATAACATTAAGTGTTATAAGTGCAATAATGATGGTCACACAACAAAGTGGTGTAGAGTAGACATCCCAGAAATAGGTATGAACATGAACAAGAATAGGAACATGAATATGAATAGGAACAGGAATAGGAACATGGATATGAATAGGAACAAGAACAGGAACAGGAACATGGATATGAACAGGAATAGGAACATGGATATGAATAGGAATATAGACATGGACAAAAACAAGGACATGGATAGAAACAGTCAGAGGATTCAAAAAATTTAGAAAATAAGAGAAGAGGATAAAGGTAAAGAATAATGCTTTCTAGGAGTAGAAATACTCCCACCCTAGAATTAACCACCTCAAAAGGAGGTGGGGGAGGGGCTAAGCTAAGAGGCTCATTCTTAGCCCCGAGCCCCAAAGGTGACCCTTTGCCATTGATGTCAAAGGGGGAGAGATTTGAGTAATGGGGAGAGATTTGATATTTGAGAGAGCATTGAGCCAGGGGAGCAATGTCCCGGGGGAGCCAGAACAAAGGAAAGGTCAAGTTTTTGGTAAAAATAATTTGGGTTGCCATCAATGACAAAGGGGGAGATTGTTGGACATTTTGAGTCCCTAAGTCAAAGTTGTCATTGATGTCACCTAGATGAAGTCATCATTAATGTCAAGGAATTCGGCAAGAAATAAAGTCATCAAAGTTGTCACTGATATCCAGGAAGAAGCTTCAATAGTGCAGAAGTTAAAGGCAAAAGGGCTCCATAATATTTTAATATTATATGGGAGCATAAGTTAAAAGGTTTTTTATAAAAACCAAAGGAGGCCTATTGCAAAGTTAAAAGGAGGTCTAATATTTATTTTATAAAATATTTAAATTCAAAAGGAATTTAAATTTTATAAATAAATATCATTAATACCAAGTTGTGCAATTAGAGAAGGCCCTAATAAAACCAAAGGTTTTATTAAATTAATTTATAATATTTAAATTTAAATAAATTTAAATCATTTATAAATTAATTCGAGCATCGACGTCGAATAAAGTTGGAGGAGCATCGACGTGTTTGCATAAAGGTGGAAAGGCTATATATACCATGCCTTAAAGGTATTCAAAATTATCCTTGCTTCAAAATGTGATTGCATGCGAACTGTGAAAGAGGAAGCTCGTGAGAAAACAATGATTTCGTATTTCCTTGTGGCAGCGATTGGGAATAATTTGAAAGCGACGAAAAGTTTGGAGCCAGTTGGGCAGCGTGGCCTAGTGGCAAGGAGGCATTGGCTAAAATGTTGAGGCGTCGAGTGGCCTACATTCGAAATACGATGGCAGTGTTTGCATTGTGTTGAAGCGCCAAGGGAAGGCGCACATTTTTATCTTTGGCGGAGAAAGGAAGGTTCATAGAGCACGTGGTGCTCTCCCCTTCCCAAGCGAGCGCTTAGCTCGAGCGACGGTTGGAGCCGTGGCTAAGGCGTTGGTCATGGGCTGCGTTGAGGGTTCGAATCCCTCCAAAGGCAAGGTAATTAAATTTTGATTATTTTTAATATTGCCTAAAGTTTGGAGTTAAAAGGGTTGCTAGTTGGAAATAGTTGAAAGGGTTGCTAGTTGGAAATTTGTGTTTGTTGGAAATTGTTTTTGGAGTTATAAGGAGTTTGATTTTATTTTTAAATAAAGTCTTAAATTGTTATATTTGCATATTGGAGGAGTAAGACTTTAAGAGTGTTGATTTTATTTTTAAAGGGATTTTTTCCAAAAGGATTATTATGAAGGTGTTGGATATTATTTTAAAGTTGGAGTGATAAGGTGTATTTTGTTTGATATCTTTTTGTATTGTGATTCATTGAGAAAATTATTATCTTCTAACCCTTGTTGAGATTGGCAAAGAAGTGATTGTGAGTGTGGCAGATTTGTGTGGTTTACTCCTTGTCAAGCAAAAGGTATGGGCAAATTCTTCCATAGTTGAGTTGATTGAATGGTTTTCTAAAAATAAGTTTGGAGTGAAAAGGACTTGATTAGGGTTTCCTTTTTGAGAGTGTTTGAGTTAATGCTTCAAGGTTTTCTGGAATAAAGAGTTGTTGTTAAAACCTTGTTTGATAAGCATTGTTGTTGAAGCCATTGGTTGTGTGAAGAATTTGAGTTAGAGTTTTGAAAAGAACATGAGTATCATTGTTATGTGAAGATTGTTTTATGAGCATTGTTGTTGAAGTAAGTTGTTGTGCAAAGAACTTGAACTAGGGTTTGAAAAGAACATGAGTATCATTGTTATGTGAGATTTGTTGTTGAGCATTATTGGAAATATTTTGAGTTGGTGGTTATATGCTTGGACTAGGGTTTGTGAGAAAGGGTTGTTTCTTGAGTGATTGGTTGAGTAGAGTTGGTTGAGCCTAGTCAAGTGGTTGTATGAAGTGATTGTTCAAGTTCCATAAAACAAACTATCCTATATTCTGATTTGAGTTGAGAAAGTGTTTGAGCATTGAGTTGAGAACATATTGGGTCTCTAACAATTCTCTTTATGTTTCTATGAGATTGGATAAGTTCTATGTGGACTTATTGAGAATGGAAAGGGTTTGCAGATTTGGATAAGTTCTATGTGGACTTGTTGAGCAGATTTGGATAAGTTTTGTGTGGACTTGTTGAGCATATTTGGATAAGTTTTGTGTGGACTTGTTGAGAATATTTGAACAAGTTCTATGTGGACTTGTTGAGCATATTTGGACAAGTTTTGAGTGGACTTGTTGAGCATATTTGGACAAGTTCTAAGTGGACTTGTTGAGCATATTTGGACAAGTTTTGAGTGGACTTGTTGAGCATATTTGAGCAAGTTATGAGTGGACTTGTTGAGCATATTTGAGCAAGTTCTGAGTGGACTTGTTGAGCAGATTTGAGCAAGTTTTGAGTGGACTTGTTGAGCAGATTTGAGCAAGTTCTGAGTGGACTTGTTGAGCATATTTGAGCAAGTTCTGAGTGGACTTGTTGAGCATATTTGAGCAAGTTCTGAGTGGACTTGTTGAGCAGATTTGAGCAAGTTCTGAGTGGACTTGTTGAGCAGATTTGAGCAAGTTCTGAGTGGACTTGTTGAGCATATTTGAGCAAGTTCTGAGTGGACTTGTTGAGCAGATTTGTGCTAGACCGAAGGACTATGTTTAGTGCAGATTTGAGATAGAGCTTTGGAGGTGACAGAGCAGAGAGGACAGTAGTCTCTAGTGGATAGAGATCCATCAGCCAGGGTAGTGAGGATAGGTCTTCTGAGTGGGGACAAGAGTCTTCAGTGGAGAGAGATCCACAAGCCAGTGCAGTGGAGGCAGTAGTCTTCTAGAGGATCACCAACCAGAGCAGAGGAGAAGGAGTTCTCCTATGGATAGAGATCCATGAACTTGATTTAGGGGATTGATATCTCCTTTGGACAGAGGTCCATAAACATTGTAATAGGGAAGGATTCCCAAGAGATTGATTGAGAAAATTTTAGTAAAATATTTTCTCCATGGAGTAGCCCACATTGGGTGAACCACGTAAATTATGGTGTCTCTATTGTGTATGGTGTTTTGTGCATTGCTTTGATTACTGTTGTTGATATTGCTATCTATACATTGCATAATATTGATTGGGAAAGAAAAGTAAAAAGTGGTCTTATACTGTTCACCCCCCTCTCAGTATAAGCTTGTGTTCTTCAGCATTATAAATAAAGCTTGAATGGAGATTATTTAGAGATCAAGGAAAGAATTGGGTAAAAATATTACTTCAAATATAAATAGGTTCTCTTGATGCAATAAAATTATTTAGGAAAAGAACACTACCCAAATGATTGTCAACATGGAACTTCATATTAGATAGTTTTCAATTGATTCAAAAACCATACTCGATGGTCAGTCAATAAGGGAATTATATAATTTTTTGTCTAATTCTTGGTTGAAGTCTTATCCTCTTATCTCTGATTCAAAATGAAAACCATTGGATTGAGCATCCCTAGCTTGTAAAGCTCCAAAGATCAAAGATAATATTAATATGAGCAACAACTCCAAATCATGAATTTCTATTATCAATTTGATTGAAGGAGAGGAACTGCAAGAAATTGTAAATGAACTTCAAAAATTGCTTCAAGAGTATTATTTACCAATATTTATATGAAAGGATGAGTTGGTTTGAAATATTTCAAAAGATGGTTTGTACTTGGTCAAGTTAGGATATGAGGATTTAGAGCAATCAAAATTTGCTTCTCATAAATATTTTTTTTGGAAGAATGTTTAGTCATTAAAGGTTCTCCTTAAGGCCTCAACTTTCCTTTGGTTAGCAATTCAAAGCAAGATTCTTACAGGAGAGATTTTGTAAAGAAGAGGATATCATGGACCTTTCAGAGGTGCCTTTTGTCAGAAAGATTTAGAAATATTATAGCATTTACTTATTCATTGTCACTTTGATCATAACATTTTGGGTTACATTTTTTAAAATATAAAAATATTTTGGGTAGCTCCATCAACATTGAAAGAGTTGGTGAAATGTTGGATTAATTATTTCAAAGCTAAAGTATTATGTATTTTGTGGAGGATTGGCCTTGCCATATTTTGTTGGAATTTATGGCTTAAAAGGAATAATAGAATTTTTTTAAATAAATCTTAAAATTATGCCCAAGTTTGAAATCATATTATTACCTCTCTTATCGAATGTTTACATATATGGTGCTCATCATGGGAAATATCAAGTGCTGAAAATAGGTGGTAACAATCTGGATACAAAATTTGAACATAGATGGAAATAAGTGCTAAGGAGGGTATTGATACTCATACTAGTTTGGATAGCATATAATTTAATGTGCCTCTCTTCCATATCTATTCCATACAGTTTATTTTTGATCTTGTTGATCTCTTATCTAGAGGTAATATCATATGCAATAAAAAAACCTTTGACTCTATTGATATTGTTTAGGGTTGGATTTATGGCTATGAGGGTTCATTTACAAATTAGGAGTGAGTAATCAAATGACACCTATTGTTATCATTGAGTCCTAGAATCCAGCCTTTTGACTGAAGATGCTTCAATCCCCTTCCCATGACTTTTGAAACTAATGAATAATTAGGGGGAGATAGGGTCTCCTTACCTAAGACCTATTGAACTTTTAAATAATCCTTTTGAGCTTCCATTGATCAGAACCAAGGAATGGTCATTATATAATGAGGCTATGCATTGTCTCCAATATTCATGAAAATCAAACTTTTCCATCACTCTATCTAAAAAATTCTAGCATACTCTATCAAAGGCCTTTTGCATATCCATCTTAATGACCAGGCCATACCTTTTGTTACTCTTGAGAAAGTGGACTAATTTATGGATGATAAAGACTCCATCTAATAGTTTCCTTTAATTAAAAAAATTCTCATAAAAAATTATGTTTGGGATAATCAATTTGAGCCTATTTTCGGTGATTGCAGAAATAATTTTATAAATTGCATTACATAAAGAGATAGGTCTTAAGGCATGCACTCTTTTGGAATTATCCATCTTGGTAATGAGTGAAAGAAAGATGTGATTTAACTTACCTAGAAATTATTTACTAGAGAAGGATTCATGAACCACACCTACAACTTCATATTTCAATAGGTACCAAAAGTGTTGAAAGAAGCCTAGGGAAGTCTATAGGGACTAAACACCCCAAAGCTCTTCATTTGGAACAAGGATTCTTTCACTTCCTCTTCCTCCACTTCCTTTGTTAAGTAAATATTTTGAGCTAGATTCATTAGTTTTGGTATGAAATGAAGCATGTAAGTTTGATCATTGGCCCTATTTATTGTAAGATCCGAACGCAGTCAAACAAACAAAAAATAATGCAGAGGACAAAAATTAAATCATTTATTTAATTTGAAGCACCCAACCCTATAACAAATGTATATTCAATAATATATAGAGTAGGGAATAGGAAGAAAGTCGGCAAAGGAGAGATAAGGGGAAAATGGAGGATAAGAAGGGATAAGGGAGTTGGAGGGATAAGGGGGAAGAAGGATTAACGGAGGGATAAGGAGGAGGGAAAATAGGAGGAAGATAGGAGGAAATTAGGGAATAAATAAAAACAAACTTGCCGACAAAATTTGCCGACATAATGAGGGAGAATTCACATTGAAGCTTAGAAAAGAGATTTTTCTAAGCCAGTTTCGAAACAACCCTATTCACACTTGTAACATTCTCCCCCTTAAAGTTGAGAGGACTGACTACACGGTCTCTCAGCTTTACAAATTGAGCTTTTGTCATCGCCTTGGTGAAGATGTCAGCGACGTTCTCCAAAGTGTGACGGTATTGAAGCTCAACAATTTCATGTTCCACCATATCTCCGATGAAGTGGTACTTCATATCAAAATGCTTGGTTACTGCTATGGTGGACGGGATTATATGCCAAGCTGAATGGCAGCGATGTTGTCGCGATAGATTACGGTCGGACCACTTTGCTTGTTCTCCAATCTCTTCTAGTACTTTCCTTAGCCACAAGGCTTGAGTACTTGCATAAGTAACCGCTATATACTCTGCTTCTGTTGAAGATAGCGCTACTACTGTCTGCTTTTTGAACTCCAAGTTATTAGTCCTGATCCAAGACTAAAACAGTTTCCTGATGTTGACTTCCTGTCATCAATATTGCTACCCCAATCACTATCACTTAAGCCTACAATATTAATAGTGTTGCATTTATAGTCTTGGATTCCAAAATCCAATGTACCCTTCACATATCTCAAAATTCTTTTAGCTGCTGCAAATGCGGCTCGGAGGGGTTAGACATAAATCTAGAAACAAGAGATACAGACATCTTTGAATATCTAGTGCTGGTGTTGGCGAGAAACATCAAACTCCCAACCATGCTTCGAAAGTGGTCACATCAACTTTTGGTGCTCCATCATCTTTGCTTAATTGGATCCCATGTCCAAGCTGGAGTTGCAAGCTGGTTTGCAATGCTCCATAGCAAACTTCTTGATCATGTCCTGAGCATACTTATGTTGACAGATGAAGATCCCATTATCTGAGTGATGAACCTCCATTCCAAGGTAGTAGTGCATTAATCCAAGATCCTTCATCTCAAACTGCGTCATCATGGAGTGTTTGAACTCCCTATTCATTTTTTCATTACTACCCATAAAAATGAGATCATCCACATACAAACAAACTATGAGGATGTCTTTACCTTGCTTTAGGTAGTAGAGTGTGGGTTCATTTTTGCTCCTTGTGAACCCATATTCTTTGAAGTACCCATCAATGCGTGAGTACCAAGCTCTTGGTGCCTGTTTGAGGCCATAGAGTGCCTTCTTCAATCTGTAAACAAGGTGTTCCTTACCTTGCACTTCAAATCCCTGTGGTTGCTCAACATACACTTCTTATGTCAAGTAACCATTGAGAAATGCACTCTTCACATCCATGTGTTGGACTTTCCATCCTTTATGTGCGGCTAAGGCAAGAACTGTTCTAATTGTCTCTGTACGGCTACAGGAGCAAATGTCTCTTCATAATCTATTCCATACTTCTGAGTAAAACCCTTTGCCACTAATCTTGCCTTATGCTTCTCAATGCTTCCATCGGCATTAAACTTGGTCTTGAAGATCCATTTACAGCCAACACATTTCTTTCCTTTCGGAAGCTTCACGAGCTCCCAAGTGTCGTTGTTTTTTATAGAGGTTATCTCCTCTTTCATGGCATCTTGCCAAATCTTACGAGTACATGCCTTCTCATAACTAGAAGGTTCAAGTTGTGCACTAGTTAACAAAGCATAGTTAACTTGATCTCCTCTGGGTTCTTGCTAGGATTCATCATCACCATACAAGTGCATACTTTCTAATATGTGTAAAACAGATTCCATTTCACTAGCTTGACTCCTAGTATATCTTCTTGAAAAATTCTTATCCAACATCTGAGATGATGGATGATACTGTAAAGTTCTCTTACCTTTGGATGGAACATCAATATCCATTGGTGAGGAACTTGCTGATCGTTGCGGAGAAGGATTGGGTGAAGCGGTTGAATCGAGAAGATGGACTTGGTGGATGTGTGGGTGGAGACTACTTTCCTTTCTGTGGTAGCTGTGGTTGCACCTGCTGAGCTACTACATCAGTGGCTTCAACATCACTGAATATTTGGGGCTTACCCCACTCTCCCCCTTCATCAAAAATCACATCCCTTGAAACCACTATCTTTCGAGTTGTAGGATTGTAGAGTCTATACCCTTTTGTGTTTTCACAGTATCCTACAAAAATGCAAGCTTGACTCTTTGGATCCAACTTCTTTCTCGGCTCATCGGGAATGTGAGCATATGCCAATGAACCAAATACTTCGAAATACTTCACATTTGGTTTCTTACCATACCGAGCTTGGTAAGGTGTCTTCCCTTTCAAACTTGAAGTAGGACTTCTGTTCAAGATGTGAACACTAGTCCTTGTTGCATCTCCCCAATATGCATTACTCAAATGCTTTGTCCAGAAGCATTGATCTCGCCATCTCCACAATGGTGCGATTCTTTCTTTCTGCTACACCATTACGTTGTGGAGTGTAGGCAGTTGTGAACTGCCTCTTGATGCCATGATGTTTACAAAAATTCAAAAACTGATTAGAGGAGTATTCTCCTCCTCTATATGATCTAAGACATTTTATAGAATATCCACTCTCACTTTCAACTTTTGCTTTAAAATCAACAAAGCATGCAAATGCTTCATCCTTATGCTTCAAAAAATATATCCAACACATTCTTGTGCAATCATCAATGAAAAGTAGGAAGTAAGAGTGATTACCTAGACTCTTGGTCTGCATCGGACCACAGATGTCTGAATGTACCAACTGAAGAGGATAGTTGGCCCTCCATGCTTGTCCATGAGGAAATTTCGATCTGGCATGCTTGCCCAAGGCACACCCTTCACAGACTTCCTTACTATCTTGAACTTTGGGAAGTCCAGTCACCATTGCTTGTGAAGTTAGCATCTTCAAACTTGCTGAATTCAAGTGACCATATCTCAAGTGCCATAGGACACTTGGATTGGTAATAGCTACATTTGCTAACTTATTTCCTCCTGGCTGGCCAAACTTCAAAGGGAATAATCTATTTTTTGACATTGGCACTTGTGTAATGATTCTATTACTATTGTTTTTGTCAAAAATGGTGCATTTACCCTCATCAAAAATCAACTTATAATTCTTTTCAAGCATTTGACCAACACTTAACAGATTGTGTTGAAGATGAGGAGTGTAATAGATATCACTTACATGTTTTATGCCTTCTTTTGTTGGAACCTCCATGGCTCCAATGCCTTCAACTGCCAATGACTTGTCATCTCCCAACCGGATCTTTGGATTTGTATGAGGAGTCTAACTTAGCAAAGAGTTCTTCTTTGCCACTCATGTGATTTGAACACCCGGTGTCCAAAATCCATGTATCATTCAAATTTTGCTCTGTACGGCCATAAGAAAGAAAGAGATTTGAGGACTCTTCCTCTTCTCCAAAATTCCCAAGTCATTGCTTGCTCTCGGTTGCTTCTTTGCTTCCTTGCGAAGCCTTTGACCAACAATCACGAGCGTAATGGCCGGGTTTGCCACAGTTGTAGCAAACTTGTTTAGATTTATCTCCTCCTTTTCCTTTGCCGGATTGTTTCCCTCTATATTGCTACGTTGTCCTCCTCTATTCTGGTTTCCACCTCTGTTGGATGATCCTCCTCTGTTAGGAGTTCCCCCTCTTTGATTATTCCTGCCTCTGCCTCTTTGTTGACCTCTGCCACGGCCTCTACCTCTTCCATCATGTGTGGCAAAAGCTTTGTCATCTCCTCCATAGCTGGTGGTAGGAGTTTCCTGCAACCTCTCTTCATGTGAGAGAAGTGAACCAATTAATGCATCAAAAGACAATGTGGTTAAGTCTTTTGATTCTTCAATAATTATTGCAACGAGAATTCCATTTTGGAAGAAGTGTTCTCAACACTTTCTTCACCATCATCTCTGGCTTAATATCCTCCCCTAGTGTGACCATTTTGTCGACTACTGCTTTCACTCGCACACAGTAATCACCGACTCTTTCATTCTCTTGCATCTTGAGATTCTCAAAATCTCGTTTCAAGGTTTGCAGTTTTACCTGCTTCACTTGGTCACTGCCTCTATAGCTTTCTTTTAAGGCATTCCATGCATCTTGTGCAATTACATAAGATGCAACCCTAGGGAAGATAGTTTTATCTAAGGCAGCATGAATGTGATATAAGGCAAAAGCATTATTCTTTTGTGCTTCTTTTCTTGTCTTTTTATCAGCATTAGAAAATGTTGCCCATTCAGCAGCAGTTGGTTCTGTATAACCTTCTTCAACTACATCCCAAAGACCTTTTCCTATCAACAAAGTCTTCATTTTTATAGACCAGTATTCATAGTCACTACCATTAAATTCGGGGATTGGTAGACTAGTGTTTGCAGCCATTGCAGAATAAAAAACAACTTTTATTCGAAGCAAACAAGTACTTTTATTGAGGCAAACTGGAAATACAAAAGAGAATGTAGTACAGAATGATTTAATGATTTAAATCAAATCTCGCCTTCTTAGTACATTCATGTTCTGCTTCGGAACTGCTGCTAATGATGATGATCTCAGGTTTCACTTCCACTGGATCTGCTTCTGCTGCTTCCTCTTCGTCTTCTTCTTCTTCTTCTTCCTCTTCTGCTGCTTCTTCTTCTTCTTCTTCTTCCTCTTCTTCTGCTTCCGCTGGTTCAGGTTCAGGCTCAGGAGAGCGTGGTGTATAGCCCTCACTCAATTCATCTGTTGGCACACCTGGTGTATAACTGGCACCAGTTTGTACGTCCGAAACAAATTGCACGGTCTCAGATTCTTCAATTCTCTTTCCGAAGATATTGTCTTCGAATCTGCCTCGTACCCTGAATCCGGCTTTCTCAGGTGAGCAATCACCTGATTCTCCAACTGACAAAACACAGTATGAAGCCCTGATCGATGAACCCTTGCATCAAAGGATTATGGCGTTTCTCTCTTCAAAAGAGAGAGAAGTGCATGATAGCACCCTTCAGATCGGAACATCTACCATTTCCATGAGCACATTATTTCTCCTTTCACAAATTCTCTTTAAAAGTTTTATAAAGGTTTTTTTAAATAAATTTAATAACCTTTTATTATTTTTCAAATTACCTTTTTTTAAAAAACAAAAATACTTTATTAAAAAAGATAATTTTAAAAATAATATAAAAATTATTAAATAAATTTAAAACCTTTAAAAAAAAAAAATTAAATTTTACCTTTTAGTCAGCGGATTCGATCACGCGACTTTGTTGCAGGGCGCCTTAGCCGCTTGACCACCTCTGCCTGAACAAGGAAGATGAACTTCCTTTATTCGGTAAAAAAAAAAAAAAAATTTTTTTGCGTCGCGGATTCGATCCCGGCCTTCTTCCAAGCAAGCGAACCAACTATACCACACGCCAAGCATCGGAGGAGATAGAAGGGAGGATGTTTTATATCAACGGCGGCAGATTTTTTTAAAAAAATTGACGACATGGGATTATCCCACATCGCGACAAATGACGCGAGAGGTTTTTAACCCTCAGTCGCAATATCGTTCGACGCCTTCGGGCAGTCGATTCTCAACCGATGCCCTTTACTGCTTCGACCAATCGCCGTTCGCCACCTCACTGCCACGACGAATCGCCACGTGGCGAAATTTTGCTCACACTCTGCCAACCAAACTGCCAATCGCCCTGCGCCACGTGTCGTCCAGTCACCTCTGCCTCGACTGCCGCGTCGCTGCCACGTGTCAACTTGACTGTGCACGATCCGCCTCGGGATCCGTGCCCGACCTGCCTCGGGGACCATGTCCGAGTCTGCTCGTGATCCGCCTCGGGATCCGAGCCTTGCTGTGACCTGCCTCGGGATGCGTGCCCACCTCGGGAACCGTGCCCGTTCTGACCTCACTTCGCCTCGGGAACCGTGCCCGCCGGACGACGGAGTCTGGCTCTGATACCAGATGTAAGATCCGAACGCAGTCAAACAAACAAAATAATGCAGAGGACAAAAATTAAATCATTTATTTAATTTGAAGCACCCAACCCTATAACAAATGTATATTCAATAATATATAGAGTAGGGAATAGGAAGAAAGTCGGCAAAGGAGAGATAAGGGGAAAATGGAGGATAAGAAGGGATAAGGGAGTTGGAGGGATAAGGGGGAAGAAGGATTAACGGAGGGATAAGGAGGAGGGAAAATAGGAGGAAGATAGGAGGAAATTAGGGAATAAATAAAAACAAACTTGCCGACAAAATTTGCCGACATAATGAGGGAGAATTCACACTGAAGCTTAGAAAAGAGATTTTTCTAAGCCAGTTTCGAAAAAACCCTATTCACACTTGTAACATTTATGTCCTCTTTGGATAGAAGGGACTCAAAAGAGGAGATGATATGATTTTCCATATATTATAGAAGAGATTACCCAACACTTAGGAGATTCTAGTATTGAGATTCTATTATGTGCCTATCAGCCAAGGTGGTGTGAGGAAATAATTTTATGTTCTTATTAGCTTCTTTTAGCCATTGCACTCTAGATTTGTGTTGCTATAATATTTTTTCTTTCATGTAAATTTTATTTAAGGTACCCAAAAAACATTTTTCTTGTTCTAGAATAGAGTTATCCTAAGCATGCTATAGATCCCTTTGAATTTGTCAAAGATCACTTTCTAGTTGGGTTTTTTCCTCCATTATGTTGTTGAAATATTCTCTATTCTAAATTTTTAGTTTTGATTTAAGCTTTGAAGTTTGATTATGAAATTGAACATCTTTCTTCCATAAATACAGTGTAGGAAACAAATCCATATCCCAAAATAAAAAGAAGTAAAAATGTACAATTTAAAGAATTTGCACAATTTTGAGTAAATGTACAATGTAGGATTTGGCTAAATGTACAATGTAGGAAAATAAATAATAAAAGTGAAATGACATGTGCATGAAATGTAATTTGATAAAAATAAAATTAGAACCTTAGTAAACTTTAATAAAGTTGTTGATCTGAGAAGTTGTTGGTGGCAGTTGTAAATGATGCATTGTCTCAAGAACTGCTTTGGAACGACCTAGACAGGGATTATAATCCACCCCATTCGATTCTTGTAGATTATTGATATATGGTGGTTCATGTGTGTGCTCATTCATGGTTGTTCATAGGCTTATGTTGAAGGCTCATGTGATACCTTGGAGACACATTCATGGAATAGGCCTAATGGTTCAATGTTGCAGTTTGTGTATTATTGTGTATAGTGTTGCATCGTACAATTGTTGTGTGAAGCATCCATGAAGAATATGAATGCCAATTGAGTTAGATTTGTGTATGCATGTGTGGGAATTGGAGTGTCTTTTCCATAACTATATTATTTATGGAGTTTTGTTGTTATTGCAGGTATTTTTGATTCCATATCTATGAAAAATATGCATATTCAAAAATCATACAATAAGCTATGAACTGTTGCAAGGAATATACAATGAATATATAGCATGATTAATTGATGATTACACTTGTTGGAAATAACGTCTATGCAATTAGTATGCAATTGGAAAATGGTAGGGATAAGTAATCTAGAGTATTGAGGGTTTACTAAAATTGTACAGTTGACTTACCAAACCATACAATTGATCAATTAAGGCATGAATTTGCATGATTGAGCATTTTGAAGTTAGATCGATGAATTGTCAAGTAAACGATTGCTAGACTTGATCGATAAGGCTAAGGGATTGTTAATTGAATATTTCAATATATTTTACATTCTAGCAAATCATAAAATAAATATTTATTATACATTTGCAATTGTACATTGTACATTTTTTAACAGTACATTCATCTATTGTATGTTTTGGGAAGTTGTACATCTACAATTGTACAATTACCCTATTTACATAGTAAACCTTAAGGGAAATTGCCAAAATCTATCATCATCCCCTCCCTTATAGGATACCACCACTCTTGCTATATTTGGTACTTTTTGCTATTGTGAGAAGGACCTATGTTGTTATTGTGACAAGGACCTACGTTGTTGTCATTGGAAGACCTTGTATTGTCTTCGTTGATAATGACAAGGGTTTAGAACAATAAGTAGCACGAAGGAAATTGGTATGGATGATAGATATGGAAGAACCGACACTTGAATGAATTGGGAACCCTCATGAGTTGAATCCAAGTGATACTTAGAGAGGTAGATGATAGTGAAGTTATCAAATATGGGGGAAAGTATGTTGTATTCAATTTCTACATCTTGAAGATATTGTTTCTATGAGTTGGGATTATGCCTAGTGACATGGAGTTGTGAGACTAAAGTTGTTTGGGAAGGTTCCCAACGAAGATCAGGGAATCCAGCCAAAGACATAGTTGAAGAAGATGCATTTTTTGATGTTGATGATAAATTGTACAATGAGATATGTATGGTTGATGCATAAAATGGAGGTGAAAGAAAAATTATAAAGGGTTTGTATAGTTGTAAAATTGATAATCATACAAATGATTGTCATTTAAAAGCATTGCAAGGTTGTTCAATTGGTGTGCATCATACAAAGAGAGCCATATGATTGGAGGAAAGAATTGCACAATTGTACAAGAAAAAATAAAAATTGTATGGTTGTTGGCATAATAGACAAATTTAGGAAGAATCGTATGATTTCTAAACAAAACCATATAGTCAAAGGAAGAATCGTATGATTGCTAGAAAGAATTGTATGACTAGAGGGAGGGCAAATCATATTATTATCAATTACTAGGTAAATCATATGATTATTAGGTAAATCATACAATGGTAGGGCAAATTGTATGATTATCAATCAAATTATACAATTATAAGGTAAATCATACAATTTCCAATCAAATCCTACAAGTGCATGCAATCGTACAAATGGGTTGAAGGATCATACAAGCCAAATTCATCCAAAGTTTATAGGAAAGGCTGGTGAGGAATTACACATTGAAGAAGAGTGTTTGAAACCAAAGAAATTGCAAGTAGTGATGCACAATGGTGAGCAAGACAAGACTTTGACATTAGTGCTATTGAAATATAGTGTGTCTAATAGTGTGTGAGATGAGAGATTGGCACTAGGAAAACTATAGATTAGTGTGCTTGATGGTGATTAGGATGGGAGTCTGACATCAAAGTAAACGTAGGTTGGAACATTTTCTAGTGAGAAGAAAGGGAGTGTAGTGAAAGAGAAATTACAAGGTGATGTGCTAAGGCTATGCATAAAAAATTGATGCCACTAAAAAACTAACCTATCAAACCAAAATCAATTTGGGCATATTGTGTAAATGTCCATTGTTTCATGGAGAATCAACAAAAGACTTGGTTAAGCATTGGATAATTTATCACATGATGTGTAAAGTGATTGGCTAGAACACTGAGGTAGAATGAAGGGGGTTGTTTCTTGCAACATTTCATGGATTTGTAATAGACTAATATATAAAATTACTAGAGGACAAGTACCAAACATGGAAATAATTATGCAATGCATTTATGCAAGAATTCCAACTATACGATAATTATGATGAGGTCATTAATGAAATTTATATAATGCAACAAGGTGAGAATGAGTCTGTTCATTCCTATAGTCTAAAATTGAGTGGGTTATTTAACCATTTGGAAAAATACCAATCAGAGGCATTGAAGAGGATGGGGTTCATAGATAGACTTCTTCCTATGTATCGAATGAAGATGAATATGTTTCCTCCACGATAATACCAAGAGGCTCCAGATTTTGCCTTGATTTGGGAAAGTGATACAAAAACATCACCACAAAATTGACATCAAGTTAATACATACAAGAGTAACTCTAAGAAGGAAAGTGATTTTAATATTGAAAATGACTCAAACAATGAGAATGATGGTTTTGGGTAGGAGATTAGTCACTTGTCCAAATGTTGGAGTCAAGAAGCCCAGGAAGAAAGTGACTTGAAAGAAAAGAATGATGAATTTGAATTTGAGTGTGGCTTAGAGAGTGCAATATCATTGCCATAAGTATATACAACACAAAGTGAGATTATACAAAGGAAGGATGCCACTCGTGATGCAATTTGTGATAATCGTTGCAAAAATAAAAGATGTAGAATATTGTACGATATTGAGGGTAGACCTATTGTACAATGTTGGGAATACCAATTGTGGGGGCACTTTGCACGTGACTATCAAAGTGTTGTGAGTCAAGATAAACCAATGATGCATACAAATTTAAAAGTATATGAGAAAATTTATCACCCTTTCCAAGAAGCAGAGGAGGTGAACATGGTGAACTTGATTGGATTTGAGGAGGTGAACTTGATCTCAATCGAGGATACTATTCAAATGGAACAATCTAATGTACAATTGGAATATGTTGTTCAAATGGAATAATCTAATGTACAATTGGAGGATGTCATTCAAATATAATAGTCTGTCATACAATAAAAATCATATGAGGAAGAAAGGGACTACACAATTGTGCAAAAAAAAATTGTACAACTACTAGGTGTGATCATATAGTTGGTATAAATTGTGCAACAGTTGGGTGTGATCATATAGTTGGTACAAATTGTACAACTAGTGAGGAAAATCGTACAGTTGGAAGAGATTGTATGATTGCGGATGGAATCATTTAATGTGCATTCATGCAAGTCAAAATCATAGTGTGCAATCATACAAAGTAAAAATGTACAATATGAAATCATAAAGAGTGAAATTGTATAAAAACAATTGTACAAGAACTTGTATAGAGTGGAACCATACAAGGTGAAATACTACAAAAAGGAATTTTATAAGGTAAAATCATACAAAGAGAAATCATACCAAGTATAATCATACAAGGAGGAACCATACAAGATACTATTGTAAAAGGAGAAGAATGTCCATCAATGGTTAAGATAGGGTAGTTCAAGACTAAGGTTTAGTTGTTTAGAGCTTGAGAGAAGCAAAATGGAGTCGAGGTTGAGCTTTTTAAGTGGGGTAAGCAATGTCCACCAAAGTGCCCCTAAACCCTACAAGGGATGTTGTACATTAACCCTGCAAGGAGACTCTTGCCCCTTTGACCCCTGATACATGTGGCGACAAGCATTGTCCATCATGTTCGTTATGTTGGTCATCTTGATGCAATTATTGATGCATCTAATTACAGACAATCTAATGAGAAATTAGAACTTAATTTTTTGTGAGCAACATATTGAAGTGATTCTAGTTGTAGAGGACCTTTGGAATAGGATGAAGTGAAAAGAGCATGACAAATGATACTAGCATGTTGTTCAGTGCTTCTATCCTAAGTGTTTAGTTCATGTGTCATCGAGGACACTAACCAATTTAGAGGAGGGGATAGGTGTAGGAAACAAATCCATCTTCCAAAAGAAAAATAAATGAAAATGTACAATTTAAAGGATTTGCACAATTTGAGAAAACGTACAATGTAGGGAAATAAATGATAAAATTGAAATGAAATAAAATGTAATGACATGTGTATGAAATATAATTTGATAAAAATCAAATTAGAACCTTAGTAAAATTTAATAAAGTTACTGATTTGAGAAGTTGTGGGTGGTAGTTGTAAATGATATGTTGTCTCAGAAACTACTCTAGAATGATCTCGAAAAGTATTATAAACCACCTCATATGATTCTTGTACATTGTTGATATATGGTGGTTCGTGTGTGTGCTCATTCATGGTTGTTCACATGCTTATGCTAAATACGTATGCAACACCTTAGAGATACATTCATGGAATGGGTAAAATGATTCAATTCTATGGTTTGTGTATCGTTGTGTGTAGTGCTACATTGTATAATTGTTGTGTGAAGGAGACATGAAGAATATGAATACCAATTGAGATAGATCTGTGTATGCATGTATGGAAATTTGAGAGTATTTTCCATAACTATATTACCTGTGGAGTTTTGTTTTTATTGTAGGTATTATTGATTCCAAATATATGGCATATATGCATATTCAAAAACCATACAATAAACCATGAACTATTGCAAGAAACATACGGTAAAGATATAACATGATTAATTGATAGTTACACTTACTAGGAAAAATATCTATGCATTTAGTATGCAATTGGAAAATGAGAGGGATAAGTAATCTATAGTATTTAGGGTTTACTAAAACCATATATTTGAATTACCAAACCATACAGTTAATCAATTTATGGCATGAATTTGCATTATTGAGCATTCTAGAGTTAGATTGATGAATTACCAAGTGAATTATTGTCATATTTGATCGATAAGGCTAAGGGATTTTCAATTGAACATTTTCAATAAATTGCATATTTTGGAAAATCGTATAGTCAATGTCTATTGTACGTTTATGATTGTACAATTATACATTCTACATTGTGTAATTTTACAACCAACTATTATACGTTTTGGAAAGTTGTACAGTTAAAATTGTATAATTATACGATTTCCCTATTTACATACTAAACCTTAAGGAAACTTGCCAAAATATATCATCATCGTCTCCCTCATGGGAATACCACCAGTCGTGCTACATACATATTTTCTCTTTCCACCATCCCTACACTAGTTCATCAAAATTTCCTTGCTTGAGCTACATTCTCTTAAATAAAATGAGATTATTTTGGGTTTTCCATCGACCTCAAAAGAGATCTTAACGGGATAGTGGTTAGACCCCCATAATGTAGAAATTTAGATTACATCAATGCTCCCTTATTGATCCAATCTGTACAAGTAAGTTATCTATCCAATTTTTGTAAGACCCTTTGGTTATTGGGTCTCTTGTTGCACTAGGTGTAGATGTCCTTAGAATAGAAGGGTTCCATAATATCCAAATCTTCAACAAAGGTGTTGAAATCCTTGGTGGCTTGATTGAGGTTCTTGGTTTCCCTTTGTTTTTCTCCAAGGTATCTTATTGCATTAAGTTACCCCTAATGACGTAGTGTAAGTCTACCTACAATGATAACCAGCCAGCAACATTTATGGATAATCTATGTTTTGATCAAGAGTGTTTAGGCCATAAACATCAATGAGAACAGTCTTCCAACCAATGTCTAGCCATTTTACCTTGACAACAACCTAGTTTCTCTTTGTTCTATCAATGGCATACTCTTTATAAATTATCCCATATGTGAGTAGCTTGCTTGCGAAAGCTATGGTGTTACTTGAAATGACAAGACTATTGGGCCATATTTTCCTTTTAATCCTATTTGCTTCATGAAATGACATTTTAGATTCTTGAATGAAAAGAACATCAAGCTTTTCATTACTTACCCATTTCTTGACCATTCTAGATTTGAAGGAGGAATGGAGACCCCTTATATTCTAGGAGATGATCTTCATGAAGATTACTTTTACCTCTTGGTATCGAAGAGACCATCAATTTGGTTTTGAGAACCATCGTCTATTTTTCCTAATGTTATTTACTAGAGCATTTCTTGGTTGGATTTTCTCCCTCTTTTTTTGTTAGGACCCACATTTTTTACCTTTAGTTTGTTTGGCATTTGTTTTATCATTGAGAGATTTCTACTTTTTCTTTATTTTTTGTGTTGCAAGTACCAAATTATTCTCTTTTTTGGTATAAGTAGTTCTCATAAATTGAAGATCTTCCATTGTTTGATCATTCCCTTGTCTTTGGGAAAGTTCTTCGCCTTTAGAAATGTGTTCAACAAGGACATCCTCGTTTAGCATGCTATTGATCTCCATCCCTATGGGGATATCTTTGAGCCTTATCCGATCCTCATCATTATTTCCCTCTTGGGGTTTTCAAAGATCCTAAAATTTCTCATCCTTGCTTTCTTCTTCAATTGGTAAGCTTTCAAAAATGTTATTAGTCCTAACGTTCATGATGATTTTTGCTTGTCTATGACTTGTTTGCTTCCTTTAAGGTAGTTGAAATCCCTCCTTGTCGCCTTCTTCACTTGCGTCCTTTTGTAGACTCTAAGAACAATTTCCAAAGAGATGACCATATTCTTGGTATATTTGACACCCAAAAGAAAAATTCTTATAGCCAATTGACTGATTTCATTCTAGTCTCCTACCTTTAGTTTAATCTTCTTTGGAAGAGGATTTTCTAGGTTTAAATAAAAGTATATCATTGCATAGGTCAAAAACTTGAATGCATGTGTCTCAGGATATTTTCAATAGTTTTAAAGGTTTTTCATTCCAAAATTCAACATGAAGGGCAAAAAGCCTCAACCAAGTTTGGTTGAGAATAGTATTTCTTCATCTAGCTTAAATTTAGTGTGCTAAGACTTCATGAAAAGCCCTACATGACCATAAAACCAAGGGTTGCCTTGAAAAACCCCTTAAAAAACTTGATCATTGTCCACCTTTATAAAAAATATAGCAAAAAAATAATAATTTGGGTAGAAGGTGATATCCACTTCTCCTTTGATATTTTAGTTCTTTGCTATCCAAGATCCAATTGCTCTAAGCTTAAACTTAACTCCCATGAAACGGTAGATCAGAGCTTTATTTTCAAGAGCTTGAATCTGGTCCTTGTTTTGATTAGTTTTAGAAAAATCCTAACACATGACCTCTTTCAAAATTTTAAAATTTAATTTTTAAACTATTTATTATCTTACTTTTGTCTTAGATAAAAAAAATAATATTTATTATCATATTCAAGAAACATCTATTCTTTAAATTCTTTTTGTTATATCAAATATTATTACAATAATTATAATTATTTTATTTTATTAAAAAATAAAATAAAAGTAAAATATATCTACATAAACAAACACCTGGGAGTGCAGGGTGCAACGCAACGATACGGGTTTTGGCTCTTCTTCGGAAGATCCAAAGTTCAAACCGCAACATAGATGAGTGTGTGAAGGCGTGGGTGTGTGATGGCTTTGTGAAATTTCCTATTGATAAGTATAACTCTTAGCTCTCAACTTTAGAAGGGATCATGGTTGAGAGAAGACTACTCAACTTTATACATGAGTCATAACAAATTTCTTACAATAACCCAATCAAAAAAATATATCTACATAAACACTAAAAGCCTTTCTCATAAAGCAAAGTGAGGTGAAACAAAAGTAGGCCCACAAGCAAAAGTGGAAGTTGATGGGCTTCGACACAATAAAATGTAAATACAAATTATCAAAAGTAAAGAAGATAAATTGTCCATGCTTCATCTTCATGTGGTGTCTGATTAGCTTTGCCGTCCATTTCAGCTTTTTTTTCTAACGCGCAGATGACATGACGATGTCAAAGAAAGTCATGGAGGCTGACGTTCACTTCCACTTCCGTCCTACCTCTTCTAACACGCAGATTTGACGATGTAGAAGAAAGTTATCAACGGTTGACGTTCACTTCCCACTTGCCGTCCATTTTTTATTTTATCTGGCACGCGGAATTGACAATGTCGGATAAAGTCATCGACGAGAATGTCCACTTGCATTTCCTGTCTTATCTTTTCCTGTTTTTTTCTACCTCGCGGATTGACGGATGATGTGGGAGAAAGTTATGAACGGCTGACGTCCACTTCCCGCTTGCCGTCCCTTTTTTATATTTTCTGACACGCGGTCTTCAAATGTCAGATAAAGTTATAGACGCAGACGTCCACTTGCACTTCACGTCAAGTTATGAATGGCTGACGTCCACTTCCCGCTTGCCACCCATTTTTATTTTTTTCTGACAGTCGGAGTTGATGAAGTGATGGACGCGGACATTCACTTGCACTTCCCGTCTTTTTTTTTTTTACCGTTTTTTCTACCACGCGGACCGACGATGTCAGAGAAAGTGATCGACGGCACGGCGTACGTACAAGACTAGAAGACTACAACAATGCTTGAAAGTTAGAAGAGACGGCTTTCGGACCGAGATATCAGTGTAGTGCGTGCGGTGTAAATGAAGCGAATCTTCCTAAGCTCTACTATCCATGCCACCAGAAAACCAGTCTGTTAAGGAGATAAGTCATCTAGGCATCTGCGAGTCTGGATATCAAATTGTACATCTTTCTTGTAAAAGTTTTAAGTTTCCTAAAAAAAATTCGATCTATTTCCTTCTCTGTAAACATGCTTAATCTCAACCATTTCAAGGGTTAAAATTTATCTTTGAGTTTCACCAAGTTCGTTTGTGATCGTTCAAGAAGGAACCTGAACACCTTTGAGCATATTAATGATATTGATGGAATCCCCTTCAATAATTACCTTTCTGCCATTCAAAATTTCTAGTTGATAAACACCTTGAAAGAGAGCTCGTGACTTTGCAAAATGACTAGTCTCACGATCTAAATTTTCAGTGAAAGCCAACAAAATCCTCTCATTAGAGTCTCTAACCAATCCCCCCATACTGACTGGTCATGGATTCCCTTAAGAAGCTCCATCAAAATTTAGCTTCAACTAGCCAAGAGGAGGAGGTTCCCAAATAGTAGTATGTCTAGCAGGAGCTTCAGAACAATGTTCGGGAGAATAATCTCTAAATCCAAGAGCCGACTCCACTACTAACTCCCCAATGGAAGTGACTTTATCTAAAGAAATTGCATCCACATTCTCAACAGTGGTAGCAACAACACGAAGTGCCACGAATTCAATCGAATGGGATAACCAATCAGGTGATTATTTAGCACTTCCACACAGGTAACATCTGTTCAAGATAACCAATCCTCTTTTTTGCAAATTATCCAATGTGAGGAACTTCCCTTAAGTCGCCAACCAAAATAAAACATTAACTTTGGGGGTAAGACCCTTCAACCAGATATTACTAACGGGAAACCAGGGATCAAAAGGAACATCTAACTCTAGGTAGGTTGACTTAACAGAAAAGAACCATCCTTCTCAGCCCCCCACACCAATCTATCTGGCCTATCTTGGTTAGGAATAACCATCCACTTTAGGATGTCCATTAGATCTTTTAATGCAATTTCTTCTTCCTATGAAATCCCCAAAAAAACAAACGATTTTCAGCATTTTCTATCATTAACAGAGATAATGAAGTCACATACCTTCGGCCTGAAAGATTAGCTTGTGATTGGTTCCACAAGACTCAGGCGAAGATATGATTCTAATGGTCTATCATTTTCCCATGTGTCTTTCCAAAAATAAATGCTCTACCCATTACGTAACACCCATATTCCACCCTTTATAATATCAAAGCGGTTATTAACAATATTGTACTAGAATGCTGAGCCAAGGGCAGGAATTGGATCTATGAGAAAATTACCAATGTTACCCAAATATTTGGCTACCAATATTTCTACCCAATTAACATTATCTTTTTGAATCAATCTCTAGCCCTCTTTAGCTATTAGTGCTTTGTTTAACATTTTTATTCTTCTTAAGCCCAGACCTCCTAACTCTTTCCTACTGCACACATGATCCCATGCCACAAGCAATAACTTCTTCTTCTCCTCAGAATCATACCAAATAAAGGATCGCTAATTTTTTTTTATTTTCCTAAGAATCTTTTTGAGAATCCAAAAGAGAGAAAGGAAGTACACTAGTATGCTCTGTAGAGTGGACTTAACTAGCATAATTTTACCTTCTTGGCTCAAAAGTACCCCTTTCTATCCCACCAATTTTCTTTGAACTCTTTGTATGACTAGTTCCCAAAGAGAAGTCTTAATCCCCCTTTGAACATTGGTAGTCCTAGATAAACTAATGTAAGGGTGTCAATCTCACATCCCAAGATCTCAGTAATTTTATTTTACCTTTCGAGAGGAAACACCTTACTTTTCTTCAAACTCACTTTCTACCTAGCCACTCTTTCATAGGTCTGGAAGATATCTTTGATAGCTCTGGCCTAAGGGATTGAAGCTAAAAAGAATATAACATATCATCAACAAATTGGTGGTGTGAGATGGGATTAATGGTAACCTTCAGAGCTCTTCCCAAAGACAACCAATAAATAAGTAGATACAAAGACATAGGATCCCCTTGACGAATACCTCCACAACTGCTAAAGTAACCAGTCGATGATCCATTAAATAAGATTGAGAATTTTTTTGATGATATACAAGCTCTGACCAATCTAATCCAGCAAGGCTTAAAATCAAATTTCTTCATAACTCTAAGCAAAAAGCTTCATTAGACCCGATCGTATGCTTTATGCATTTCAAGTTTGAGAAAAGTTGTTGGTCTTCTACTTTCATCTACAGAATGAATCAACTCATTCACTGCAATAACATCATCTAGAATTTGTTTTCTTGCTACAAATTCACTTTGATAATGGTAAATAATTATTGGAAGGTATATTTTGAGCTTGTTCACCATAGTTTTAGTGAGAATTTTAAAAAGTGTATTACAGAGGCTAATGGACCTAAAATCAGAGAAATATTTAGCACCCATTGACTTCAGGATAAGAACTTAAAATGTTGAGTTTACATAAGCTCAAATTAAATTAGATTCCTAAATTTCCCTCATAGCTAAATAGATGCCACCACCTATAATGTGCCAGAACCTTTAAAAGAAAATAGGAGGAAAGGTTTTTGGCCTCGTAGCTTTTATACCACCCATAGAGAAGACAAAAGCCCTAATTTCCTCATCCTGAAAGGGAGCATAGATGTCTTCATTCATATCATCTAAAACTAGGGTGGTGATGTGGTTCAACAACCTCTCTTCAGCTTAAAGGTCCCTATCATCCCTAGAGTAGAGGAGGGTTTTGAAAAACTTGACCACTTCTTCCCTAATTTCTATAATATCCTTTGTGATAACACCATATAATTTCATAATTTCTCTAACTCTATTATTGTTCCTATGCCTTAAGGTGGATGTGTGAAAGAATTTTGTGTTCCTATCACCTTCATGGAGCAAGAGGGATCTTGATTTTTGATGCCATAAAATTTCTTCATCTACTAGCACATTATGAAAATCTACTAACAATTTTTTTTTCTATGTTTATCTCCTTTAGTCACCTCTCCTGACTCCAAATTTAATTCAACTTCCTATAACTGCTCAACCAACTCTTTTCTCCTTTGGAACACATTTCCAAAAATGTACTTGTTCCAAACCTTAATATTAGCTTTAAAAAATCTGAGCTATCAAGCCACTTGCAAAATAAGAGGGTCCAAAAAACCTTGAGATCACCATTCCAGAATTTTGGATTCTAAGCCCTGATGTTGCAACCACATTGCCTCAAACCTGAAGGGTCTAAAAAATAGAGTTTGGAAATTTTTCAAATACCAAAGGATTATGATCGGACCCCACTTTGGGGAGAGAGCAAAGGGATGCATCTTCGAACACTGGAAGACCTTCCTTGGAGACTAACACTCTATCCAACCTAATCTGAATATTCTGATGGCCTAGATGCCTGTTACTCCAAGTGTATTTAGACCCCTTCAAATCCACATCCATCAAATCTTGATTATTAATGAGTGCAGTAAAATCTTCCATACTTTTAGAACCAAAATCACTACCACCATTTTTATCTAAAGGGTATAAGGGGGTATTGAAGTCCCCAATGAGAATCCAAGCTTCCACCTTGAAAAATTTTCTCATAGAGCTCAAAGACTACCATTTAATATTTCTATTAGGGGTCCATATATCAAAATGGAATATTAATCACTCTATCAAAAATAAATAGAATAGATCCATCTAGTTTCTAAGGGTACCATAGACAAAGAAGACCCCTAGAAGGTCCATTGGCAGAGTTTGCTGCAAAACCTGCCTCCTTCCAAACTAATAATTTTATTACCTCTACATTAGAAATATCCATCTTAGTTTCTTCAATAAATATAAAATCAGATCTTACCTCTCGCATGAGTGTTGCCAAAATTTATTGCTTGGAGGGCCCATTTAGGCCTCTGATATTCCACGATAACAACTTCATCTTCGATATTTTGAGCCATTATTCACACTAAGAGAACTGGGGGATCTAAAAAATGTGTCAAGTTTTAATTATTTAACTTTTATATCCTTCTATTTCTCAAACTTCAATTAGGATTGGCGTTCATCAACAGTTTTTTACTCTACCTCATGGATCTTCAACGCTTTGTTAGAGGGCTTCCCTACCTTACGATTACCTCCAACATCCATTTGACCTTTCCAGATACTTTTGGTTTTGGGTCTGGAATTGGATGTGCTTGAAGATCCCACACTTGTAAATGGTGACCATTTTAACTTGAGTAGGATTGGCAACTCCAGACCAGGAACCTCACTAGGCTTCTTTGGGGAGAAATTTTCTTCTATGACTAGCTCCTCGGAGAGTAAGCTTTTATAGGAGTTATGAAGGAACTTTGAAGGGATTAAAGTCTTTGTCACCAAGTCTTCTAGGAGAACCTGGTCCACACTTTTGCCACTATATGGATTCATATTTTGGACCACCGCTTTTCCAAACACATTAACATCCACCACAGAGACTTTGTCCATTATCCTTTCCTCTAATTTAGGCTTATTTGAAATAATTTCATGTTGGACTTGCTCAGAAGGGGCTCCTTGTTATTGGCTTAAACTAACTGGTATTTTGGTCTCATTCTCCCTTTGGATACCCCCACTTGGGGCCTTACGAGAGCACGATCCAGATGAGTGACCATACCTCTTATAGGTAGAACATCTCATGGGTCTGTTCTCATAAATAATCGACTGAATCCAAGTACCCTATCTGGACACAAGCTCAATCTGACTAGGTAAATCAGCCTTTGGGTCCACCATGATGCACATTCTAGCAAAAATCATCTTGGTCTTGGATCTAGTAGCTGAGTCAATCAAGGCCAGGTCCCCAATAGCTTTAGCTATGCCCTACAAAATATCTTCATGCCAAATATGAAAAGGTAAATCTGGGAGTCACACCTAGAGGGGGGCCAAGTTCACCTTTTGCATCTTGGGGTTGAAGTTTGAACCCCATTTTCATAGAAAGAGACCCCTCTTTCCAAAGAACTAGGGGCCTTCACCTAAAATGTGCTTTGCATCCTCCTCACAATTCAGTTTGATGAGGAAGAAGGCATTAGACATTGCAACAATATCAAGTGACCCCAATGGCTTCCATTTGAGAATTGTCCAACGTTGGATAGAGTCAATATCTAGTCTACCACCTTGGAACTTGTCGACCAGGTTCCATGATCCTTCCTCCATAGTCACATCCAAGAGTTTGTTCGACACCACTAGCTTATTACAGATTGGAGAAAGGTTGAAGAGAGATTTTGAGAGATGAGATCACAAGCCTTTAGTGGTAACCATAGCAAAGGAGGACACCCCAGGGTTAGAGGGGTGACCAAGCCTTGGGGACCCACTCACGGGTACCCTAGAGGACACCCCACTATAACCAAGCATACCATTTTCCATTTCTTTCCTGACCAACCCCTCAAGGGTTGCACCTTCTTGTTGTCCACCCAACCCTCCAGCTCCCTGAAGAGTGCCAATGCATCCATATTCTTGCCAACCACCAAGTATTTCAGATTCCTGCTGACCATTAGTGCTTTCTTCCATTGCCGCCTTAACACTATTGCACTTTCCTTCGATGCCCTAGCACTATTGCGATACTGTTAAAATATTTTACTACTATTTTTATTTCTACTTTTGTTGCCCTAGCACTGTTGCACTTGTCTTCACCGCCCTAACACTATTGCACTACTTCACTGCCCTAGCACTGTTATGGTACAATTATAATATTTTTACTTTATTACTCTAGCACTGTTGCACTCACCTTCGTTGCCCTAGCATTGTTGTGGCATTGTTAAAATATTTTCCCTTCCATTGTTGCCCTAACATTGTTGCACTTACCTTCGCTACCCTATAACCATATGTTTTAACCTTATTTTATGACATTTGACTTATATACATAAATAAATTTATATTAAAAATTATATTTTTATTAAAATTAATTTTAATGTTATAATAAATTATTTAATAAATAAAAAATAAATTGGTGTAAAATTTAAGATTTATAATTAATTACATTTTTATATTTAAATTTTATTAAAAAGATATGATGGATATTGAAAATATATTATTATATCCTTATTTGAAAGTAAAATAACCTAGTTCGAAAGAAAAGGGAAAATAAATCTAGGATAAACTCTATGTGGGTAGCAAACATTACACTAAAAGTAATTACCAAGAATGAGACAATCAAATAAGATATAGTAGTTTCTAAAAATATAAGGTTAATATATAATGTCAATGGATAGTCAACTTATATAACAATTCAAAGGTAGATTGAATGGAAGCAACCATCAAGTTTATCAAATAAAGTTTATCTTATTTGATGGATTTCCTTTTGATTTTTTTATCAAATAACAAGTTGTATCTTAAGTTTTAGGAGAAGAGATTGCTTGAATTTAAGGATATAAAGTGAAAAAATATTATGGTTATAAGGCTTCAAATATAGGTTAGTTTCTTTGAACATCAATATCAATTTAATAATAAGGAGGTTTTAAATAATATTCATAACAATATGATGGAATTCATCCAAAAGGGGTCAACTACTAAGTAATGAAAGCATGTTGTGTATACATGGATATGTGTTGCTATGGATATTTCAAGACCTTTATTAAAGTCCATTAAAATTGAATTTAAATCAAGAGAATGACAATAACAAATAAACTATGAAATCAATGCATTTTGATGTTGCAAATGTTATTAGACCAAATATATGGAAGAAGATTGCAAAGTAAAAATCATCAAAAAATAGATCTAAAGTTTTGGTCATGAAAAAACTCGTAGACAAAGAAAGGAAATCACATTATAGTAGAAATTGGCTAAGATCAATGATATTATGCTTTTTAAAAGGTAGTGAAGAACGCCCTTATACTTCATAAAATGAAAATTTTTATTATGCTTCATTTGGAGCAAACATCAAAAGGAACTATAAATGATGGTCTAACATTTGTCTCTGAATTTTCTTTTATTTTCAAATTGTCACCTCTAAGAATTTTGTTTTGGACTATTTTAGGAATTTTGAGGGCTCAAATAGTGCCTCAATTGACCAAACACTCTGCCAAGGGAAATCCTTGGGATCAAGAGATTCTAATTGATATGAAGCCTTATATCCCAACATGATAGAGTATACATCATCTTTTGATAGATTCCAAAAGCACTCATGAATCTTTTTTCTAGAAATTGGTAAATATATCTCTTTAAGCATATTCTTGAGGTCATCCACTACATGTTAGAAGCCCTCTCCCTTAACCAAAATGCAAATAAAAATCTATCATCTAGAATTTTTGTTTACATAAATATAATTTTTTACTTTTGAACCTTTACATGCCAAATATACTTGAGCTAATGGTTGTTATTTTTATTATAAATAAGACAATAAAGATTATACCAAACATTAGATTAAGAATTCTAGAATACCCCTAGTTGACCAAACATCTAATATATTTTATAGTTAATTTTAAACTCAACAATATGAAGTTCCATGTCGTTGAATCCCTAAGAAAGATTCACCTTCTAAACAATTTTCTTGCATCCATGGAACCTATATATATTTTAATTATTGTTTTCCAAGATCTTTCCATGGTCTTCTAGTAATCTTCATCCAAGTTTTGTCCTTAATACCAAACTCATAAATCTAATATTCTACAAGCTTACCCCTACAATATTCTATCCTCTATAAACCTTATCCCAATTATAAAGAGAATGCCTTAATTTATTTTGACATCTTTTTAAATAAATTATTTTTAATTTTGTAACGTTATGCTTGTTGGTAATCTCAAAAATATTACCTTATATGTAGAGATGGATTGTATCTTCTATAAACTTTATCCTATTTATAAATAGGAAACCTTAAATTATTTTCATATATTTTTAAACAAAATATAAATGAATTTTGTAATATTATTCTTGTCTTTAATCTCAAAAGTATTTTCATATATGACCATAAAACCAAATCTAGTGTGTGAAGGCTTTATGAAAAACCTTGCACGATCATAAAATCAAAGGTCATCTTTAAAAACTTGATCACAATCCTCCTCTATAGAAAATATAACAAATAAATAATAATATGAGTAAAAGCTATATCCACTTCTCCTTTGATATTTTAATTGTTGGATATCCAAGATTCAATTGCACCAAGTTAAATTAAAGCTTAACTTCCATGAAGCGGTAGATGGGAGCTTTATTTTCAAGAGCTTGAATTTGGTCCTTGTTTTGCTTAGCTTTAGAAAAAACTCTAACACATGACCTCTTTCAATCTCATAATGAATTTTAAAAATTTAATCTTTAAATTATTTATTATCTTATTTTTATGTAAAATTAAAAAAATACCATTTATTACTATATTAAAAAAAAACCTCTATTCGTTAAATTCTTTATTGTTATTTCAAATATTATTACAATAATTATACATCATTTACTATAAATATGTATATCATTCCATTAAGTGAAGTTACCTGCATTTTTGAAGAAAATTAATCATTTTAAAATTTATAAAAAATAAAATAAAAGCAAAATATGTCCACATAAATAAATTCTAATAAAAAAATAAAATAAAAGTAAAATATGTCCATACAAATAAACTTTAAAGGTCTTATTGTAAAACAAAATGAGGTAAGCACAAACAAAAAGTGTGGTCTACTGGTAAGGACACCACTTATTATCCGTGATGTGACCCACATCAGATGCTTATAAGAAGTATTTATTCAAAACAAAAATAGGCCAAGGCAATTTACTGGGTCTCTTAGGAGACTCACACAACTTGCTATTTTATTTTAGGTTGGAAGAAATCTGTAGATTTTTAGAAACAAGCTGGCTCGTATTTTCAAAGCTATTCAGGATCGGGAGTTGATGGATGATGACACAAGCATCGTGGATATGTATAGCTACTATTATATTCTTGCACAAAAATGTTATTATATGTTTGTAAAAAGATACAATGATACAGTTACACTCATGATATATAGTATTTTTGTTTCCTCCTTGCATGGATATGTAGTATTTTTGTTTCCTACTTGTATAAATATGTTTAGCTTAGTTTAATTTTTGAGACTTAAACCTTCTTTGATATATATTTGTTGTTGGTTATTTAATATGACAGTTACATGTTTAAAAAAAAAATAGGCCCACAAGCAAAAGTAGAAGTTGATGGTATTCCACGAAATAAGATGTAAATGCAAATGATTGAAAGCAAAGAAGATAAACTGTCCATGCTTCATCTTCATCCGCTGTTTCATTTAGCTTCATCTTCATCTGCTGTTTCATTATTTTTGCCGTCCATTTCTGTTTTCTTTTTCTAACGCGCAGATGACATGACAATGTAAAAGAAAGTCATGGAGGCTGACGTTTACTTCCGTCCTACCTCTTCTGACACGCAGATTTGACGTTGGGGGAGAAAGTTATGGACGGCTGACGTCCACTTCACACTTGCCGTTCATTTTTTATTTTTTCTGGCACGCGGATTTGACGATGTCGGAGAGAGTCATCGACACGGACGTCCACTTGCACTTCCTGTCTAGTTTTTCCTGTTTTTTTCTACCTCGCGGTTGACGATGTCGGAGAGAGTCGTGGACGGCGAACGTACAAACTACAAAATAAATGTCCGCGTCGAAGACTACAAAAACGCTTGAAAGTTAAAAGAGACAATTTAAAATAAGAGTGAGAGCACTGTTGAATAGGAATGGAGTGTGTGTGGTGTAAACAATGTGAAGCTTCCTAAAGCCCTAGCCACCCGAATACCCATCCGTTAAGGAGATAAGATAAGCCATCCGGGCATCTTCCAGGCATATCATTTTCAGTGGAGGACATGTTGAACGTAGCTATACAGGATTGAAGTCACTTTCAGGACCACCAATACAAATAAATGTTGTCGCCGTTATCTGACCGTGATCAAAGGGAGAAAAATCTCTCTCTATTCTGTGTTTTCACCATCCACAATCGTCCCTATCTACTGACTGACTTGGACCTTGCACACTGCAGTCATGGATGGAATTCGCTAATGTGCTACGTAATTCTGCATTCAAATTTCGGGTTATTCCAAATATATGTCTGGGATTTTCCTGTGTTTACTTTTCTTTTGGTGCGATTGTGTGACTGAGTCGTGCTTATCCTTTGGATAGAAGTTTTGGGATATATGAGAATACGATGGAGTTTAGCAATACATTGGATTATTGGAGGTAATATTTTGTGAGTATATTTATAGAGAAGAAATAATTTAAATGTGTTGAACTTTGTTTTAATAAATTTCAAATTTTAAGAGGAAAGTAGTCAAATAAAATTTTCATGTAAATAGAGGTTATAGTTGCAACAAGGAGTAGAATTAGAACCAACAAACCTAAGATGAGTTAATGATAATGATAAAATGTTAAGAATTACCAGTTCTTCTAAAAAAAAAATACATACCACTTTAAAAAAACATATATCTAACATAAAAAAGGATCAAGAATATTTAGATAAAAAACAAACTAGATATGGATAATGACAACAAAAATCACACATAATTTATTTAAAAAACCATTTTGTGCTTCCACTATAAACTCTAATATATATATATATATATATATATATATAAATTGGTGCAAGAGTTAAGATTTACAATTAATTATATTTTTATATTTAAATTTTATTAATAAAGATATGATGAATATTGAAAAAATATTATATTATTATGTGAATTTATAAAATCTTTTATAATAAAAATAAATAATTTTACAATAGTTTCATCACTAATAGATGTGAGGTATTAAACCAAGAAGTAAGTGCAAATAGCAAGTGAGAGTTGGCTTCATAGTTTTTATTCCAAATTTTTGGAAGTTTTTGTTAAAAAAATTAGATAGCAAAGAAGAAAATTCTTTATGAAATCCTTAGTTGAAAGTAAAATAACCTAGTTGGAAAGAAAAGGGAAAATAAATCTAGGATAAACTCTATTTGGGTAGCAAACCTTACACTAGAAGTGATTACCAAGAATGAGACAATCAAACATGATATAGTAGTTCCTAAAAATAGAAGGTTAATATATAAGGTCAATGGATAGCCAACTTATATAACAATTCAAAGGTGGATTGAATGGAAGCGACCATCAAGTTTATCTTATTTGATGGATTTTCTTCTAAAAAATTTTTTTCTTCATCATATTTTCCATTTCAAATGTAAGGGATAAAATAACAAGTTGTATCTTATGTTTTAGGGAGAGAGATTGCTTGAATTTAAGGCTATAAAGTGAAAAAAATATTGTGGATATAAGGCTTCAAATATAGGTTAGGCTTTTTGGACATCAATATCAACTTAATAATAAGGAGGTTTTAAAGAATATTCATAACATTATGGTGGAATTCATCCAAGAGGGGTCAACTACTAAGTAATGAAAGCATGTTGTATATACATGGATATGTGTTGCTATAGATATGTCAAGACATTTATTAAAGTCTATTAAAAACGAATTTAAATTAAGAGAATGAGAATAACAAATAAACTATGAAATCAATGCATTTTGATGTTGCAAATATTATAAGACCAGATATATAAAAGGATATTGCAAAGTAAAAATTATCAAAAAACAGATGCAAAGTTTTGGTCATGAACAAATTCATAGACAAAGGAAGGAAATCACATTATAGTAGAAATTGACTAAGATTATTATGCTTTTAAAATGGTGATGAAGAAAGACCTTGTACCTCATAAAATGGAAAAGTTTATCATGCTTCATTTGGAGAAAACATCAAAAGGAACTAAAAATAATGATCTAATGTTTTTCTCCTAATTTTCTTTTATTTTCAAATTGTCACCTTTAAGAATTTTGTTTTGGACTGCTAACCTTAGGAATGTTGAGGGCTCAAATAGTGCCTCAATTGACCAAACACTCTTCCAAGGGAAATCCTTGGGATTAAGAAATTCTAATTGATATGAAGCCTTATATCCCAACATGATAGAGTATACATCATCTTTTGATAGATTCCAAATGCACTCATGAATCATTTTTCTAAAAATTGGCAAATAGGTCTCTTGAAGCATCTTCTTGAGTTCATCCACTACTTGTTAGAAGCCCTCTCCCTTAACCAAAATGCAAATAAAAATCTACAATCTAGAATTTTTGTTTACATAAATATAATTTTTTACTTTTGAACCTTTACATGCCAAATATACTTGAGCTAATGGTTGTTATTTTTATTATAAATAAGACAATAAAGATTATACTAAACATTAGATTAAGAATTCTAGAATACCCCTAGTTGACCAAACATCTAATATATTTTATAATTAATTTTAAACTCAACAATATGAAGTTCCATGTCGTTCAATCCCTAGGAAAGATTCACCTTCTAAACAATTTTCTTGCATCCATGGAACCTATATATATTTCAATTAATGTTTTTCCAAGATCTTTCCATGGTCTTCCAATAATCTTCATCCAAGTTTTGCCCCTAATACCAAACTCATAAATCTAAAATTCTACAAGCTTGCCCCTACAATAATCTATCCTCTATAAACCTTATCCTATTTATAAAGAGGAAACCTTAATCTATTCTCACATCCTTTTTAAATAAAATATATTTGAATTTTGTAATGGTATGCTTGTTGGTAATCTCAAAAGTATTATCATATATGTAGAGATGGATTGTATCCTCTATAGCCTTATCCTATTTATAAAGAGGAAACCTTAATTTATTCTTGCATCCTTTCTAAACAAAATATATTTTAATTTTGTAATGTTATGCTTGTTTATAATCTCAAAAGTATTACCATATATGTAGAGATGGGTTGTAGTGTAGTCTTTATGAGTTGAAGTTTTCTATCCATGGTTAGGAACTTACCTTTCCATAGCCATATAAGATCTAATTCTTTTCAAAATTAGGTCTCAAATTCCTCCTTTTTATTTGGGACATCTAGATATGTTGATGGCAAATTTTCAACTTGAAACCCTAAATTCTATGCAATAATCCTTCATAAATCAAGGGCAATGTTAGTACAAACGATATTGGATTCTATCCTATTAAGCAATTGTACAAACACCTTCTCATAGCATGATAGTATTGATTTAAATTCCATGGTTGTACTAACAAAAGGATGACCTAAAAGAAAAGTGTCATATATGTTCTTCCTTTTCTCCCTTTCCTTTTTGTCATGAAATTTCCAAATACACCAAGTAGGTAGGCATTATCTTCATATGAAACTATGGTTGAAAAATTAAATCATTCATACTCATGTTGAAATTTTAGGCATTTTCTAATATTTCACTTTCTCACTTGCATTTTTATCAAGTAAATTCCAAATGCATCTAGAAGAAAATATTATATATAGAGCACAAGTTACATCAATCATCAATGGAATATGATGTTGGAATTCACACATTTTTTAGAAATGAATAGAAGCAATCCATCCATTCAAATATTATATAGAAAGCATAAAAAAAAGGACAATGAGAGAGATATAGTGGGTACTTGTAGGCACCATAAATAATCACTATATTATTTTTAGATATAGTTTTAGATAAAAAAAGAAGGTAAGGCTTCAACTAAGCATTAGACCAAATATTTGTATAATCCCCCACAGACTGACCATTTATATATTTTTTGATTAATTACCATGTGAATTGATCTCTTCTGCTTTTGTTGCAAGCATGGTCTGATGGTTTTGCCACTAGTCTAGGGCTAGATTTGACATATGGACTTCAGTCATTTGGATATTTTGAGTGTCATTCAGATCAGGCCTAGTTTTAAAATATGCCTCAAGGCTATGCAACCAAGAGTCCATCTTGTCACCATCAAATCAACCATCAAACCTTGGAATGAAAACCTTTGTTTCTAATTGGAATCCTAGGGTTTGAGCCACATGCATGTTGGTTGGAGTGTATTGGAGCACTGCTTGAAATGCTACCACAAGATATTGCATGACACGATTTTGGCTTTTTTCTTGAGTTTGCAAAATTTTTTGGAGCGTACTCATATTCACTTATGCTTCAGAAGTCTCCTCATGATGGGTATCCCACTTAGGAGTCAGAAGTCTCCTCATGATGAGCAAGATTTTTTTCTAAAAATAAACTCTATTTTTTTTCTTCCTTGACAAATTTTTGTGCAACAAAAAAACAACACTGATAGCCCAACTTCAAACAACCATAACTTCTTCAATATTGCTCAGAATTTGGCATATGACCACTTGTTTTTGTAGTACTTGAAATGCAATGGTGCAATAATATTGTGAATTTGACTGCTGAAAAGAAAGATATTAACTCCCACAAACAAAGTGATATTTTCTGAGAAAAAGTGAATGCAGATCTAGCAAGGGTAATATGTGAAAACTCTTAAGGAGGCTAGATATTTAGAAACCCAAGATGAGAGATCTAGTAAAGATTGTGCCACAATATTTTAGAAGACCAGATCCAAGGTTGTAATTGCTTGGCTCTAATACCAGTTGATATGAGCAAGAATTGGCATGAACATGCATGAACATAAAAGAAACATTGAGAGAGACTTTTCTTAATGAAAATTCACACACACAATATTATTCATATCCAGTTTTTATAGAGTACATAGATGCTTTTTACAAAAATTTGTTTTTTAGAATAAGAAAACTTCAAGAAGTTTCCTATAATAACTATTTTAATATTAAAATAACTAATTTAATATTATCCCACATGAAGATAGATTTTAAATAGATATTTAATATTATATTGCATGAAGATAGATACTAAGTCTTATCATCTTCTTTCACTTTCTCTTCTTCCACTTCCTTTGTTAAGCAAGCATTTTGAGCTAGAGTGATTAGTTTTGGGATGAACTTAAGCATGTAATTTTGAGCATCGACCCTATTGATGTCCTCTTCAAATAACAAGGACTCAAAAAATAAGATGATGTGATCTTCCACCTCTCTTGGAGTAGAGATTACTCAACCCTCAAGAGATTCTAATGTTGAGATCTTGTTATGTGCCTATGAGCCAAGGTGGTATGATGAAAGAATTTTGTATTCTTATTAGCTTATTTTAGCCATTGCACTCTAGATTTTTGTTGCTAGAATATTTCTTCTTTTAGGTAAATTTCATTTAAGGTACCCAACAAGCATTTTTATTATTCTAAAAGAGAGACATCCTAAGCATGCTATAGATCCTTGTCAATTTGTTGAAGGCCACTTTCCAGTTGAGCTTTTTCCTCAATTATGTTGTTGAAATATTCTCTATTCTAAATTTCTAGTTTTTGCTTTAAGCTTTTAAGCTTGGTTATGAACATGAACATATTTGTTCCATACATATGAGATTCCTCTTTCCTCCATCCCTCCACCAGTCCATCAAATTTTCCTTGCCTGAACTACATTCTCTCAAATCAAAATGGGATTTTGGGTCTATCATTGGCCTCAATAGACATCTTAATGGGCTAGTGGTGAGACCCCCCATATTGTAGAACTTTAGATTGCATCGATGCTCCCCTATCGAGCCAATATATAGAAGTAAGATTCTTTTCTAATTTCTATAAGACCATTTGGTTCTTGGGTCTCTTGTTGCTCTAGGTGTAGATGCCCTTAGAATAGAAGGGTTCCATAAGATCCAGATCTTCAATGAAGGTGTTAAAATCCTTGGTGGCTTGATCAAGCTTCTTGGTTCCCCTTTGTTTTTCTTCAAGGTGTCTTATTGCATTGAAGTCACCCCCAATGATGCAAGGTAAGTCTATCTACAACGATAACCAACTAGCAATATTCTACCAGTAATCTCTGTTTTGATCTAGAGTGTTTAGGTCAAAAACATTAATGAGACTAGTCTACCAGACAATTTCTAGTCAATCCGGCTTGACAACAATCTAGTTTCTCTTTGTTCTATCAATAGCACACTCTATTTTTAAACTATCATATAGGATGAGTAGCTTGCTTGAGAAACCTGTAGGGTTACTTGAAATGACAAGACTATTGGGCTAGATTTTTCTTTTAATCATATTTGCTTCATGAGATAACATTTTAGATTGTTGAATAAAAAGAGCATCAAGATTTTCATTACCTACTCGTTTCTTGACCATTCTGGATTTGAAGGAGAAATGGTGACCCCTTATATTATAGGAGATGATCTTCATGAAGATTACTTTTGCCTCTTGGTATTGAAGAGACCATCAATCTGGCTTTGGGGACCCTCTATTTTTTCTAATGTTATTTGCTAGAACATTTCTTGGTTGGATTTTCTCCCTCCTTTTTGTTAGGACCCACACTTTTGACCTTCAATTTGTTTGGAATTTGTTTGATCATTGAGATTTTTATTTTTCCTTTTTTTTTTGTGTTGCAAGTACCAAATTGTTCTCTTTTTTTGTATAGGTAGTTCCCATAGACTGAAGATATTTTTGTTGGAATATATTACATTATTTGATACATGCCAATGTACCACCTTGGGTACATATTTAGATTAGGATTTTTTCTTAGATTAGGATTTGAGTATTTACTTTATGCAATGTAATAAATGCATAAGTGTTATAATGTACAAAGTACTTGATGATGTAAATGTGCATGTAGTCCACATGTACATGAGTCATAGAATAGGAATATGAAGAGTCATAGGTAGGTGAAAGGCCAAGGGACATATCTCTTTATATATAGGCCTTTGATAGAATGAAAAAAAGAGAAGCATATAGAATAGTAGAGAATAGAGATGAGAAGAGAAAGTAGATACAATGTAGAGCATGTATGAATTATGGAGTGTTTGAGACCTCCATTATACAACATTGTACTATTTTTGTGAGATTTCATTAATGGTAGTTTTATGAGTTATTGCAAAATTTTCTTATTAGTTTTTCCTACATATTATATTGCCATTATCATATAGTTAATATTGCTTTGCTCATTTTAGTTCTTGTGGTTGCATTTCCTTAAATATATAACATCAAAATCTAACAGTGGTATTAGAGTACAAGGTAGATTGATAAGAGATAGAAATATCCACAAGAGATATTGAGAGGAGATAGGAAATCTCATTTTCATAATTTTTAAAATTGCTATTTGGCTAGAGTCTTTCCACAAAGTTACAAAAAACTTGTAAAGACTAGGACTCATCAACGATTCCACTAGTTTGACAAATCAACTAGTGAAGTTAATTATATTTAGATTTAAATATTTTACCTTATTGTTTTCTAATACTTTGTTGTAGAGAAGAGTTTATTCAAAGAAAGTTAAAAAGCTTCCTACAATAGCTAGGAATAATATCTTCTTTGGAATTGATCTAATACTTGCAACAAGAATTTGAGGATTGAAGAATTTGAAGGCCAAAGAAAAATATCCCATTGAATATTGGAGGTAGAATATTGAAGACTCTTGAAGAAAATAAGAGACTCAAGAGAAGAAGTCCTCCTTAAATATTGAAGATTCTATACTGAAGAGTGAGAAGAGAGAAAGAGACCATAAGAGCCTTATTGAAGATTGAAGGAAGAGGACACTCAAGAAAAAAGAGTCCTAAAGAAGATTGGAGATTAAGGATATCCAAGATGAAGTCCCCATAGAATATTTAAGACTATAGATTGCAAATTGAAGAAAGTATAAAGCAAATCTAAAAGGAAGAGATCCAAGAAAGAGGTCTCATTGAAGAACTTCCAGATTTATAAGATAGAAGATTGAAGATAAAGGACTAAGAAAAGTCCTATTAAAGAATTGATAAGTTGTAGAATTTGAAGATCTAAAATAAGAGGTCTTAAGAAAAATTGAAATAAGAAAAAGAAGAAGGCTAGAGAAGCCCTACTAAAAAAGTGAAGAAGTTTCCATTGGAGGAGATTTGAAGAAAGCTCAAGGGAGAATATTGCAAGAAGGAGTAGATCTTGAAAAGAAGAAATTGGGACAATTATTTCCATATGACAGCAAGCCCAAAAGAAAAAAGGATTTGGCAAGAATTTTACCAGATTTAGGAAAGTTGAATAACTCAAGACATTCAGATTCTTGATAAGGAGGCCACTAAATAGGTCAATTTTGAAGTCATAATTTGATAAGATCTATGGAGGAGAAAGAAGGTAGAAGAGACCACCAATTTGAGAATTTTGAATATTAACATTAAAGGCTTGAAGGCTGATTTGTGAAGGAGAAGATTACAAATTTTCATAGAAAAAATTGAAGAGTCATAGGACAACATATTGGAGATGACATAAAGCTATGTTTTAGAGAATATTAGGGCAGATTTTGTAGTGCCCAAAAACAAAAAATTGAGCGAGGAGTTGGAAAAAATAGAATGTAGTAAATTAGGAAAAATTGAGCAGCATTAGAAGTGAGATTAAAGTTGTGAATTAGAGGAGTTTCCTAGAAAAATTGAGAGAGTTAAGGACAAAAAAATGAAGGAGGAAGTGGCTGAATTAAAAGTTGAAAATTACAGAGTTTTAGGATAGCAAGAGGATAGCATATTGAGCAACACGGATAGCTAAAAATTTTAGAGTTTGAAAGAACAATTGGAGCCACAAAAATCAGATTTTTGGATATCAAATTAAAGGCTAAAAGGGAGAAAATTAGGGCAGCAAAGCACAAGGAATTAGAGTTGTGAAATATACAAATCAAATGTAGTAAATAGGTGAACCAAATAACCAAGAAATATTTATACAAAGTAGGCCAAAATAAGGTTTGAAAATTTGGTGTTATTAAATATTTTTATCCAAGTATTATTTAAGTTTCTTAAAAACACCATATTAGAGTTATTAAAGGTATAAAAATGAGTTTAAGGTCTTAAAGTCAAGAAAGGAGGTAACATTATCATCTTGAAACCTGTAAAATACATCAACACAAGATAGAGTTAAAAGTTTCTTGAAATGAGTAATAAGAAGAAGTAGATAGTGCTTAATACATGTTAATTCTGAGAGCTACCAAAGTGAAATATTATTAAGTAAGGAAAGGAAGAATAGTGCACAAGAACAAGGCTGAGTTAGAGTGTCCAAAGACACCATTAAGCACAAGTAAAAGCTGTAGCAAGTCTTGGTGAAGAGGAGCCACCAAAGGAGTAGTAAAACCACCAAGAGAAAGAGGAGGTTCCACCATATTAAAACAAAAAGGTCCATTTGATAAATATAAGAAGGCAAGCTACAAAAGGAGACTAAAAAGATCTCAAAATTTTGGTGCAATAAAGGTATTTTATCTTAGTTTAAAACATATTTATTTCTAGTTTATAAAAGTACCATATTTGTTTTTCTAAAGTAGAAAAATAGAGATAAGAGTTGAAGTGTCTACAGACACCAAAGAGGCACAAAAAAGTTGCAGCCTTTAGTGGTAGAATCACCAAGTGAAAAATGAGAAGCCACAGAGTGAAGAAAAAAGAGCTGAATAAGGTATCAAAGATAACATGGGCGTTAAAATTCCAATAAGGCAATGCTCACATTGCATCAAAACTTGCAGCAAGAGAAATAATACAAATATAAAATCAAGACAAAGCTAAAATAAGGACAAAGGTGCAAGTAGTAAGGAAGAAAAATAATGCAAGTAACAAAAATTTACCCAAGCAAAAGAGGCTTGAATATTTGGCAGAAAAACCACTAAGGAAGAAGCGTTGAAACAACACAAAAGGAGGAGCCACTATAATTGAAGAGGAGAATCAATTGAAGGAGAAGAGCCATCACCATACATTGGAAATCAAGAAGCACTCAATAATTGCAAAAGGAAGACCAAATAAATTGCAAAGAGTTGGCAAATAACGTTAAGGAAAATAAAGAAACATTGAACGCCAAATAAAGTTTACATGCAAGAGAAGAGAGGAGCCAAAATTTGTCATGATGATTAAAGAAACCATATGTCACTTGGAACAAAAGAGAAGAGCAACAAGAGTCTTTAATAATGCCTCAAACGAGCGTTCATTGAGAAATGAGGGAATATGTTATCATATAACATCTACACTATAAAACGATTGAAGCAATGCTAACATGCTAATAAGTAATGCATGTGCCACCTAAAAGAGAAGAGCAATGTTCAAAGATTAAAGTAATGCATACATGCTAATAAGTAACACCTACACAACCTAATAGAGAAGAGCAACATCCAAATATTACATTAAATACTATGTGGCACGTAAGGCAAAGGATATAGTCAAGCATTAAGAGCCCAAACCATAACAGAGTGCGTATACCAAGAATTCAAGGTCAGAGAATGTTGAAGAGGATGAGGATAGTCAAAAGTGGAAGAGCTCGCCATAAAAAGGAGGAGCAATAAATACAGTGAAAGAATATTTCCAAGCCTTGAAGACTGAGAAGAGAACAATGCCCAAGTTAGTGTGGAAATTGCAGTCAAAGGAGAAGCCAATCATATGTAGCGCCTCACCTCAAAGAAGGTATATTAATATTTAATTATTAATTACATTCCATTAAGTTAAAGGAGGCATAAGGTTTATCATTTCTATGGTTAAGTTTAGTTATTTGAATGCATGGAGATATAAGGAAATAAATTAATATATTACAACCTTAGATGATTTATTGATGGATTAGAAAGACTATTTAAGTAAGGAGAATATAACTTGAGAGCTTTTTGAAAAGTACATTATTTGAAATTCAAGTATTGAAATATTTTCAAATAATTTAACTAGGAGGAATAAGGTTTTCTACATTGAAATTGAAGCATTATTTTTGCAAATATATTTATTTTCTAAATTTCTAATTAGGGAGATATAAGGAATTCAACACCAAATTAAATATCTTAAAATTTAGAAACCATATCATTGAGAATTAAAGGATATAGGAAGCAAAATATAAAGTATTGAAAAGTTAGAAAACTTGTAGACACCAAAACAGCACCAATCCGATTATGTGACTGCAAACACTGATCGCATTGACACACACAGCCTTCAGGGCAGCCCTCAGAGGTCAAAAAGTGGTCCTAGCCACTTACACAATAGTTTTGGAAGGTCAGAAAGTAATTTGGCACCTCCAGACACTCTGCTTCAAATCCGTCTCACCCCGGGATGAAATGCAAACTTGAATTCGTTCCGACCAGGGACGAATTCCAATCCATCCCTGGGTAGGATGAATTCCAATCCATCCCGGGTTGGGATGAATTCCAGGTTTAACGGGAAAAAATAAAAAAACACGACATGCACGACAGTGGCAGTCACTTACTGCTCCCTGCCCCGCATGCGCGCAAGTGGGCAAACAACATACTGTCACAGGGGTAGGCCAGACAAGCATGGGAGACCAAGCCAAAGGAATCTCCTCTCCCATGCGTAAACACCAACTGGCATCCCTGCATGCCCATACAAACCGCCCCCTAAGTTCTATAAATTGCAGAACTCTCTCACCGAAAAAAAAAGAACGGAGAAGAAACATTTGGAGCAGCGAAGCCCTGTCGATTTATCACCAGACGTTCTTCCTTTGATTCACTTCTTTCGCATCCATGATCTCTTCTGCAAGGGAGGTCATTGGGTGTTTATGGAGAACATGAATCCGGATCCAAGGATCCATCCATTTGCCGACAATACCTACTGTTCTGTTCTTATTTCCTTTGCATTATGATTTCAAGATTTTGATTTCACTCTTATCAACATGTAGGTTTTATTTCATTTCATTCTCACTAACATGTAGGCTTCAAAGTATTCTGAGTCCTCCTAAGACATCCCCGTTTATCTAAAACCAAACTATGTAGGTCACCAAGAGCTTCAGAGATGGGACATTTCACGTGTCATCCCTAACTATTTTCGTGCAGTCGAATTTGTCCCTGCCCGGGACGAATCCCAATCTGACACAGTCAAATTCATCCCTTCCCGGGACGAATCCCAATTTGACACAGTCGAATTCGTCCCTACCTGGGATGAATTCCAATCTGCCATAGTCTACTCGTCCCGACCCGGGACGAATTCCAATCTGCTGTTTTAATCATCTTCTGCATGCATGTTTTATTTGTTTTAAGGATCAAATGCTTTATTTTGACACAGGTGCTACTAACTCTTTTTGTTGTTTCTTTGAACGCAGGAGAAGCGACAAGGATCGAGGATTCACCAACACAAGCGGCGGCGACACTTTGGCCCGCCCATTTTACATGTGGGCACGCGGAAGGAGGACTACTAATCACGATTGTAACCAAAACATGCTAACGCTCCTAGCCCCTGAAAGGGGAGGAGATGGATTGTAACCGAGTTTGGAATCATATTAATAAAAAGGGTTGTGCTCCTGCTTTCCCCTTTTACGTTTGGTTTTGATTCGATTACATTCGCCTTATTTCATGCATGCTCATTCTAGCATCGAGTTAGCTTTGTTTATATTGCATCTTAGTATTGCTTTTCTTTCGAAATCTCATGTTTTCAGTGGCGATCATGGTGGGACCCTGTCCCCTACTTTTTAAGATCAAGAAACTGATCAAAATTTGTGTTTTTGTGCTTACAGGTACCATTTTTCGAGCACTGACTGTGGTTCGTTCCAGCCTGTGGCGAATACAGTCCTGGAATTCGTCTGACCCAGGGACGAATTCGAATTCGTCCCAGACTAGGACGAATTCTATTCTGGAATTTGTCTCACCCAGAGACGAATTTTCCTGTGTGGTTTTGGGGCCGAGAGTCAAAGACAGCCGATTTGGGCGGAAAAGAGGTAACGGTTTCTAACTGTCCTAGTCATTTTTTTTGCTTTTATATTTTTGTTTTCTGTCAATTTTGCCTTCTTAGGGAAAGTGGTTGCTGCCTGTTTCATTTTTTAATAAAAAGAACCACACACACTTCATGCAAAAATTTTTAAACCAAGGAGTTGGTCGTAAAACCCCAGCCCTTGATCAAGACCAATGGTGGATTTCATCACCACCTTGGCTTGATTTTGCATCCATTACCCCGATCGTGACTGTTGCTAGACGTAAATCCTGATGAAAGTTGACCAAGTGTTGCTAGGGTGATTCCTAGCGCATGAGGATAAGTCTTCTATGGTAGGTGTCATAAACAGAGTGATTCCCCTTCCGTACCGCCTATGCACCACGTATCATCTGCTCTCACGTACCTATAGTCTCCCTCTCGTAAGGGCGGGTATATAGAGAGGTTGGTATATCGGCCTGGCAATGGTATATCGAAGGGGCGACCATTTATGGGAGTCATAAGAGCCTTCATATTGCATTTAAATGTTCTTCAAAAAAAAAAATTTTCCAAAAACAAAAATTAAAACACACGAAACCAGATTTAGGGCACACTTTTAATCTTTAAAAGAGATAATCATCGCTTGCATGTGTGTGATATTTTCTATTTTGTGTAGCATAAAAAAAAAATCAAAAAATCATAAACAAAAGATAAAAATCTACACACTTTGTATAGAGGCAACACAATGGTGTTCACCCGTAGCCAAGCCCACTCATGGGCGGACGCTACAGAGAATGACCAAGGGGGCACAAGTCATCTCCGCTATAGCTCCAAGGACTTGGTTATTCCACCTTGGCAGCCAGATACACACAACAGCCCACTTTGTGCCTTGACGGAACGAGGCTATAGGGGCACCCCTGTTAGGGGCACACCCACACAACATAGCCCCTTTCGGGAAGATTCCATACATGTGGCACTTACTATAGATGGGAGAGATCCCATAAATACCCAGTACATACCCTTCCAAGAAGGGTACATCCGTAGGAAGCCTCCCTTAGAAGCTCGCTATGAGTGGTCACCGTGCAGTGAGGCGCCTGAACGACAGGGGGTCCATAGGGAGGGGCTACATGATTACACTATCCCTCCTTTACCCCCTCTTGTTGTTAGAACTACAAAAGCCAATCCTGAGCACAAGGCTCATCAGACAGGGCGAGCCAACTCCGCCCGTCCCTGTTTCACCTATGAAAGAGAGCACGAGGAAGACCCTTACCTTCCTCAAGAACAATATACAGCATGGGAACAATGCGTTTCGCACCCGCTAGGTATCAGGGCCACCCACTAAGGCCAGAACCTCAAGTAAATGCCGCCAACCTCGATAGAGGGAAGCGCCACATAGAAGTCTTGGATCCTCAAAATCGAGATAGATACATAGGAGAGACGACTAGGTCTCCTAGGATCAGAACAACAAAGCAAATTGACTTAGCACGTGCTAGACATGCCGCCCACCAAGCGCGGATCACGCAGCTTGAGCAGGATCAACAGCAGCAAGAACAGCTATATCACCTTAGTAAAGAGCGCATCCGATGCCAAACAAATGAGCTGCTCCACACCACTATGCCTGAAAGGGCTCAGACCCCCCAAACATAGAGGGTGGAAAGGTACGAGAGGCACAACCCCATAGTGCATGATAGGTCTCCAAGACCTCACCAAGAGGTGCCTCTAAGACACCCTAGACATGAGCGGGAGGCCACTCCCAGGAATGACGATGGGTACCCTCCGCGGGTGCCCACCCCTGTTCATCGAGCTCTCCCAGTAACTCCTCGAGAAGCTTATGAGGAGTATGAACAAGAGGAAGAGTGGGCCGAAACGCCCTATCAAGGCAGAGGAGGTGCTATCCGGCCACCCCTCCATAGGCCCCCAGTTGCCCGTAACACACAACGGGAACAAGTTACGGAGGAGGAGATTAAGTCCTCTGCCGCATACAAAGCGCTCTTGGAGCGTTTAGAGTCGGTAGAAACTAAAACTTTAGGGCACCAAAAGCCCACCCTACGCTTACTACGCAGTCATCCAGTACATCCGTCGGTGCCAGCACCTCCTTACCCCGAACACTTTAAGCTGCCCCAGTTGGCACTCTTTAGAGGGGAGGAGGACGCCCAAGAACATGTTACCAGATTCCTGAGTCAATGCTTCGGCATTCAGGATAATGATGCTTTGCTATTAAGAACATTCATAACCACGTTCGTAGGCCCTGCCTCGGATTGGTTTACACAACTGCCAAAGCACAGCATCTACAATTTAGATCAATTAGTGGACGCGTTCCTTGAACGTTTCGCATTCAACACCAAGAAGAAGGCATCACTGAGTGACCTAGCCAGCCTCCGGCAATACGAGGAGGAAACCATGGTTGCCTATGGGAACCGGTGGAGGGCTTTGCTTTCAAAGCTACCTTACCTCCCTCCTATGTCTGACCTCACGCAAATGTTCTCAAAAAGCTGTTTGAGATCGATCTCTGTGCTATTGCAGCTGCAGCAATATGCCACTTTAGAAGAAGCCCTGGCACAAGCCAGAAGAATCGAAGAGATCAAAATTTAGGAGGGCAAAATTGCCAAACCAAAAAAGAAAGAATGGACAAAGAATAACAGCAAGACAGGGACAACGCAACAGAAACCCACCGTGGTCAATCAAGTTGCGATTAACATACCGACGCCTGCCCAAGCAGCACAGCCTCAAAAGGCTAATTATCAGGCGGTCCCTCACAACAATTATGACCAAGAAAATAATTGGCAAAAGCAAAATCAGCAGCGTCGCCCTCGACGACAATTCACACCCTATATGGAGTCTCGAGAGTCCCTATTTGACCGCTTGTCTACGGAAAATTTGGTCAACCTTCCAGAGGTCCAACCTATAGACCCCAATGCGCCAAAATCAAAAGGCTATAGAGAAGAATTGTACTGTCGATTTCATCGACGGAAAGGACACGACCTTAACGTTTGTTGGACGTTCAAAGGCCTGGTGCAAGATTTGATCGATAACAAGACCTTAGTGGTAGACAATCCCGTAGCACTGGGTAACCAACAGATGGGAGTCTTTAAGGACCCCTTACCAGCCCATGATACACAAACAAAGCATATCCAAGTTAATGAAGTCACACAAGATTACCCTATACAAGGATATGTCGGCATGATCAGCATAGTGACTCGGAATAAGAGATATCCGAGCACAGCTACTCCTGCAACAGCTATAGGAGAGGCATCGACAACGTTACCACCTCAACAGCACCCTCCTCCGCCTAGACCAGTGGTCACGATTCGAAGCAAGCTTACCCAAAGCTTGCGGACCACGTCAGCTAGGATTTCCATCTATGAGCTTATACAACAATCGCCACCTCATCGCGAAGCTCTAATGGATATATTAAAAACCATCGAGATGCAGCCCCACGAGGCAAACGCTTTTAACAATTTCGTGGGGCACGTCCGAAGGTGCTCTGAACCAGTTATCACCTTCAGAGATGATGAGATCAAATCAATAATTGGTGATATGGCAGATCCACCCCTACACGTCATCGCGCGGGTTAACGGGATTCCGTACAAGAGAGTGTTGGTAGACACTGGTTCATCCAGTAATATCATCACGACAGCGGTGCTAAAACACTTGAAGTTGCCTGCATCTCACATAACAGCCTCCACATATACATTGCGAGCATTCAATGATGCAATATGCTCAACCGTTGGCACAATTGTCCTACCCATTCAAGTGGGACAAAAGACAATTCCTACATTGTGCCATATCTTGGAGGGTGAGATGGCTTATAACATCTTGTTAGGCCGCCCATGGATTAGGGACATGAAGTGTGTCCCTTCGATAGCGCACCAGTGTCTCAAGTACACCTTTGAAGGAGAAGTGCATGTGGTTCCCGTAGACTTGGAACCTTTCAAATATTGCAACTCGATGCAATTAATACCGCAATCAACCTTGCCATCAACACATGTGGATTTCCAATTGAATCCATCCAAGTAGGGTTGAACTCCACAAGCATCTTCATTGTCCAAGCCCTTGGATCTTCAACCCGAGCCCATCTTCATCGGCTGGTCCTTCATCGATATCGCCACTTATGATGGACACACCGAAGGATAAAGGAAAACAACCCATGAGGGAAGTACCATCGTCAGTCTCAACCATCTCTACTGAAGAGATGCCTAGCAAGACAGAAGTTGAGACGCCTAGTCCACCTGACATAGAGTGGACTCAGGAAGGACTTGCTTTCCCTCCCCTCAATCGCCAACAATTACTGTTGAAATAGCCAACACGGGCTTAGGGGAGTATTTAGTACAAAACATCGTTGCAACGCCTACACTTGAGTCCCTGCAGGATATGGGGAGACCTCGCCTTCCCATTGGCAGTATTGTTCCTCTCGGCTACCCGCCTAACCAGACAAATTTTGTGTACGGGGGCCTTGATCATGGCACTAAACCTTCCAAGAAAGAAGAAGAAGATGAAGACCCTTTTACGAAAGATGTCAATTACCTATCAAACCCGGATTTCGCTTTACGCTATCTTAGCCAATGCAATTGGCATGGATACGGGTTAGGCAGGTATGAACAAGGAATGCGTGTCCTCTGCCAGCCTAGATACCAAATGCCATATGACAAGTCAGGAGTGGGGTTCAACCACCCCCTACCCCTAGACATCTTGGTCGAGGACATGCAAGGCTTAGGGATAGGCAACAAGGCTGGGATAGCAGTAGACCCATACACCAACCCTAACACACAATATACATTAGGAGATTATCTCCCTTTAGTCATAAACCTTGTCAGCCTTAACAACCCTCCCCCTTTGGAGGCTCCTATCGGGCCCGTGCCATTACAAGAAACTCAGGTCTCCCTACAAATCATGAAACAACCCCATTGGAATCATATCAATCTGATCGAGCAAAACGAGTCTAACATGTCATCGGCCGCTGTAGGAATCAACGAAAGTTTGTTGATTTTTGACAGTGACTATGAAGATGAAATTGAGATGGTGACCCATCTTAATCAAATGCGACCGCAACAACACCCTTTGGACATTAATGACCTATTCGAACAAATGAACATAGTGCCAGGGCATGAGTGGAATCTCAACCCCGTGCAATGGGACCAAATGTTGAATCCACCACATGAGGCGTATAGGGATCAACTTCCGCCTAGGGATCCTGTTGAGTTATCAACACCAATGGCAGACCCTATCCTTTTATCCACTCATAGAGCTGATCCACGTGAGCCCATACCACCAGAGCCAGATCCTGCACATAGAGATCATCCAGGATGTCAGAAAAATCACACCTACGGTAATGGAGATCAAATTCATCTCATCAACATGATCTCCATTGACTTAACCGCCCCCATCCACAATACAACCGATCCAGCACAGTCATTGCATCTAGACATGGATGCCATCGACTGGGATCGCATTAACACAATACCATCCCCATCAGAGTACTGGCCCTTCGGTGAGATGCGTCATTTTACCCCAGGGTCAACTCAGGATATTTTTCATGCTGAAGAAGAACCCGAGGTTCCCAATGCAGATCTCAATTCAGCAGATGATATCCACTTAATCCCAATTCCACATCAGTTGGAAGACGGATCGCACATGTCAGTTGAAGAAACAACTGACGTAGACATCGGCTCAGATCCAATGAATCCATAGATTCTCAAGCTGGGGGTAAGCCTATCCCCCGAAGAGCAAGCCGACTATATTACACTTCTCAAAGAGAAGAAAGAAGTTTTTGCATGGTCATACAAAGACATGCCGGGGCTAGATCCGTAGCTAGTCACGCATAACCTGACGCTTGATCCGACAGTCAAGCCAGTGAAGCAAAAACTACGTAAGATGCACCTGACAGTGGCCTTAATGGTCAAAGATGAATTACAGAAGCTGTTGGATGCACAGTTTGTCATCTGCGTGGATTATCCGCCATGGTTGTCCAACATGGTGCCCATCAAGAAGCCTGACGGGAGGATTCGCATATGCACTGATTTTCGAGATTTAAACAAAGCGAGTCCTAAGGATGATTTTCCCTTGCCAAGCATCGACGCATTGGTAGACGCAACAGCGGGTCATGAAATACTCTCCCTAATGGATGGCTTTTCAGGATACAACCAAATACGCATCAATCCCGAAGACCAATTCAAAATGGCGTTCACAATGCCTTGGGGGACATTTTGTTATAAGGTCATGCCTTTTGGCCTTAAAAATGCTGGCGCCACCTACCAACGTGCCATGACGTACATCTTCCATGATTACATGCACAAAACTTTAGAAGATTACATGGATGATTTGTTGGCCAAATCCCTCTTGCGCCCAGATCATCTCACTGACTTGGGCAAAATCCTCGATCGCCTCATAGAACACAAGGTCCGACTGAACCCCAAGAAGTGCGTCTTCGGCGTCACATCTGGAAAACTCTTGGGTTTCATAGTCTCGAAGCGAGGAATCGAGGTGGACCCAAACAAAGTCAAGGCAATCCTTGAGATGCCCCCCCAACTACCATCAGGCAGCTCAGAAGCCTACAGGGAAAGGTCGCGTCAATTAAGCGCTTCATAGCGCAGCTATCTGACAAGTGCCGACCCATGAACAAATTATTGCACAAGGGGGTAGCATTCCATTGGGATGACGAGTGCCAGTCAGCCTTCGATGACATAAAACAATACTTGGCTTCACCGCCAGTATTGGCACCACCCAGACCAGGAGTACCATTCTATTTATATATCTCAGCTACTGAGATAGCACTGGGCGCCATGCTAGCCCAGAAGAATGAACTTCACAAAGAACAGGCTACATACTATCTTAGCCGCACCCTGGTCAGTTACGAACTTAACTACGCATACATCGAAAAGCTCTGCTTGGTAGTGGTGTTTGCTACCAAAAAGCTATGCCATTACATGCTCGGTAACACAACGTATGTTGTGTCTAAGGAGAATCCATTGCGATACATGATGAGTCGTACTTATCATAGTAGCCGCACGACGAAATGGATCATGTTGTTGACAGAGTTTGACATAGAGTTCATCGGACAAAAATCCATTAAAGGTCAAGTCATAGCCGATCAACTAGCAGAGGCTCCTCTTGAAGACGATCAGCCTCTAACAATAGAACTACCCGATGATGGGGTCTTCCATGTCTCAGAATCGCCAGATTCTGATGCACCTGAGTCACAAGCCGACATAACCCTGTTCTTCGATGGTTCTAAATGTGAGCAAGGAGGTGGCACAGGAATTGTATTCTTCACACCACAAGGGGCTCCAATCCCCTTGTCATTTAAACTTGACTTCCCGTGCACCAATAATAATGCTGAATATGAAGCCTTGCTCATAGGTCTTCAGACAACAATCACCATGAACATTAAATGCTTGAACATCTTCGGTGATTCACTGCTAATAGTCAACCAAGTGAAAGGGGTATTTCAATGTAAATGCCCAATCCTGCAGGCCTACAAAGCCCTTGTGGATAAACTCCTGGCAAAACTTGAATGGTACGACATCGAGGCACTCCCTCGTTCATCGAATCATTTTGCGGACACTATGGCCTCCTTAGGGTCACTTATCCCGCAAGACCTCTCTGGTGACATGACAACTATCCAAGTCAAAACACTATCGCAATCCGTGATGGAGCGTGCAAGCTCTGATTCAATGCCAGAAGTCCACTCAATTCAGATTGAACCATCTCCGGATGAGTTCATTCGATTCCTCGATCGTCTAAAACATGCCGACTGGGGGTCCTTATTCTCCCCTACTCCCATTAGTAGCAACACGACGCTATTCTTGCAGATGCTTTCCCACTCAGCTTTCGCTAGAGAGGAACTTCAAGAGGGATTGGTTGTTCGTACCGTCGAGGTTTCAGATCAGCAGGATTGGTATTCACCTATCCGAGACTACCTAAAGTTAGGTACCCTTCCATCTGGATTGACGCATGCCGCAAGACGAGCATTCAAACAGAGAGCGGCAAAACATGTCTTATTAGGGGACATTTTGTACCGTCGCAACTACGAAGGGATCCTCCTCCGTTGTTTGGACCAGCAAGAGTCCACTTGGGCGATCGCCCAAGCACACGATGGTACCTGTGGTGGCCACTTCAGCGGTATGGCCATTGCAAAATGCATTCTTCGCATGGGCTATTATTGGCCATCTTTAGAGCGAGATTGTTGTGCTTATGTCAAGAAGTGCGTAAAGTGTCAATATCATGCTAATCTCACACACGTACCTTCTCAAGCCTTGCAGCCGATCCAATCGGTTTGGCCCTTTTCGCAGTGGGGCTTTGATCTAATCGAAAAAATCTCCCCTGCATCGTCTGGCCGCCACACGTTTATCATTACGGCCATCGAATATTTTACTAAATGGGTGGAAGCAATTCCGCTTACCTCTACGACCGGAGCCCGCATCGCGGAGTTCATTTTACATAACATCATATGTCATTTTGGTATTCCATCTAAGATCCTTTCGGATAATGGGACACCCTTCAAGAACAAAGACGTGCGTGCTTTGACCACAAAGTACAAGATTCAGCATAGTTTTTCAACACCCTATTATCCGCAAGCAAATGGACAAGCAGAGGCGTCAAACAAAACACTAGTTGCCATCCTCAAAAAGATAGTCGCAAACAATCATAAGGATTGGCACATACAGATTCCACTTGCCCTATGGGCTTATCGCACTAGTATTCGGGCACCCACTGGGGCAACTCCGTTTTCACTAGTATATGGCTCTGAGGTAGTCATGCCTCTCGAGTTGGAAATTCCTTCCCTACGCATATCAATGCAAGAGTTCATCGATGATGACACCGCACGTCAGGCCCGGTTAGACCAGCTTACGTTGCTTGATGAACGACGCGTTAATGCTCTCGAGCATTTGCGTATCTACCAAGAGCGACTTAAGAGGGCATACAACATGAAAGTTCACCTGAGAGACTTTCAGGTTGGTGACCTAGTCCTAAAAGAGAATCAGCAGAACCCCAACTTGCCTTCACATCTCCGGGACAAGTTCGCGGCAAACTGGTTAGGTCCATATGTGATTGAAAGTAAAATAGGACCTGGAACATACCGACTGGCTTCCCTCGATGGAATCAAAGAACTAGAACCCTTGAACATCAGTCATTTGAGGCCATTCCACGTATAAGAGAGTCATAACTCAACCCAAAAAGCCCCAAGGATTATCACAATCGCTTGGTCAAACCAAAAAGCCCCAAGGATTATCACAATCACTTGGTCAAACCAAAAAGCTCCAAGGATTATCACAATCACTTGGTCAAACCAAAAAGCCCCAAGGATTATCGCAATCACTTGGTCAAACCAAAAAGCTCCAAGGATTATCGCAATCACTTGGTCAAACCAAAAAGCTCCAAGGATTATCACAATCACTTGGTCAATCCCAAAAATGCTCCAAAGGTGCCTATAATCCCTTTGGTCAAACCAAAAAGCTCCAAGGATTATCGCAATCACTTGGTCATCATCAAGAAAATTCAAAAAAAAAAAAACAAAATCATCAAAAATAAACAAACAAAATCTGCATCTCAATTTCATGCATATCTCCAAAATCAAAAATACAAAAAAAAATAGTTGCATTAGGCATCACATCCATGTATTGTTGATCACACAAGGCAAAAGCACCATAGACTGTCATTACTTGGCAAAACCACCACCTTTTCACATTTTCCACTTTGAACAAAAGTACACCAAAATAAACGCCAATCACCATTTCACCATATCATAAATCAGTTGTCATCTAAACATATCTAGAGTTTTCGTCATTCAGTTGTCTTTAGGTTTCTAGCCAAAACTGTACAAAAGTCAAACCGATGTTACAATGGTAGAGTTTTACTTGAAATACACCTTGTTACGTAGCATCCCATCACAAATTCAAAAACACATAAAAACAATTCCTAAGTTGTGTCAATGAAGGATGAAACCTGTAAAGCAATTCAGGATACCAAACAATGAAAATATTATCTCGCTCATCCCCCTATGCGAATGACCCCAAGAATGCTGAGAGTTGGCAAAAGGACAAGAATCTTCCCTACCCAATTCCCAAGAATCCCAAGTTCTCAAAACGTTGCAAAACATCAAAAAGTTGCACAAAGTCAATACTCCAAACATTGACGTCAAATCCCACAAGCAATAGTGATTCTCATCACTCCCAAATTCAAATCCCTTGCTCAAAAAGAAAAAAACAAAAATAAACAATGATTTTCATCACTATAAACGAGCAAGTATCCCAATACAAATGAAGAAAAGAAGGGAGTCGAACTTGAATCCCTGGAACTCTCAGCATTCAAAAGGTCATGAGGTGAACCTCAGTACCGGTTTGGTGGATAACCTATCGGTCACTGGCGGCAAACCTCCCGCATGACGATATATCTGTCACATTTACTTGTGTGCAGATCAATGTTTGCATGTGGATGAGCTAGCTTATGGTCTCCTAGATCGCAAAATAGATTAATCCGACAAAATACAACAAAGGAGTTAGTGGAACTAATTAGGTGATCCTCAGTACAGGTTTGGTTGAAAGCCTATCTGGCACTGGCGGTATCCTGACAAATACCACATAAACAAACTCAATTGCACACACAGGGATGCGAAATAACTTGGTCAAAAACAAGCACGATTCATACCTTGTTCACCAATCTTGTCAGATAATAGTACAGTCTTGGCTAGTTAGTTAAAACATCTGAATCTCAGAAAAACCTAGCTACATTCTACGCCAACCATTGCAAAAAAAAAAAAAAAAAAACAACATATTTTCCCAAAAAGTCACATCACACAGCAATCATCCCATACATAAAGCCATAAGTCATGTATAGTCTATGGTGCCAATGTAAGGTTATCAACAAATCATTTCATTCATTTCCATTCCATATCATATAAACAAGCAACATTCACATTTATTATACCATATGCATTCATCAACATAAATACATACATCCATCAACATCAAACACTGTGCATAAAATCACAACACGACAAGTGTGTACACAAAATAAAGGCATCTGTATATATATCGTCAAAAATGCTCGTAGGCTACAATAACTGGTCCTCTGACCCCGCAATCATAAAATAGCAAAACTCAAAAACCCCCATGCCTAGGGCATCGGCCACCATGATCACATAGGATCGGTGCGACGGGAACTACCCCCCCGAGGTGCGGGTCTTGTGTGACCCCTCGGGGCGGCTACTGCTAACCCTCGCATCACCCCCGCTAGCCCCTCCCTCATCTAGTCGCCTGTACCCAAGAGGAGGTTGACTGCTCAATCTCACTCCCTCTCGAGCGGAGCGATGCTCCGCTCATAGTAAACATAGGAACATGCCCACCGAGATGGATAACCTCATCCTCTAGCTCATCCCGCTATCGCCCCAAGTCCCTCGCTTGTTGATGATATGACGCAAGATTAGCACCCAACTGCGCCACCTGAGCATGCATACGCTCCATCTCGGCCTGGTGCTCCTGATCCTGTCTCTGCAACAACTCAGTCAACTACACCACCTGAGCACGCATACGCTCCATCTCGGCCTGGTGCTCCTGATCCTGTCTCTGCAACAACTCAGTCAGCCATGCCACCTCCGTGCATAATCCCACATCTGCATCCCCTAGAGTTGCCTGATGCATCGGCCTCTCCGGGACCCCAGCCTGCTCAGGCTCCCACTACTCTAGAGCATCCTGCATCTCTAGTTGCTCCACTCTCCCAAACTCCTCTCCCGCATCTGCAACCTCTACCATCTCCACATCTGTAGCTGGAGCTCCCCAACCCTCTCCCGGTGCCTCTGCATCCTCCCCGCCGGCTGCTGCCTCATCCCCTCCCAATGGCCCCTCACCCCGCCATCGTCGAAGTGTCCACCACTCCTGATACTCGGCTGTAACCCCGACATCATCCACATCCGGGATATCAAGTACTGCATCCGTCTCCTCCCCCAAGGGCTCGATGATGGGCGCCGCCAAGGTCCTCTCATCGCTCTGATGTCGATAGACTAAGGGCTCCCCAGGCAACCCCTGGCGCACCCCAAACTGTCGTGTGACCCGGGCATAGGGAAAATACTCCTACTCTGTCCCGTGCCGCCCAATAAGCCACCTCCACCTTTGAACTTGTCGAAGCCACTCCCCTACCTCAGGCCATGCGGGACAATCCCAGTATGGCCTCCATACCACATCCTCGGGCATAAGTCATGCAAACATCTCGATGTAGTGATCTACATCGCCAGCAAACCACCGACTATGTCCCCGCTCCTCTGAACGTTACCATAACACCGCATACCCAATGTCTCTATCCACCATATCAACATGCATCATCCACGGTAGCCCTAGTGGTCGATCCACCACTATATGCTGCCAGGCCCAGCTCTGCAACAAGAAACTATAGCTGATCCCCTTCCACCTCCGATAGTGGACCTCATACAACTCCTCATATAACTGAGCCAACAGCGTCTGACCCCACCTCATAATCAAGGGCTCCTCAATCGGGCAGTCCACCAGCCGATATACCACCTCCAGTAGGTTCCATGGGAACCTCGCACCCGACGAATCCGACAACAACAGGGTGGAAATAAGGCCCATCAAAAGTGCATGCCTTACTCCCAACACCCCCCTCTCATACCACCATCGCACTTAAAATCCCCCCAATCTGACAGTCCTCCTCCGCCTTCTCCACACCCATCCCTGCTCCGTGTCCAAAACATCGAGTCAGTATAGCTGTCCGCTGACTCCATGGTGTCGTCCTGATAGGTAACCCGTCTATCAGAATCCGAAGAATCCGATAAACATCCTCCAAAGTGACTGTCATCTCCCCTGTCGGGAGATGGAATGTGTTAGTCCGCACATCCCATCGACTGATCAAAGCCGTCAGGTAGGACCGATCCCCAATCACTGGCTCCAGCCGCATCACATGCTTGAGCCCAAGGGCATCAAGCCAATCCCAGTCCTCCATAGTCAACGCCTCTCGGGCGTAAGAGAACACGGTCGGTACCCGATACCGACTCTTCACAACCTGCACATCAAACAAAACACAAAAACATCAAAACATTGAAAACCAACATGAAAAACAACAATGTACAACATTAATAAACACACACACAAAATGTACAATTAAACAGAAGCAGTTCAAAACACTTGTCAGTATCCACAATTTCTAAACTATAACATGCAACTGACAAAACAATCAACAAATAAAAACAGTTTAACTATGGTTTTTCAGCATGGTTCTAACTGACAAAAACAAACAACATAATAAAAACAGTTCTTTTAGGGTCTCGAATCTTAATTAAAACTGACAAAAAAAAACAAAACAGTATCTAGAGTTTCTAACTCTAGTGTTAACTGGCAAAAACAAAGTTGTACTCTAAAAACAAAAACAAAATTTTGACATGGTCTACCTACGGTTTTTTACCTAAGTTAACCGGTCAAAACACAAAAAATTCATCCATTCTAATCTAGGGTTTCATTTAACTCGAAAAAAAAAAAAATTTTTAACTCGAAAAACAAAAACAAAATTTTGACATGGTCTACCTACGGTTTTTTACCTAAGTTAACCGGTCAAAACACAAAAAATTCATCCATTCTAATCTAGGGTTTCATTTAACTCGAAAAACAAAAACAAAATTTTGACATGGTCTACCTACGGTTTTTTACCTAAGTTAACCGGTCAAAACACAAAAAAATTCATCCATTCTCATCTAGGGTTTCATTTAACTCGAAAAACAAAAACAAAATTTTGACATGGTCTACCTACGGTTTTTACCTAAGTTAACCGGTCAAAACACAAAAAATTCATCATCTCATTAGGTTTTTAACTCAACAAAACAAAATTTGAATGGTCACTCTTTTTACCAGTTAACTCAAAACACAAAAATTACAAAAAAAAAAAAAACACACAACCAGGTTATAACCAAAAACAAAAAAAAGACCTGTCACCTACGTTTTTACCTAAGTTAACCGGTCAAAACACAAAAAAATTCATCCATTCTCATCTAGGGTGTCATTTAACTCAACGAAAAACAAAAATAAATCTAGGTTTTACCTAGGTTTAATTTAGGTTTCATCTAGGTTTTAATCTAGTTTTAATCTAGGTTTTAAATCTCGGTTTTCATTTACGTTTAAGTTGGTTTACCCTACGGTTTACTACCAGGTTTCAGTGTAATGCTCAACATGTTTTTTTAATCCATTCATTCACCTTTTATTTCCTTAAATTAGGGTTTCATTTCGTTAAACAAAAAAACATAATAAAAATCAAAGTACAATTTTTAAACACAATAAAAACAAAAGGTGGCTAGAACACTTACCGATCTCGCCTCAGCTCCTCCGCTCGATGACCTGGTCTGTGCACTCATGGTGGCTCGACAATCCGGCAGCGCTTCGCTTCGCAAATTAACCTCCTCCTCCTCAGAGCTCCAAATGCCAGAAAAAAATGAATGCAAATGAGCCCAAATCCTACTTTTTGCCTTTAAATAGACCTTTTTGGCCTGAATTCATTCCTGCCTGGGATGAGCGCTCTAGTTTGCGCTCGTCCCACCCTGGGACGAATTCTAAACAGGAATTCGTCCCACCCTGGGACGAATTCAGAGCAAAAAAATCAAAAAACACCAAAAATAGCAAAAAAATACCCCAAAAACAGCAATAAAAGCGCCAAACAAAAGTGCCTCTGCGCCTGATATTCTTGGCATACAAAACTTACGTTAGGGGCACAAATTGTCACTATCCTACTCCCCAAGAAGGCTACCATATCCGGACCGCTCCTCGGGAGGACCGATTTTAGCAAATTTCACCCCCAAAACGCATCACAAAATGATCAAAAACAACAATAAAAAGCGCCAAACAAAAGTGCCTCCGCGCCTGACATTCTTGGCATACAAAACTGATGTCGAGGCCACAAATTGTCACTATCCTACTCCCTAAGAAGGCTTCCATAGCCGGACCGCTCCTCGGGAGGACCGATTTTAGCCAATTTCACCCCCAAAATGCGTCACAAAAACAACAAAAAAATGCAACAAAAAACAAAAATTGCCAAGAAATGAAAAACTACTACTCCTAAAGAAGCTACCGCCGGACCGCTCCACGGGGAATTTGAATTTTCCCGCCAAAGGAAACCCACTCAAAAACAACAAAAAAATGCAACACAAAAACAAAGCAATAAGCATTGCCGGACACAAGTGCTCTTGCACTTAACCTCTTGGCATAGAAAATCGATGTCGGGGCTCAAATTGTCACTCTCCTACTTCCCCAAGAAGGCTACCATAGCCGGACCGCTCCACGGGAAGACGGATTTTTGACACTTTCACCCCATTATGGCATCACCAAAAGGGTTTTTACCCACCAAAAATAGGTCCAAATGTCGGGAAACTGCTTAAGCTTTAAATGGAAAACATCTGAAGACACCCTCACCTAAGTCATCTTGGGTCAAGCGACTCGTCGCTTTTCTCATGGCGGTCATTCCCTCATCGATTCATCGCTTGAGGGGGTAGTCACACTTAGTCACCAATCAACAAACACACACCCAATCAGGGCAATGGCATGCATTCAAAGAATCATTGACAAAGACAATCACGCTCCTGCTTGGGGCAGTAAACAAGCAATAATCACAAATTGATCAAACACTTGGCATTCCCGAAGCATGAACACAAGGTTCCCCCGTGGACAAAAGGTTGTGCCCTTTGCCTATTCATGACTGATCAATGACCAAGCTCAAGTCACACCTCACCAAAATAGGTTAATACTTGAAATCAAATTCCTTAGCTCGTCAGAAGCAAGGATTCAAGAATGCATGCCCTTTCCATGCTTGGGGCATCAAGAGTTGGTTAGGTTACTAAGAAACCCTAATCATTAGTGCTTTGGTTATCTATTTTTGCTCAACACTGCATCACCCATAGCGCTTTCCAAAAAGGGGCATCTATAGACACCAAAACAGCACCAATCCGATTATGTGACTGCAAACACTGATCGCATTGACACACACAGCCTCCAGGGCAGCCCTCAGAGGTCAAACAGTGGTCCTAGCCACTTACACAGCAGTTTTGGAAGGTCAAAAAGTAATTTGGCACCTCCAGACACTCTGCTTCAAATCCGTCTCACCCCGAGATGAAATGCAAACTTGAATTCATTCCGACCAGGGACGAATTCCAATCCGTCCCTGGGTAGGATGAATTCCAATCCGTCTCGGGTTGGGATGAATTCCAGGTTTAACGGGAAAAAAAAAAAAATGTGACATGCGACAGTGGGAGTCAGTTAATCACTGCTCCCCGCCTCGCATGCGCGTAAGTGGGCTGAAAGAAGGCTGTCACAGGGGCAGGCCAGACACGAAGAACCCCCTCCATCATGCGCAAGCATGGCCCTGACTGACACCCTTACAAAGCCCATACAAACTGCACCCCGGAGGCTTATAAATGAAGGAGCCTTCTCATTCAAACAGGAGCGGAGAAGAAACATTTGGAGCAGTGAAGCCCTGTCGATTTATCACCAGACGTTCTTCCTTTGATTCACTTCTTTCATCCTTGATCTCTTCCGCAAGGGAGGTCACTGGGTGGATATTAGAAGCATGAATCCGGATCCAAGGATCCATCCATTTGCCGACAACCCTTGATACTTTGTTCTTATTTCCTTTGCATAATGATTTCATGATTTTTGAACAACCGACATGCCAAGTTTTAGATGGTTTTAGCATCTTTCACCATGTTTGTATTCTATTTCGCTCTCCCTAACGTGCGAGCTCAAAGTATTATGAGTCCTCCTAGGACATCCCCGTTTATCTAAAACCAAACTGTGCAGGTTACCAAGAGCTTCGGAGATGGGACATTTCATGGGTCATCCCTAACTATTTTCGTGCAGTCGAATTCGTCCCTACCCGAGATGAATCCCAATCTGACATGATCAAATTCGTCCCTGCCCGGGACGAATCCCAATTTGACACAGTCAAATTCGTCCCTGCCCGGGACGAATTCCAATCTGCCATAGCCTACTCGTCCCGACCCGGGACGAATTCCAATCTATTGTTTTAATCATCTTCTGCATGCATGTTTTATTTGTTTTAAGGATCAAATGCTTTATTTTGACACAGGTGCTACTAACTCTTTTTGTTGTTTCTTTGAACGCAGGAGAAGTGGCAAGGATCGAGGATTCACCAACACAAGCGACGACGACACTTTGGCCCGCCCATTTTACATGTGGGCACGCGGAAGGAGGACTACTAATCACGATTGTAACCAAAACATGCTAACGCTCCTAGCCCCGAAAAGGGGAGGAGATGGATTGTAACCGAGTTTGGAATCATATTAATAAAAAGGGTTGTGCTCCTGCTTTCCCCTTTATGTTTGGTTTTGATTCGATTACATTCGTCCTATTTCATGCATGCTCATTCTATAGAACTTGGCATCGAGTTAGTTTTGTTTATATTGCATCTTAGTACTGCTTTTCTTTCGGAATCTCGTGTTTTCTACATTGAAATTGAAGCATTATTTTTGCAAATATCTTTATTTTCTAAATTTCTAATTAGGGAGATATAAGGAATTCAACACCAAATTAAATATCTTAAAATTTAGAAACCATATCATTGAGAATTAAAGGATATAGGAAGCAAAATATAAAGTATTGAAAAGTTAGAAAACTAAATTGGAATTAGTCTCTTGCTCAAATTAATGAGACATAAGGAATATAACTCTAAAGTCTTGAGGATAGAAAATTTAATAAATTGAAAGTGCATTAAAATTGTCTTTAGCTTTCTATTCACAAATAGGGAGAAATAAGGTGAAAAACAGTAGCTGAATGTTAGAGAGATAAAAAGGTATTCAACTCAAAGGAAAACTAAGAAATCTAAGCACTTTATCAAGACCATAGTACATTCAAAACAATTGGGAGATATAAGAAGTTCTACAAAACTTAAGAATTGGAAATATCTTATCAAACTTGATCATATACTCAAAACTAGGGAGTCATAAGGTAGACAACTTCAAAGGCTTTGAAAGATAAAAGGTTATATCAAAGTTGTTCTCAATACTAAAGAGATAAAATAAATTCTATTTAGAAATTTGACTATTGATTGATCATATACTACAAGAATTGAAGGTTAGAATCTAGGTGTTGAAAAGATTGGGAGACAATAAATTCTACAATTTTTTAAGATAATAGATAAGTTAGCAAGAGGAACATATCTTCACAAGACACACTTTAAAATGATTCAATATCAAAATTGATACAATATTCCATATCAAAGATGAAAAATTACTTCAAGCACAAAATATTCTACAGGATTAAATGAAAAGGACATTTGGTATATTGATTCTAGTGCAAGTCACCACATGACAAGAATTTTACAATGGTTTGATTACCTTGAAGTCACTAACAATTTTAGGTTGAAATTACAGATGACAAAATCTATCTTATACATGGATATGGATGTGTAACACCTAGTACATCATTTCCAAATCTTTTGTTACATTTTGTAATGTATGTTCTTTGATTAACATCAAATATTATTTTAGTAGCCAAGTTGGTAGAGAGCAAAAGAATGGTTGATTTTAGATATATAAATGGAGTCAATAAGTGTCTCATCATAAATAAAAAATATATAGAAGCTACAGGATAAATCCACAACGATATATTCTCTTAGACTCAATTGAGACTCACAAGATATTATTGTATTTCAAAACAACACTAGTGCATTTTCTGAAGAACAAATTGTAGAAAATAGAAAATCTATATATCATAAAAGTCGACGTAGAAATAGAATATTCAAAATGAGAGATGAGAGGACAACAAAACTATGGACTACTTGGCCATCTACAAACTAAATAAGAAGAAGAACCTTATCAAGCTGAAGAGCATTTGAAAGATGAAGATCCATATTGAAGACTAAATTCTTTAATAACCAAATAATGTAATACAGGGGGTGTTGAAATATATTACATTATTTTGTATATGCCAATGCACCACCTTGGGTACATCTTTAGATTAGGAGTTTGTCTTAGATTAGGATTTGAGTATTTACTTTATGTAATGTAATAAACACATGTGATAAATTTACAAAGTACTTGATGATGTAAATGTGCATGTAGTCCACATGTACATGAGTCATAGAATAGGAAGATGAAGAGTCATAGGTAGGTGAAAGGCCAAGGGACATATCTCTTTATATATAGACCTTTGATAGAATGAAAAAAAAGAGAGAAACATATAGAATAGTAGATAATAGAGATTAGAAGAGAAAGTAGATACAATGTAGATCATGTATAAATTATGGAGTGCTTGAGATCTCCATTATACAACATTGTACTATTTTTGTGAGATTTCATTAATGGTAGTTTTATGAGTTATTGCATAACCTTCTTATATATTTTTCCTATATATTATATTGCCATTATCATATAGTTAATATTGCTTGCTCATTTTAGTTATTGTGGTTGCATTTCCTTAAATATATAGGATCAAAATCTAACACTTCCATTGCTTGATCATTCTCTTGCCCTTGGGGAAAATATTCACCTTCAAAAGCATGTTCATTAAGGACATTCTCATTTAAAATTCTAATGATCTCCATCCCTATGGGGATATCTTCAAGCCTTATCTAATCCTCGTCATTATTTTCTTCTCTTGGGGTTTCTAAAGACTCCAAAATTTTTCCATCTTGCTTTCTTCTTCAATAGGTAAGCTTTCAAAAATGTTATTAGTCCTAAAATTCATGCTAAATTTTGCTTTTTTATGACTTGTTTGCTTCCTTTTAGGTAGTTGAAAACCATCCTTGTCACCTTCTCCACTGTAGCATTTTATAGGTTCTAAAAATAATTTATGAAGAGATGATTGTATTCTTGGCATATTCAACACCAAAATGGAAGATTCTTATAGTTAATTGACAAATCCCATTTTAGTCTCCTACCTTTAGCTTGATCTTCTCTGGAAGGGGGTTTTCCATGTTTAAGTAAAAGCATATCGTTGCATAGGTCAGAAACTTAAATGCATGTCTTTGATGCCCCTATGTATACCCCTAGGGTATTTTTGATAACTTCAAAGGATTTTTCATTCTAGAATTCAATAGGAAGGGCAAAAAGCCTCACCCAAACTAGGGTTGAGGATGACATTTCTTCATCTGGCTTAAATCTAGTGTGTGAAGGCTTTATGAAAAAACCTTCATGACCATAAAACTAGGGCCACCTTAAAAAACTTGATCACAATCCTCCTCTATAGAAAATATAGTAAAGACATAATAATTTGGGTAAAAGCTAATATCCACTTCTCCTTTGATATTGCAGTTCTTGGTTATTGATGGGGACGGGAAACGACAGAGTTCACCATACACACATTCACGTAAACAATGTTTCGAATCCAAAGTCACAAAACCACGTAAATGCACAAAATATCTTGATTTAAATTCTGTTCTTTTACATTCACTGATATTACAGCCCGCAGGCATACAATGACCAGAGGTGCTCTGGTATTTTCCACCCTCTGTCTCTCCCCTGTTCTTCCGGTCCACCATCCCCCTAAAACAAAAATTCTCGAGTTTTATCACGGAGTCTCGGCTCCCTAGGCAATAAATGCCCCCGCCCAACAACAATTTCAAATTCGATTTTCCCTCCAATTGAATTTTCAAAATTTTAGTCATAAATGGCAATCTGCCCGATCTACCATAAGCTTGCATTGATGGCCTCCCTGCATCGGCCGCTTTGTTCTGGCTGTCCTCTGTACTGCTGTCTCCTTCATAATGCCATCACCTATAAATGCAGTGTTGCCCAAGGTAATAAAAAAATAATAATGCGTGGCCGACACCTCTCTTATCAATCTATGTGGCCTTCATCTTTTATTTCTTACACGTAGCCGACTGCGTGTAAAACTTGCCATGCCTTCTCCTTGTTGCAATATAACTGTCACACATGCCCTTCACAACTTCCATGATACACATGGTAGTCCACGTGCCAAAATTGGCCTTGCTCGGCCGTCCGCTTAACAAACTTCGACCTATTTTCTTATTGGCCGCGATACCACGACAGGTCACGAAATCGCGACCGATCTTGCCTCCCCCAACAGAAACCCTTTGGGGGTCACGATTTTGTGACCCCCTCTGCCATCACCCCCTTCTGCGAGAAATGGTCATGATATCGCGACCATTTTCGCCTCTGCCAACTGCCGCGAGAAATGGTCGTGATATCGCGACCATTTCTCGCCTCTGCCAACTGCTGAGAAATGGTCACAATATCGTGACCATTTCTCGCCTCCGCTAACTGCTGCGAGAAATGGTCGTGATATCACGACCATTTCTGCCCTTTGTCTTCTCCTTGTTCGCCATCAGCTCCAACTCCGCCTTTGCCTTCAAACCCGTCGCGACATCGTGACGTCGCGATATCATGACGAAAACTCCTCTTTGGCCTCTGCCCTCAACTCGTCACGATATTGCGATGTCGTGATGTCGTGACGAAAGCTGCCCTGCGCCTTACTGCCACCTTTGGGGTCACGATTTCACGACATGTCGCGAAATCGTGACATGTCACGATTTTGCGACCCCCTTCCAAACTTGGCCTTTGAAAAACAAACAACTTGCCTAGAAGATCCAATTGCTGCCAGATTGTCCTGCTTTCATCGGATGCTCCTGCATCAGACACCCCAGGTAAAAAGGAGAAGTGACCCTCACTTCTATGCTGCTCTGTCCGCGTCTTCCGTAACATCTCCGAACACTCATCAAGCTTTACAACCTGTTCCAATCCCGTTTCTTGGCAAGAAAAATTTTTGCCCTCTACCAGACAAATTCTGGCATTACTGCACACTTTCTCATCTACTGTCTGCAATGGCTTCAACTTGTGCCGCACTCCATCTTTCATCAAGGAGTAAGTATTTGCACGACCATCATGCATGGCACTCCGATCAAACTGCCATGGCCTTCCTAACAGCAAATGGCAAGCATCCATGGGGAAGACATCACACAGGACTTCATCCTGGTATCTCCCAATATTGAAAGTGACTAAGCACTGTTCCCGGACCCATGCTCTGTGGTCCTTCCGCAACCATGCAATCCGGTATGGATGCGGGTGCCTCCTTCTCTCCAACTGCAACTTAGTAACCATCTCCTCGGAAACTAAGTTATTTGTACTCCCGTTGTCTATAATAACATTACAGACTTTGCTCGTACTTTTGCATTGGGTGTGGAACAGGCTTCTCCTTTGTTCAGATTTATCTTCCTCACTCAACATGGTCCTCCTCATAATCATTGCTTCTCATTTTTTAGCTTCTTCAAAATGTTCTGAGTCAGCATCTTCAACTGCCACAACTGCTCTGGCAGGACCCACTTGTTTCTTGTTTACTCTTTCTCGGTGTTGTGGACACTCAAATTCCCGATGTCCTTCTTCTCCGCAGTGGAAACATGTTCCTCGGAACACTCCTCTTCCATACCCACATCCAGATCTACCTCTTCCTCTCGGGTAGCCATCATTCTGAACTTGCGGTTTGGGTTCTTCATCTTCTTCTTTCTGACCTCGGCTGCTGCTCTCCTCTTCTTTCTTTTCTTCCTTTCCTTCCCCTTTTCTTCCACCGGTCTTTCCTCCCGGTCCTTTTACTCTTTGCTTGCTCTCAAACTTCCAGTTCAGTTTTTCTTCCACCTTTAAAGCAAATTGGTAAGCATCTTCAATGGTGCTTACCCGAACCAAGCTCAACTCCTCCTGAACACTGGGTCTCAACCCATTAATATAACGGGCCACCTTTTCTTTGCTTGCTTCCAAATGACCGGTTCTGATGGAGATTTTATAAAACTCCTCCGTATATTCCTGGACAGTTTTATTCATCTGTCTCAAACTCTGCATTTTACGAAGCAGGTCCAGTTCATAGTCTACGGGAATGAATTGTCTTTTTAATTTTTCTACCATCCGTTCCCATCTGGTTATCCATTCTTTTCCTCTTCGGTTCCGCTCCAGCTGTACCCCCTTCCACCATATGCTAGCATGACCCTTCAGTCGGGTCTTAGAAAATCTGACCCTCTCGGGATCTTCAACTTCTTCATACTCAAAGTATTCTTCCAAATCATTCACCCAGTCTATCAACTCCTCCGGATTCAATTTCTCGGAGTACGTGGGAACTTCTATCTTTGGCCTCTTCCCGATCTGGGTTATGGCCTTGCACAGTCTGGCTTGTGTTGGATCTACATCTTCTTCCTCTTCATCAACTTCATCTTCACTGTCTGCATCTCTTCTCGATTCGTGTCCTCTACGTAGTTCTCCTTGCAGGGCCTGAACTTGCCGCTGCAAAGCCCGAAAATCTTCTGCTGCCATGCCTCTTCCACCAATGATGTTTCTCCTTAGAGGCATCCTGCTCACCCGATATCAAGCCCTCCCACGTCCTGGTATAATTGCCTCTCCTTCGGCGGTCTGCTGTACGCTCAAGAACCGCTGCTCTGATACCACTGACGGGGACGGGAAACGACAGAGTTCACCATACACACATTCATGTAAACAATGTTCCGAATCCAAAGTCACAAAACCACGTAAATGCACAAAATATCTTGATTTAAATTTTGTTCTTTTACATTCACTGATATTACAGCCCGCAGGCATACAATGACCAGAGGTGCTCTGGTATTTTCCACCCTCTGTCTCTCCCCTGTTCTTCCGGTCCACCATCCCCCTAAAACAAAAATTCCCGAGTTTTTTTTTATCATGGAGTCTCGGCTCCCTAGGCAATAAATGCCCCCGCCCAACAACAATTTCAAATTCGATTTTCCCTCCGGTTGAATTTTCAAAATTTTAGTCATAAATGGCAATCTGCCCGATCTACCATAAGCTTGCATTGATGGCCTCCCTGCATCGGCCGCTTTGTTCTAGCTGTCCTCTGTACTGTTGTCTCCTTCATAATGCCATCACCTGTAAATGCAGTGTTGCCCGAGGTAATAAAAAAAAATAATGCGTGGCCGACACCTCTCTTATCAATCTACGTGGCCTTCATCTTTTATTTCTTACACGCAGTCGACCGCGTGTAAAACTTGCCATGCCTTCTCCTTGTCGCAATATAACTGTCACACGTGCCCTTCACAACTTCCATGATACACGTGGCAGTCCACGTCCCAAAATTGGCCTTGCCCGACCGTCCGCTTAACAAACTTCGACCTGTTTTCTTATTGGCCGCGATACCGCGATCGATCTTGCCTCCCCCAGCCGAAACCCTTTGGGGGTCGCGATTTCGTGACATGTCGCGAAATCGCGACATGTCACGATTTCGCGACCCCCTCTGCCATCGCCCCCTTCTGCGAGAAATGGTCGCGATATCGCGACCATTTTCGCCTCTGCCAACTGTCGCGAGAAATGGTCGCGATATCGCGACCATTTCCGCCTCCGCCAACTGCTGCGAGAAATGGTCACGATATCGCGACCATTTCTGCCTCCGCCAACTGCTGCGAGAAATGGTCACGATATCGCGACCATTTCTGCCCTTTGTCTTCTCCTTGTTCGCCATCAGCTCCAACTCCGCCTTTGCCTTCAAACCCATCGCGATGTCGCGATATCGTGACGTCGCGATATCGCGATGAAAACTCCTCTTTGGCCTCTGCCCTCAACTCGTCGCGATATCGCGACGTCGCGATATCGTGACGAAAGCTGCCCTGCGCCTTACTGCTGCCTTTGGGGTCGCGATTTCGCGACCCCCCCCCAAACTTGGCCTTTGAAAATCAAACAAATTGCCTAGAAGATCCAATTGCTGCCAGATTGTCCTGCTTTCACCGGATGCTCCTGCATCAGTTATCCAAGATACAATTGCTTCAAGTTGAAGCTTAACTCCCATGAATCAGTACATCAATGCTTTATTTTCAAGAGGTTGACTCCTCAGGAATCAATTTCTCCAAGCTGGAGCTTAACTTCCATGAAACGGTAGATCAAAGCTTTATTTTCAAGAGCTTGAATCCTCAAACAATAGATCCTTGTTTTACCCAACTTTAAAAAAACCCTAATATATAACCTCTTTTAATCCCATTATCAATTTTAAATTTTAGTTCTTAAATTATTTGTTATCTTACTCTTTATTTCAAATAAAAAAATACCATCATTTATCATAAAAATATTTATTATTTAAATTCTTTATTTTTATGTCAAATATTATTACAATAATTATAAATCATTTACTCTTATTAAACTGAACTATCTTCATTCTTTAAAAAAAAATTAATCATTTAAAATTTAAAATTTTATAAAATAAAATTTTGAAAGTAAAACATTTATCCATAAACCACAACACAAACAAAAGTAGGCCCACAAGCAAAAGTAGAAGTTGATGGAATTTCACACTACATGCAAATCATCAAAAGCAAACAAGATAGACTGTCGATGAAGCTTAGCGTTGCCATCATTTTCGCTTTTTTTCTAACGCGCAGATGACATGACGATGTCAAAGAAAGTAATAAAAGGGTAACGTTCACTTCCACTTCTGTCCATTTCCACCTTTTTTCTAGCACTGCTGACGTCCCACTTGTCGTTCATTTGTTTTTTTCTGACACGCGGATTTGACGACGTCGGAGGTCATGGATGGCGTACGTACAAGACTAGAAAACAACAAAAACGCTTGAAAGTTAAAAGAAAAAGTTGAACATCAAGAGATAATGAGTGAAGTGCGTGTGGTGTAAAAGAAGTGAAGGTTACATGGCCCTACTTTCCCATCCGCTAAGGAGATAAACCATCCATCCTTCACGTGGGATGTTTGGGATGGTTAGAAGCATCTTCCGCGCTTTAAAAGTAATAGCAAAAAAAACATATCCTCAAAAGAAAATAAAAAAATAAAAAATCATGTGAACCATCCAGCCTTCACATGCCATGTTTACTTAGTTTTTCCGAATAAGTAGAAGTATAAGCATCTTCCATCCGAAAGCAAAAGAATATCCTCTAAATCATCTGAACCCTCCAACATTCACACGGTGCTTGGTTAGTTTTTCCCAATAAATAAAAGTAGAAGCATGTTCCAGGCGTTAAAAGTAAAAGCAAAAGAATATCCTCTAAATCATTTGAACATTCACACGCTCTCGTTTGTCCCTTTCATTTCATTATTTAAAAAAATAAATTATATAATATTTTAAAAGTTGATTTTGAGTAAAATTGGATAAACTCACTCTTAGACGTTAATGTAGTGGAAGAATCCTTATTTTTCTGAAATGGGATCTTTGGCTTATGGGAAGAGCATGACTCTTCTCTAGTGGAGGCTTTGCATTTAAAAACATAAATATGTCCCTAGTACCTTGCTAGGTCAAGATGTATGGGTTGCCCATAAAATTATAAGAAATGGATACCTTTAAGGCAATAGGAAACACTTTGAGAGAATTATTTGAGATTTTAGAAACTACAAAAAAAAACAAATTCTTGGCTATTTATGCTCAAATATTGGTTATGATTGATATCAGTAAACCTTTACTAGAATCAATCATTCTTAACTATGGGAGTAAGTTGTGGACCCAAACCATGGATTATGAGAACATATCTTTTAAACAATATGTTCTAGATGGTTCTACACTATGGAACAGTTTAAAAAAAATTCAATTGATCTAGTGAAAAAGGTCTAAGATGGGTGGTGGGAATTGGAGAAAAAAATTCTAATTGGATGGATACTTGGTGTGATAAAAAATCTCTCAATATAGATCTAATTTTGAAATCATGTATGAGAATACTTCAATACAAATATAGTGATAGGGTTTCAAACATTATGTACAAGGATCAAGAAGGAAGATACAAATTGAAAGAATATTTTTTTTCCAAGTATACTAGACATTTTTGTTAGGAGGAAATTGAGCAAAAAGATAACAATAGTGATTATTTTGAGGAGAGTTGAGGATAAGTTGATTTAGGAGTTGAATAGCTTAGGAGAATACACAACAAGAAGCAAATATAATGTAAATCACCAACAAATAAGAATAATATAACAATATGGAGAGATATTTGGGATAGCCCGAGCATTCCAAAAGTTAAAAATGTTTGTATGGCTAGTAGTCATAGGAAAATTTTATCCTAACCTAATAAAAAGAGTTTTCATAGCCCCTCACAATGTGTTCTATGTAAAAAGGAGGAAGAGAGTATAGACAATATCTTGGGACACTGTTCAATAGTATGGAAACTATGGCAATGGATTCTTAATGTGTTGGGTAAATGTATGGTGATGAATGAAAAAATTGAAGAATGGTTAAAGCAATCGTAGAGCCCTTTTAAAAGTGAGCCACTATAGACAATATAGGATATATCAAAAGATACAATACCGTGGATTGTATGGCTAGAAAGGAATAAAAAATATTTAAAAGAAAGGAAACAATTTAGAGGTAATGAAAAGAAAGATTTTTTTAGTCATTAAGGAGTCTAATCTAACATGATAAACTCATCCAATCCTTAATATTGAAGGAGATACCATTGAGAGATGGATTCAAGTTATCAAATGAATTATGATGTTGGGTATAGGAGAAACAAAAGGAACATAAAGAATGTAAAGTGAAAACCACCAAAAATGGAGTTGTTCAAATTTAATTTTTATGGAGCATCTAAAGGAAATCTATGACTAGTAGGAGTAATAATTAGAAATAATAGGGTATAGGTTTTGTATTATTACGCTTTCAATAATGGATTTAAGACAAATAATGAAGTTGATGCTTGGGTGGCTTTGGAAGGGTTAAAAATATGCAAACAAATGAAATGGAACAGAGTATGATGAAAGGCAATTTACTAGTAGTAAAAAATGTAAATGTAACAAAAGCAAAGGCTCCATGCAACATACAACACATAATTGTGGAAATTTAAGACCTTGCTATAGATTTTGAAGAAATCATGCTTACACATACATTAAGGGAAGGGAACAAATGTGCAAATAGGCTATCAAATAGAGGGGTTTTAATAAAGGATAGTGAATTTAAATTCTCTTTTCCATAGTTAAAGGATGTAGTAAGTTTAGCTAAAGCTAACAATAAAATGTTGATTACCTAAATCAAATAATGATTAAAAATTACTTTAATATTTTTTTATTGGTAATATTTACTATATTTTATAATATTATCGTGTTTTCATACAAACTATTTATTATAATTATTGTGGTTACACTTATGATTTGGGAAGGAAACTAGCAACCAGATCTAGTAAAGCACACAATGATAGCACGAAGGTTTGAAAATATTACTCTTCTGGAATGCAATGCTTAGATAATAAAGGTGGAGTTTTGGTATCTACTACAAAAAAAATGTCAAGAAGAAGGATGCTAAATTTTGGAATATTTGTATTTACAAATAAAATTAAAGATCCAAAAAATAAAAATTAAGAATTCAGACTTTTTATGAAGAAAGACGAAGGTGTCTAACTATCTCTGAATAAATATGAAGGTGTTTAACTATAGTAACTCAATTGAGATGAGAATTAAATATGTTTATAAACTCTCAAACCCTAAAAAAGACGATTATAATTTGTTGATCCAGTTACCCCTTATTATCCACTAAAATAAATAAATAAAATAAAGAAAAACTTTGATTTGTTCTATAAAAATATATTGTTCTCGCTACTTATCTCATATTTTTATTGTAAACCTTAAAAATTAATTATTAAAAATATAATCACCAATTTTTTTTTTTGAGTAATACTTGTTATACACATCCACCATGGGAATTGAACCCGAGTCACATCACCGATAATGGCAAGGCGTAAACCACACTCATGGGATTATAATCATCAATTTTACTTATAAAATTACATATTTTCAACATATTATATTATATTATATTATATTATATTATATATATATATATATATATATATAAACCTAAAATAAAAAATAATAATAGATTATGTTTACCTTACACTTTTAAATAAATATTAAAAAAAAAACAAATCATTTTCTTATTGCTATTTTGTTTTTACTTATTTAAAAGTATGATTTTAAATCTTAAAAAAACAATTATAATAAAAAAAAATTATATACCATACTTTATAATTTAAATTTAATTTAATAAACATATACCTAAATAAAAAACATCCTCTATTAAAAAAAAAATCTTTTCGTTTGACTTAACTTATGATCTCTTAGACTTGAATAAGAGGTAACACCGCTTTTAATAATAAACCTAAAATATTCTCTGGCCCTACTCTCCCCCCCTTCTAACACTTCATTTTTTTTTTTTAATACATTATTATAAGCATTACTTTTTATTTTTCCCTCAATCACGGTTGGCTTAGTATTAAGTGGAGGAAAATAATTTGACTCGGCTGCCTTCTCTTGCAGACAGACACACGATATATATAGTATTTACGAGCCAACATCCAACGCCAAAGCAGAATTCAGTCTCTTCCTTTTTCCCTCTTGTCTGTGTTTTCTGTTTGAGGCAAATGTCCAACGTCGACATGTTTCCCCTTCGTCTCCTCCTTTCTTTCCTTTTCCTCTTCCACATTGCACTTTCTGCCCAACTGCCTTCTTATCTCCGCCACAAACACGGCCATGATTCTGTTTCCGATGAGGAAGCTCTCTTGGCTTTCAAGCGTTCCCTCGCCCTCGACCCATTCCATTCCCTGCGCGATTGGACTCCCCTTCACCTCTTCTGCAATTGGACAGGTGTCGCCTGCTCTTCTCGTCATCACCGCGTGGTTTCACTCAATCTCACCGGTATGTCTTTACTCGGTCCCATCTCCCCTTTCATCGGCAATCTCTCCTTCCTCAAAGTTCTTGCTCTCAAGAATAACAGCTTCCAGGGCCGAATTCCATATCAGCTCGGGAGGCTTTTTCGCTTAAGGATCCTTCGATTGTCTGTAAATGAATTGGAGGGATCCATTCCACCCACTCTTGGGAACTGCAATTCTTTGCAGCGTCTCATTCTGTCTTATAATCATTTGAGCGGCAGCATACCCGCTCAACTTGGCTTGCTTTTTCATCTAGAGATGATGGCGTTAGGAGTAAACCAACTGACGGGTACCATTCCAGCTTCCATAGGAAATATGTCCTCCTTGACTGACTTAGAATTGGGGGAAAACAGACTCCACGGTTCTATTCCTGTTGAGTTGGGTATGCTTACTCAACTCAGAGTTCTTTATCTTGACACAAACAACCTTACAGGATCGATTCCTAGCTTCTTCAGTAATATGTCGTACTTGACTGAGTTAGACTTGGGAATGAACACATTCAATGGTCCTATTCCTGTTGAGTTGGGTGTGCTTACTCAACTCAGTATTCTTTATCTTGAGATAAACAACCTTACAGGATCAATTCCTAGCTCCCTCGGTAATTGTAGCCAACTTCAAGTTCTTCAGTTACAGTCAAACAAACTTAGCGGCACAGTGCCTACAGAGATTGGTAAATTACTTCATCTCAGAATACTTCGATTATGGGGCAATCATCTTATTTGTGGAACCAAAGGCTTGTTTATTCTAACCGCCTTAACTAATTGTTCCAATTTAGAGTATATAGATTTGGCGTTGAATTATTTTAGTGGAATATTGCCTTCTTCAATTGGTCAGCTCTCACAGAGTCTCTATTTTTTAGATTTGTACTCTAATAACATAGAGGGAAGCATACCAAGTGAGATTGGCAACCTTACGAACTTAACATTGTTTAATTTAGGTAAAAATAGTTTAAATGGAACTATTCCACCTAAATTAGGTCAGCTTCAAAATCTTGAAAGGTTATATTTATTGGAAAACAATTTACATGGAAGAATTCCAAGAGAATTTAGTCAAGCAAAAAGACTTGGGTTGTTATACCTTAGCAATAATATGTTGTCAGGGCAAATTCCGCCTAGTCTTGGCAACCTCCCACAACTAAGAGATCTTTATCTTGATCATAATCACTTATCAGGTAAAATACCTTCTAATCTAGGGAGTTGTCAAACATTAGAAGTGTTGGACTTGGCTTATAACAAATTAATAGGAAACATCCCTAGAGAGGTTGCAGCTCTTCAAAATCTCCAATTTTATTTCAACCTCTCCAATAATTTATTACAAGGCTTTCTACCCTTAGAAATAGATAAAATGATAATGGTCCAAGCTATAGATGTATCTATGAACCAACTTTCCAATCGCATTCCAAGTGCATTATTAAGTTGCACAAATTTGCAATATTTAAATCTTTCTTGGAATGCTTTCGAGGGCCAAATTCCAATATCAATGGAAAATCTGAAAAATCTTCAAGTTATAGATCTTTCTCACAACAATTTGTCAGGTACAATACCAATGACTTTGGAAGACATGAAAATGCTTCAAAATCTTAATTTGTCTTCAAACAAGTTATCTGGAGAGGTTCCTAAGGGTGGAATTTTTGCCAAACTTGATACTTCAGCTTTGATAGGAAATCGTGGTCTATGTGGCACATGGATCAATTTGACACCATGCTCTTATTCCAAACATAAACAATCCTCACTTATCAGGATTGTGCTAGTTCCAGTTGTAGTTGGTGTTGCAATTCTTATAATGTGTTTTTTGTTCATGAGATTTTACAAGAAGAAAAAAATAAGTCTTCCAAAAGCCATTGCCTTGAGATTTGGACCCCCAAGAATCTCATATGAAGAACTTGTAGCTGCAACTCGGGGTTTCAATGAGGCCAATCTACTAGGAACTGGCAGTTTTGGGTCTTTGTATCAAGGAACTTTGAGTGATGGCACACATGTTGCTGTTAAAATTCTCCGTTTACAAGATGATGATGCCCACCAAGATTTTCATAGAGAATGCAATGTATTGAAAAGAGTCAGGCATCACAATGTGATTAGAATCATAACCTCGTGTTCTAATTTTGATATAAATTTCAAAGCCTTGGTTCTTCCATTCATGTCAAATGGAAGTTTGGAAAGGTGGTTATATCCCTTGGAAGAAGATGATTGTGAATTGAATTTGAATGATAGATTGAGAATAGCCATGGAGATAGCACAAGGAATGGAATATCTACACCACTACTCTTTTGTGCAAGTAGTTCATTGTGATTTAAAACCAAGTAATATTCTTCTAGGGGATGATATGACTGCATATATAGCAGATTTTGGCATTTCCAAATTGATCTTTGGGAGTTCTATGGAATCATTCACTTCTACAAATGCACTTAGGGGATCAATTGGTTACATAGCCCCAGGTGTAATTTTTTACTATATTATATCTTTGAATTTTTTATATTTTTTAGATGAATGCTGGTGATGGTCCAAGAATTAATATTAATTTTTTGTGTTATATTGCAGAATATGGAATATGTGGAAAAGTTTGGACAAGAGGAGATGTCTATAGCTTTGGGATTTTATTATTGGAATTGTTAACAAGGAAAAGGCCTACACATGATATGTTTGTAAAAGGAATGAATATACAAAAGTGGGTGGACATGCATTTACCAAATAGAATAGTAGAAGTGGTAGACAACCGCCTAATTCAAGATGTGAGTGCATATGAAATGCCAAAGATATTGACATGCCTTACTCATCTTATGCAAGTGGGATTGGTTTGTGCAAGTGAATTACCACAAGAACGACCAAGCATGATGGAGATTGTAAATAGATTGGAAATAATTAAAAGTGATTTTCTTGAGATACAAAAAGCTTTTCAATTACCCATAAATATTTCCTCTTTGCTTGAGAATACAAGAGATATAAGCAATAAAAATTTGAAAAACCATCAAAGTTGGTCTACATCTACATACTAACTCTTTTAGAATATTGTAAGTACTCACCTTACATTATAGATAGTTTATGTTCATCAATGCAACTTAAAATTTCAAATAAATTTATTGCTTCTTCTTTGCACAAATAATAATATTTGAAAAGGCATTGATGCTATCAATTGACATTGTTGATGTGTATCCCCTTCTTCAGGTATGGATGATTCTGCTAAAGAGAGCCAAGAGATCTCTCCAGTGAAGCCTTGCAAGAAGGAACATTCTTAATTTGATTGTTTATGTTTAGGTATGCCTGTCTTACTATGTACCATTGCATTTTTTCTTGTTCTAGCACGCTGCTTGTAGCGCACTTTGGCACTCTCTTGTTCAGATAAAAGTGACTCTTCCATAGAAAAAAGCCATGATGTCCTTCTGAAGGAACATTAGGAAGAATAAGTTTTTGAGTGAGATGGTGCATGTTGCGGTAGATAACCTACCTTACACAAATTGTCATCAAATTTACTAGAACAAAGGGTGGGATCTGTGGGGAAATTTCTCCATCAGGCAGAGATATTTCAAATTGATGACAATTTTGTAATAGAAGAGATCCGGGAGGTCCTCCTTAAGCAGCTTGGCACTCAAGAACTTCTGAATTTGATGCTATGACTCCATCAGTCCATTGAAGATCTTCTGAGTTAGCTAAAAGCTATGACATAACTCCATTTTTGAACATATTTTTTCCAGAGCATTCTCCATTACCAGCAGTAGTACTAATGTATCCCTTTATTCAGGTATGCCTGGGTTGACAGTGGGCCATAATATATCTCCTTGTGTGAACACGTTTTTGGTAAAGAACTTTGTAACACCCACAAAGCAGTCCGAGCTTACAGATCATAATGACATATCCCCTTTCTCAGGAATGGATCATTCTGCCATGAAATCTCTCCTTGCTTGGACACCTTGTTTTCAGTGGAGTTTTTCTCTGCAAAGAAAGCGCCCGATTCTTCAAACAATGGTGGTTTTGTCATAAAGTGTAGCCAGGAGCTCCTTCTAGTGGAGGTTGATGAGCAGGATCTTTGAGACAGATTGGAGACTCCGTCTGATATATTACAAACTATACATCGCATGGCATAGTTAATCTATGCTACCCCTGCCAGAAAGCCCACGAAGTCAAAAGTAAGGAGAGTGCATAGATCAGAACACCCCTGCCTGTTAGCAGACCAAGTTTGGATCTTGAAGGCAGCTTAGTTGAAGGCATCTTAAGACTAAATACAAGGACAAGCAGCTTCCACGAAAGATAATCCCAATTACCTGAAGCACCTTAGTTGAAGGCAGCTTAAGACTAAATACAAGGACAAGCAAACGAAACCAAAGAATTCTGAAAAGGTTAGCAAATTTCTGAACTATTTAGTTTGTGTTTTGCAAGATGATGAACTTGTATTTGACATTTGCTCAATTTTTCACCGTGCAGGTTTGTACTGAATGATCTGCCTTATACACATTTCTGAAAAAGGTAAGCAAATTTCTTCAACTGTTTACTTCGTATTTTGCAAGATGATGAACATAGTATTTGACATTTGCTCAAATTTTCACCGTGCAGATTTGCTCTGAATGACTTGACTTACATACATTGTCATGAAATACACTAGAACAAAGGGTGGATTCTGTGGGTAAATTCCTCCATCAGACAAGCATAAACCAAATTCATCGGGAAGATTGTGGTTAGGTCCTACAGAGCAATGTTTTGTAACTCCCACATTATCTGCACAAATAGATTACCTGGGAGGAACTCTGAAGTCTGTAACTGTATGTATAAATAATTCCATTTGTAGAGAATCTTCTCCAACTTCTATATTGCCAAATGTGCTCTTAAGGAAATTGCAAAATGAACAAAACGATTGTAATTATATGCATACTGATTTTTATTAAGAATATTTACAATTTATTAATATCATAATTAGATAATACTGATCTTTTGAAAGATGTTTATTTATTTATTTTAAGTATTCCATTATAAAATTTATCACATTGTTGAACCCTCATATGAACCCTCATATGTTTCCTTTATAATTGGTTTTTCGATTTGTTTATTTCATATTTATAGCGTGGAGCTAAAGTCTGGATGCCCTTGTCTAGCGTCGCTTACCTTGTCTGTGAAGTTTAAAGCTCTATTTAAGAAGCCAGAGCCTCATATTACAAGGTACCATTGCTTTTCTCCTTTTTTGAACATATTATTTGTGAAGGACATTGACGTTATCAATTGACGTGTATCCCCTTCTTCAGGTATGGATGATTCTGATAATGAACAGAGCCAAGAGATCTCTCCAGTGAAGCCTTGCAAGAAGGAACATTTTTAAATTGATTCCTCATAATTAGGTATGCCTGTCTTACTGTGTATCTCCTTGTTCGAGCACGCTATTTGTAGACCACTTTGGTACTCCATTCAAGTAACCTTTACTTAAAAAGAGTGCTTATTTCAAATATTTAAATGGAAAAGCCTACTAGCCTATTTCAAATATTTAAATGGAAAAGCCTCATCTATTATCATGTGTAACTTATCATCTCTTTAGATTTAATTATTAGGTCCACGATATCTTATGTGTATCCACACTTAACCATGGAGGTAATGCATAATAGAAGTTGTTTGATGGATTATCCACACTCAACTATTTTTGTTTGTAGGATCACACATCCTTCTTATATTAAACATAATATTATTTATATCATATTATATAAGAGTTAGTTGTTTGATGGATTACTTAGTATTATAGAGTTGAAAAATGCTTAGATTTGAGCAGGTAAATTAATTTTTAACATCCACCAAATCATAGGCCATATAAGATTTTTAACCAATACATGTTTATCTAATCAATCTTTGGCAACCTTGGACCTCCTATTTGGAGTTCGAGAGTCTTACCATTATGCCCAATCAAGTTGTAGATTTGTTTATAATCAACCCACTTAAAAATACTATTCAAAGTTAATTATCCTTCAACTTGTTGTAACAAATTGAGAGATCATTTTGCAAAGCTTTAAAATACCTTTTATACTATTCAAATTGCTTGAACAATCTTTATGTGGAGTTGAAGTGAAAAGGTTGCATAAATTTGTAGATGTGATCATCAACTTAAAAGGTTAATAGCCATGGATATCTATTATTAGTTTCTATATGTATAATGAGATAAATATTCATTTATCATTTATAGATCTTCACCACATAGTATGCTGAGTAAATGAAAAGATTGACATTCTCATAATTACATTATGAACTTGATCATCTCTTTTAATTTATTTGTCGATTTTAAGACCTCCTACATATGAAAACTATTTTTTGTTGGCTCAGTCATGAGTTAGAACACATTCACTTCTAAAGACTTATAATATTCCTTTAAAATATTTATTTAAGATCATGTATAATATCAATCATGTCATGTTTTGAATATAAAATACATTGTAAAAGCAAATCCCAATGCATTCTAGAACAAATTCTTATTATGTAAAATAGGCATGAAGTTAGGTTTGGGAAACTTGTTTAAAACTTGAATTCTCCAAACCCACAAACAACAAGAAATTGATTTGCAAGATTTTTAGTTATTTGCTTTGTACTTATATATATATATATATATATATATATAATCTATTTTCATCTCTTTTAATTCTAATATAACATGTCATTAATTTCCATTAAAACCTAGATTTATTATTTTATGAATAAATTTTAAACCATTTAGAATCTAAAAAAAAACAAAAAGCATGACATCATTTTGTATATTAGAGGCTACTTATTTTCTTTATTATTATTTTAATTGGTTATATGGGACTAAAATGAATCCCACAATATTACATCATGATTACACATTGGTATTAGAATAGTTTGACAATTATGCATGTATCATTGGTAAGATTTGAACCTAGGTCTCCTCCCTAAATGTTGAATATAACTGGTTGGCAAGATTTGAACCTAGGTCTCCTTCCTAAAAGTTAAATATAACTAGTTCAGCCACTATCATTTGATCACATTATTGACTACTTACTTTGAAGAAAGTTCTTATTTTTAATATCAAGGTGGTCATACATATGATATTTTATTTTATTTTTATTTTGTTGATGTATAAAATTCGTAATAAAAAATTAAATGCTAATTATTTTTAATATCAAGATGGTCACACTATGATATCTCCTCCATCTATGTATAAAATAATATTTTAATATTTTAAATTCTTATTGACACACCCTTAGACACACACAAACATTTACTGCATTATTTTATTAAAAATAATAGGTTGTTGCTTGTAATTTATCTCAGTGAACTACTTATAATAAGAAAATCTATAAAGAAACAGAACATTGTAATTCATATTTTTAGGTTATCTTCAAATTTGAAGTTCAAGAGACTCAAATCTATTCTCTAATTTTAGGTAATCTTATATTTTAGAGTTTTAACTTTCACTTCAAGCCCATTTTAAAGACTTATTATCTTGAACTAAACTAATGGATGATTGTGTTGCCATCCAACCTCAAATTATAAAAGAATTAAAAGGCTAAAATAAAAATATTGTTTATGTTAAAACTAGAAAAATCCCCACATAAATGATGTTATATCAATAAGACCTCTAGGTTTGACTATCACAAAAAGAGGGAAGAGAAAATTAGCCTTATAAAAAATAAGATCATCAATTGTTCTAATACTTGAAAAGAAACCTAAAACTCTTCAACTAAATCTAGAGTTTGGCTTGGTATACCTAAGGTAATTTTACAAGGCAAATGAATAATATTAAAATTTGACCAGTCTCCTCTTGAAGCATTACATGTTAAGGAACAATTGGAAGCTTTAACAATGTCAAAAAATATATATTTATGTTAACTTTTTCAACTAATATACACCTTAGAAATTTTTTATCCTACAACATAACAATTTGTAATGTTTAGTAGTTGCTGATTGAACAATTAAACAAATTGGGCAATGATTATTTAGAGTTGATCCTATGTAAAATATAATTTGTACCAATTTATTTCAAACATAAGAAACACATGATTGTTCTAAATTACAAGATGGACTAAAAGAATAATTATGTTGTGAAATGTTAATACTGCTCTCCTTATAATCTCCTCACTTTACATCTAATAATTCTGAGTTATTTGACAAATTATGATGACATTAAAATATGACTCTAAATCCCACTTCTTTGAAATTTGAGCATCAAATGACATTATTAGTAAAGAACAATTCTAGGGCACTTCTAAAATCTAAGACTAAAGTTTTTTTAGTGTAATTATCTGTTTATGTGAAAATGATGCTTTCTCTTTAATATGAAATTAAATTGCATTCACATGATAAAAATGTGATATTTTAAACATTTGGTAATATTTTATATATTGTACGTTTATCAATAAATATGGGTAGTAAAATTTACATAAAGATTAAATTTTATTAATAGTAGAATTATCTAATGCTACTTTGCTTGATAACTTAAAAGTATTCAAATAACTTCAAGTAATAGTGCATAGTGCATAACCAATGGGACCCTGGTTCAATGGTTGAGACATATGGGTGATATAGGTCACACCAAGGTTCAAATATTGGTGGTACCAAAAGGGCTATATAACTTGATGTAACTAGTTGAAATAGTGACATCCAATGTAAGAAATGTTGTAACAAGTTTGAGGACCCAGTCAAAACCTTATTATGAAAAAGGGTGGGGGACCTCAGTACAATCCCTTTACACCATACCAAAAAAAATAGTGTATAATACATATCATACATTCAAAAATTTCAAAATATGGTCTACAAATTAAAAAAAAGACATCCACTTCTTTTTTATGCAAATATTCTTCACTTTCTATAGTTATGTGGTTCATGTCTTTCAACTCTATCTTTATTTTTCTACATGTAATATCATTGTCCTTTTTAGTATTAGGAAATATGATAGTATGCATGAAACTAGTGATATTAAAAATAATAGATCAAAGATGTGAAACATAATGCACAAGATATAGATATCAATCAACTCTTTTATTGCAAGAAAAATAGGAATTTCAACTAGTGTTAAAGTTCACAATGGATTTATAGGGTCGTCACCATAATGTTGAGACTTTGATTTGACAAGGATATGTTTTTCACTTAGATTCAAGGTGGGGCAAAAAATGGAAAAACATTTAGCAAAGGACTCAATAAACAAGAAAAAGTATAAAATAAATAAATGATAAAAAGTAATAAAATTGAATGCAATTATTTTACTTGTTAAGTCTCATATCGAGTTTGTCCTATTCTGGGTCATATTTGGTTGAGACTTCTGAGTTAGTCCAAAATTACCATTGGAAAATACTTTAAATGATTATGTTACCATCCCATTGACCAACATTGAATATGATACAATAGAAACACAAGCTTTAATCCATTTGATACATTTCTTTCCAAATCTAGACTTTTCTAGTACTGCAAAAGGAAAATACTATTTAACCCTATCATAGGCTTTACTCGTATCAAGTTTTAAGATCATTGCTCTCTGTTTTCTTAAAGTTGTTGATTGCATTACTTTATGAGCTACTATGATTTTATCTAAAATTTGTTTGCCTTCCACAAATCCTCTTTGCTCTTTGTTTTTAAACATGCTTACTCACACACACACTGCACTATTGTTTGAACCTGGATCACTTGGAAGAGAGCCCAAAGCTAAACCACTATGGTGTCTCACAAGGACTTTAAATTTTTTTAGGGTAAGTACAAGTTTTTGAAAAGGTCCTATTACCTTTTACCCAGGTTTGAACTTGGATCTCCTGGATGAGAATCCAAAGACATACCACTATGATATCCCTCGTTAGTCAATGTTAGGGTAAGTACATGTTATGAAAAGGATCTCATACCCTTGTACCGAGGTTTGAACTTAGGTCTCTTGGATGAAAACCTAAAGACATGCCACTATGATATCACTCATGGGACCACAAATTTTAGGATAAGTACAAGTTTTTGAAAAGATCACATTCCCTTCTACCAAGGTTTTAATTTGGGTCTCTTAAATAAAAAATTAAAGACATACCACTAAGGTATCCCCCTAAGAACTTAAAATTTTAGGGTAAGTATAAATCTTTAAAAGAATCATTTTCCCTTGTACTAGAGTTTGAACTTAGGTTTTCTGGATGAAAACCCAAAGACATAACACTATAGTATCTAATAATTCTACCATACCACTTTTACATGATCAAATTATAGCTTAAAATTTTTACAACCACAAACTACCATTTAAGGCTTAATCCTCCATAACTCAAAATCAAAACCTCTTTAAAAAAACACCTTATTTTTAAATGTTAGAATATAATTTTCTTATATAAAACATTGATCACATTCTTATTATCAATTATAAATTACTTAATTCTTATTTCAATAACCTTAATACTTTAAATTGATTCAAAATAATATGACTTAATTTAACATATAAGACATGTAACAATAAAAAAAATATATAACAATCCCAAAGGACACAACAACGGTTAGGATTTTGCAAGGTTCAAATAATAATACGACTTAATTTAACATATAAGACATGTAACTATAAAAAAAAATATAACAGTTCCAAAGGAGACAACAACGGTTTGGGTTTTGGGTCCAAGGTTCAACTAAAAACATAGGTAAATGTGTAAAAAGATGAGCGTGTTCATCAAAATAAATATATATATATATATATATATATATATATATATATATATATATATATATAAAAACATCTATGAACTACTTAATTGCACACTTATAGAGTGTAAATAAAAAGTTTTTAAATTAATTTATATGTTAAAAAAAAAAAAACTTAATACTTCAAGCTATGGTATTCGTTTTCTTTTCTTACGTATATTTAATTTTTATTAATGAGAATGCATGCAAATCTTATAACCTTGTTAGAACTTTCGTTGTATAAATTGACCATCCAATGGCTCTAAGGAACGCCTCCTCCTAGACCTTAAAATGTTACGGTAACCTTATCTTATTTTAATTTAACATTTTTTATGCTATGATTTTTTTTTTTAAATTTAACTTGTTCTAATTGATTTATTTTATTTTATTTTCTTGTGTACACGCAGTCCTAGCATGTCCCGTGTTCAGGTATGCCCTCTGTTACAAAGTGTTACTTTCATTTCTCCTTGTTTGAACATATTCTTGAAGACATTCGTACTCCAGGGAAAAGGTATGAACGGACAATATTGATGTGTTTTCCTGTTCGCTGATGGATGATTCTGCCTACGAATAGAGCCAGACAGTATACCCAACAGAGCTATGATGTCCTTCTGAAAACACATTGCATGCAGAAAGTTTCTGAGTTAGATAGTCCTTATTCCGGTATGCTTGATCTTACAAATTGCCATTGCATTTATCGTTGCTTGAACATCCGTTTTATGGAGGACTTGGGTACTCCGTCGAATAAGCCTTTACTGAAAGTCAGTTCTGATGTATCCTCTTGTTATGAAATGGACGATTTTGTAGTAGAAGAGATCTGGGAGGTCCTCCTTAAGCAGCTTTACACGCAAGAACTTCTGAATTGGATGCTATGACTCTATCAGTCCATTGAAGATCTTCTGAGCTACCTAAGAGCTATGACATATCTCCATTTTTGAACACATTGTTTGCAGAACATTCTCCATTACAAGCAGTAGTACTAATGCATCCCTTTATTCAGGTATACCTGGTCTGACAGCAGGCCATGAAATATCTCCTTGTGTGAACACCTTTTTGGGAAAGACCTTTCTAACGCTCATAAAGCAGTCCAAGCTTACAAATCATAATGACATATCCCCTTGTGCAGGTATGGATCATTCTGTCATGAAATCTCTCCTTGCTTGGACACCTTGTTTTTAGAGGAGTTTTGCTCTGCATTGAAAGCGCCTGATTCCTCAAACAATGGCGGTTTTGTCATAAAAGGGAGCCAGGAGCTCCTTCTTGTGGAGGTTGATGAGCAGGATCTCTGAGACAGATTGGAGAGTCTGTCTGATATATTACAAACTATACATCACATGGCATAGTTAATCTATGCTACCCCTGCCAGAAAGCCCACGAAGTCAAAAGTAGTTAGAGTGCATAGATCAGAACAACCCTGCCTGTAAGCAGACCAAGGCTGGATCTTGAAAGTGATAAAGCATCTTCGACGAAAGATAATCCCAATTACTTGAAGCAACTTAGTTTAAAGCCTTTAAGACAGCTTAAGACTATATGCAAGGAGAAGCAAAACCTAAGGATTCTCAAAAGGTAAGCAAATTTCTGAACTATTTACTTTGTGTTTTCCAAGATGATGAACTTGTATCTGACATTTGCTCAAAATTTCACCGCGCAGGTTTGCACTGAATGACCTGCCTTATACACATTTCTCGAAAAGGTAATCAAATTTCTGTAACTATTTACTTTGTGTTTTGCAAGATGCTGAACTTAGTAATTGACATTTGCTCAAATTTTCACCGTGGAGGTTTGCTCTGAATGACTTGACTTATACACATTGTCATGAAATACACTAAAACAAAGGGTGGATTCTGTGGGCAAATCCCTCCATCACACAGAATTGTGGTTAGGTCCTGCAGAGCAATGTTTTGTAACTCCCACATTATCTGCACAAGTAGAATACCTAGGAGGAGCTCTGAAGTCTGTAACTGTATGTATAAATGATTCCATTTGTAGAGAATTTCACCAACTTCTATATTGCCAAATGTGCTCTTTAGGAAATCGCAAAATGAACAAAACGATTGAAATTATATGCATATTATTTTATTTTTTATTTTTATTTGTACAGGAATTATAATTCCCTATAAGGTTAAGACTGAGTTTATCAATAAAATTAACACATTCACATACGATAGTTTGAACCTTAAACCTCTTAAAAAACCAAAACCTTGTTCCCAAAATATATATATATATATATATATATATATTAATTTTATTAAAAATATTTAAAATACTTAAATATTATATTTAAATATAATATTGATCTTTTCAAAGATGTTTAAATTTATATATATATATATATATATATATTGAACCAACATAAGTTTCCTTTTGGTTTCTCGATTTGTTTATTTTATATTTATAGCGTGAAACTTAGGTTTGGATATCCTTGTGTAGCGTAGCGTACCTTGTCCTCAAGTTCAAAAATCTATTGAAAATGCCAGAGCCTACAAGCAGTCCTAACTTGTCCCCATCTTCAGGTATGCCTCATTACAACATCCCATTGCTTTTCTCCTTTTTTGAACAGATTATTTGTAAATGACATTGATTCTATCAATTTACAGTATTGATGTGTATTCCCTTCTTCAGGTATGGATGATTCTGCCAACGAACAGAGCCAAGAGATCTTTCCAGTGGAACCTTGCAAGAAGGAACGTTCTTAATTTGGTTCTTCATGTTTAGGTATGCCTGTCTTTTTTCTTGTTCGAGCATGCTGTTTGTAGAGCACTTTGGTACTCCATTCAAGCAACCTTAACTTACAAAGAGTGTTCAGATTAAAGTGATTCTTCCATAGAACAAAGCCATGATGTCCTTCTGAAGGAACATTAATTAGGAAGAAGAAGTTTTTGAGTTAGATGGTCCATGTTGCGGTATGCTTGATCTTACAAATTGTCATTGCGTTTATCGTTGCTTGAACACCTGTTTTTATAGAGGACTACGGTACTCCGTAAAAAGGCTTGAACTAACAAACAGTACTAATGTATCTTCTTGTTCAGGTATGGACCATTCTGTCATAGAACAACGACATGAGGTCGTCTAATGTAGCCTTGCATGCAGGAACTGTCTGAATTGAATACTCCGTTGGATATGTTTACGTTACCCAACGGCTATGACATATCTACAAGCTTGTATATGATGTTTGTAGAACAATGTCCATTATAGCCTGAGCTTACAAACAGTACTAATGTATCCCTTTATTCAGGTATGTCTGATTTAACAGAGCGCCATGAAATACCTCCTTGTATGCACACCTTTTTCATAAAGAACTGTAATTCACGTGAATCCGTCCAAACTTACAAATAATAATGATATGTCCTCTTGTGCAGGTATGGTTGATTGTGCCATGGAATGTCTCCTTGCTTTGGACACCTTCTTTGCAGAGGAGTTTATTAATGCACTAAAAATGCTTGATCCTAGAAATAATACTGGTCCTGTCACAAAAAGGAACCAGGAGCTTCTTCCAGTGGAGGTTTATGAGCAGAGTCTTTCTCGCCTTGACAGTCTCTTAGAGAGATGACTGAGTTTACAATGGGCCATGGGATGTCTTCTTGATTGAACACCTTGTTTGCAGAGGAGTCTGGTGCTTCCTAAAACACGTCTGAGCCTATAAATGATACTGAGATGTGTTCTTGTTTCAACACCTTGCTTGAAGAGTGGGGTAAATGCATGGGCCAATGAATGATACTGATTTTGTCCTAAGACACAACAAGAAAGTTGTAGCAATGAAGGTTTGTGAGCAGAAGCTTTCTTCGATACAACATTAATGGTGCACAAGCATGCAAAGGGCCACCAAATGTCTCCATGCTTGCACACCTTGTTTGCAACGGATTTTGGTACTTCATTGAGAACGCCATGGTGCTTCTGCTGTGAAACAGATCCATGAAGTGGTTCAAGAGGAGGAGATTCGGGGATATGTTACTTCATGGAAGATGCCTGAGCTTACAGAGGCCTGCTTTGTAGAGGAATTTGACACTTCAATGAAAATGCCAGGACGTAGAGACAATATTGGTTCTGTCATAAAACGGAGCCAGATGATCCCTCCAATGGAGGTTCGTTAACATGATCTCTCTCAATTTGATACTTCATTGAAGTTCCTTAAACTGAGGAAAGTCTAAGATGCATCTCCCTGCTTAAACACTTTGTTTGATACAATATTGACCACCCCTATGATTACAATTACAAAGAGACATAAAAAGTCTCTGTGCTTGAATATGTTAAGACAAATCTCTATTTATTCTCTAGCAAAACCTAGGCTTAGGAACAATAATAATTTGTTCCACCGTATGGTTATGGATGATTCTTCTTTTGGAGGAGAGATTTGAAATCCTTCAAACAGAGGTTTCCAAGGCGGACAATTATAAATTTGAAATTTTAGTCAAAATGGGGGACCTTTAGAGAGCCAATTTTTATGTACTCGAGGAGGGATGATTCCATTCAGGAACATAAGGAGGAAGTTTGTCAAGTAAAATAAGAAGCCTTCTGAAGCAAGTACTCCACTGAAGAAACCTTAGCCTACAGAGGACTATGTTAAGCATGAGGAATGCAACATATAATTGAACCTACCCGGTCTCACAGAAAATAGTGATGTTCCTCAGCAGCTACCAATGTTGGCAGATACTTCTTTTATTGTTAAAAGGGAGGGTAGGGTTTGTGAAGAATAATCTCTCCTGCCTGAAAATTCTGCAGAACCAGGTCATATTGTTGACGGGGGTATTCTTGTATTAAGATAACCTCTGCTTATAGATTTTGAGACAAATTACAAACTATAGGCCATAGATGAGCTACCCCACCTCCATGATATTCACTAATTGTATGAAAAGACATTTCAAATTCTCAAATATGCATCAAGACATTTTAATTTAAGATATTTGACAGTACAAACTCTAAATGAATTCAACCTTTAAGTAGGCAACATGCAAACAAACCCTAACAACCAATTAATCAAGGGTTGTCTTTGTATCAAACGGTCTACAACAGACCCCAGAGTGGTTAGAAATGCGGTCATTTTACCCTGGAGCAGCCAACACAGAGGCTGTTGTACCCAAGAGTGATTGTTAACAGAAAGATAGAAACTTAATTTTTTTTCTAAATTTCTCTATATTTTCCAATTAAATTGCTATTCTATCTTTTCTGCAAACACACAGTAAAATCAAGCATAGAAACACTTACAGGTGTAGCCTTCATTCAATGAATATGTCGTAATTTTTTTTTTACTTTGTTTCGAAGCTGTCAGGGGGCACAACAGCTAAATACGAGGCTGTTAAAGGGTACATCGATGGCCACTGTGAATCGCGCCTACTCAGAATGATGGTAGCTACAAGTACAAAAACCCATGAAAATAGCAAGTTAGCGATAATTTAAGAAATTATGAAAAAAGTCCCGCATATGATTGCCACTATAGAATTGATAAAAATCTAACACCTAAAGAATTATGAAATCAAATTGACAAGATAACATCATATAACCAATGTAAAGCAAAAGAGATAAAAGAAATGGTGCCCTTATTTATTCATATTTACAATGATCTTTACATAGAGGTTACAAAATATCCCTCTTAGGGATTAACCAATTTGATATGAATTACATCAATGAATCAAATGATAGGTGTCTTCAAAAGATCTTTGTAATCTCCCAAAACTGATTATGGAGGGTTTTCCTAGCAACCTTCGCTTGATGATGCCAAGAAGGATGATCTTGATGATGATAAGCTCCTGATAAGATCTGTAACCTACACACAAAATCACCCACAAAGCATCAATAGTAAATGTGAAGCCTCTCAAGATGAGGCCCATTTCATGATATTGCAAAATAGAAAGAAAATGTGTAAAACAATAAATAATGCATGAAAGACTAAAATAAATGATCCTAAACTAGGTTAGAAATAGAAATGAAAGCTGCTAAGACTAATCTAACAAAGAAAGGGCAACAAATCAAAAGTCATAGTGAGGTCGTAAAAGGGTCTAGCAGTCAGCTCTTTTAGTCATCATGGGGTACAGTGATGGCACTACGAGCTGCTGCAGGGCACAATGGCCTCGAAGTAGAAGCTTTATTCTCTGTGTTCTATGCTTAACAACATTTGAAATATTTATCAAAGGGATTGATGTTCTTGGTGCGCTTGTGTGGAACAACTAGGTAGAATTTGAGTCAAATTCCTAGAAAATTGATGGTTGAAAAGTAGTGAAAATGCTCTTCAAACTCTCCAAAGCTCCATGGACATGAATGCAAATTTCATAACAAAATGTCAGCAACACCTTGACGCTTAAGAGAGATTTAATCTCTTTGATTTCAAAATGACAACACTTCGTTATGTTTAATTTCGGATTATTTTCATAAAGGAAGGGTTCCATTTTATACACTTTCCTCCATTGCCATCTTAGCTTGTTGAAATAGCCAAGACCAAGAATCAGTTAGGCTTAGGGAGATGAAACATCACTTCTAGAAGATTCTCGAGCATAACCGTTCAATATTTGTTGCTCTATAATGAATTATGTTCGGCTCAGGGAGTTCGAGTTTGTTATAGACATGGGCATCCTAGGGTGGAGTAGCTAGACTTGGGGGCCATCATGGGGTCCAACTGTCATCCTAGCCACCATCATGGGGTATAATGGCCCAAGCTGTATAGGACAATTTGCCCCTGTTTGAGTGGTTAGAACCATTATTAGGTCTTGGGAAGGTCCAAGATTAGTCATATGGCCTAAAAAGGTGTCAACATGAGTAGCCTCCTCAACATGACGTGTTTTAGGTATCTATAGAATCAAAAAAGAAGGAAAAGACTAGTATGAGAACCAAATAGTTTGTATAAGTATGACTATTATTCGTTGGAACATCTGGAAGGAGCAAAAAAAGTGAATATTTCAACAATTTTCATAATATTAGGTTAATCATAAACAATTTTTTGGAGGTTGTTTTCAATCATGTGCCTAGAGAACAAAACAAAGTGGTAGATGCTATGGGAAACTGGGCTCTTGACAAAGGAGGTTTTAAGTGCTATGGTTATCCTTCTAGGTGGTGGCCATAACAAATTAGGATTGATCTTCTCCTTGTTCAGTCTCTTGATGGCAATGCGGGAAGCTATGTTTAAAATGATAAGCAATATAGAGCCTTTTTCATGATAGGATCCCAAAATTTCAAAAAAAAATCTTCAATACTATTCATGATAGAGGACGTTAGAGGGTTTTGTCTCAACAGTCAAAGCTTCAATGGTAGGATGGATGGATGGTAGCTCCCTTTTTGGTGCGACATTTCATATACCTACTGTGTTTATGCAATTTATTTTGATCATTTCAATTTTGGTGCATTTCTTCATTACTATTGTTGATAGAGATTGTCAAGGGGTTTTGTCTAAATAGTCAATAGCTCCAATGGCTTAGTTTATTTTGCATTTTTTTATGTTTGTTAGTGTTTATTTAATTATTGTTGTTGTTTTTGTATGTTTGTGTTTTTTAGTATTTTTGTGTTTTGGTGTGTATGCATTTTTTGTGCTTTTTGTTGGTGTTTGTTGTTGTTGTTGTTGTTGTCATTTTTTAAGCTTTTGTTGTTTTTATTTTCATGTTTTTTTTTGTTGTGTCTTTGCATCGTTTTGTTATTTTTGCTATGTTTGTGTTTTGTTATGTTTTTTTTGTGGTTTTCTATTTGTTTCGTGTTGTGTTGTTTTTGGTTATATTTTGTTGTTTTGTGTGTGTTTGGTTGTGTTTTTTTTGTTTATTTGAGTTTGTGTGTTTCTTTTTTGTTGTTTTAGGCATTCCCCTTGAGTGTGTTGAAGGTGGTACTCCTACCTCTGTTGGATATTTTGAGTGGTAACTTGTCATTGATGTCCAGAGTAAGTGGTCATTGATGTCGAACTTACAACACTAGTCAGTGGAAGTTTAAGTTGACAGCATCCATTTCGGTTTCAGTTTCAAGATCCAGTTTCAGGAAGTCAGATGAGGTCCAAAGTGCAAGAAAAAGCCTAAATAAATAATATTATAATATTATTTTATAATATTATACAAAGGAAGTTTAAAATTAATTATAAATTAATTTATTATCTAATTTATTTAACTTATAAAATTATTTAAATTAATTTTTAAATAAATCTAAATATTAATTATAAATTAATTTAAGCTAAGGTTAAAACCCTAAGGTGGGTTATTAAAAATAAAATTTGAATGTCATAGCATCGATGTAAGGAGAAGTTTGAAAACATGTATAAAAGGAGGAACTCTAACACTACCAAAATTACCATGCCTTTGAAATTCATAGCGAGCTTTGTAATTTGTCCTGTGTCCAAGGAAGAGAGAAAGCATGCAAAATTCATGAGAGATAAGACAATGGTGGAGGCATAAGAGGAAGGAATTTATCCTTCCTTCATGTGGGCCTTAGTAGCCCACGCGGTGGGCTCCCAAGTAGGAAATAGGAGAATGGTGGATTGAATCTCGTCAAATCCCCTTTTGGGAAGTAAGAGGTATGCTTTGATATTTGTCACCGAAAATTTTGAGGATATAGTTTGGGCATTTAAAATTTAATTTTTGCATAGTTTTATTTGGTTCTAAGGTTGTAAGGGAGTTACAAGGGCTTTGAAAATTTAAAATTTTAGTGTTATTTGCTAAAGGTTTTGAAAGGGTTGTAAGGTGTTTGGTTGATATTTTATGCTGTTGAATATTATTTTAAGTTGGAGTTGATAAGGTGTATCAAAAAAATTATTTTTATGTATCATATGATGAGTGTTATTTTTAAAAGGGAGAAATATGGCATAAATTGAGTTGTTATTATTTTGCGTCAAAGGGAATATTTTTGAGAAAGTATTGAAGTGATATTGTTGTGTTTAACCATTGAAATTGGAAAGAAGGAAATTGTGACTGAGACAGGTTTTTCCAAAGGCACTTTGACATCCAACAAAAAGGTATGGGCATATTCTTCCTAGTGAGTGATTGTTGAAAATTGTGAATGAAAGTTTGAGTGAAAAGGATTGTTTGGTTTGCATTTTTGAGAGTGTTTTGAATTAATGCTTCAAGGTTTTCTAGAATTAAGAGTTGTTGATAAAACCTTGATTTATAAGCATTGTTGTTGAAGTGATTTGTTGAGTTTAGTGAAGAACTTGAACTAGGGTTTGGAAATAACATGAGTATCATTGTTATGTGAGATTGGTTGATAAAGCATTGTTGGAAATATTTGAGTGAGTTGTCATATGCTTGGATTAGGGTTTGTGAGCAAGGATCATTTCATTGAGTGATTGGTTGAGTAGGGTTGGTTGAGCCTAGTCAAGTTAATGTGTGAAGTGATTGTTCAAGTTCTGTGAAACAAATTATTCTATATTCTGAATTGTTTTGAGAAAGTGATTGAGTATTGAGGTGAATGTGAAACATATTGAGTCTCTAACAATTATCTATATGTTTCTAAGAGAGTGACTGAAAGTGATTGAGAATTGTGATGAATGAGAAGCATATTGAGTCTCTAACAATTCTCTTTATGTTTCTATGAGATTGGACAAGTTCTAGTGTGATATTGTTGAGCAGATTTGAGGCAAGTCTTAGAGAAGATTTGTGGATAGATTTATGTGAGATTTTGTGGAAGCTTACAATACATATTTAGGACATATTTGTGCCAAATCAAAGACAGAGATTGAGGACAGATTTGTCCTATACTGAAGGACTATTTTTTGTGTAGATTTGAGATAGATATTTGGAGGTGACAAAGTATAGAATATGACAGTCTCTAGTGGATAGAGATCCATTAGCCAGGGTAGTGAGGACATGTGTCTTCAGTGGATAGAGATACATTATCCAAATCAGTGGGGGTAACAGTTCTTCTAGAAGATCATCAATCAGAGCTTAGGAGAAAGAAGTTATCCTATGGATAGAGATCCACTAACTTGATTAGGGGATTGGTATCTCCTTTGTACAAAGGTCCATAAATATTGTAGGAAAAGGATTCCCAAGAGAATTTATTTGAGAAAAAAATTATAAAAAATATTTTCTCCGTGGAGTAGCCTACATTGGGTGAACCACATAAAATCATGTCTCTCATGTGTGTGATGCTTTGTGTGATGTTTAATGCTTTAATATTGCTGATGTTATCATTTAGATTAAAATGCTAAAAGTTTTATCTTATACTGTTCACCTCCCCTTCTCAGTATAAGCACATGTTCTTCAACCTCCTTGGGTCTTACTCGAAAGTGGCATCCCTTCTGGGAATTTTTCCACAAACAAAAAAAATAGATGTTATAATTGATAGAACTTTTTAAATATTTTAACATATAAAGTAAACTTTAATAAGGTGGTATGTTATCTTTTTATCTATTTATTATTCTTACATAGTTGGATATTATTCAACAATCATAAAAATAGTTAGGTAAAAGTGTTACTTAAAAATGATAATGTTAATACTTAGATGTTTTGATGATTTACATTATGAAATTATAGATAATTAAGTACATTTGATGCTTATTTTTGGCATAACAAACTTCTAACTAACTTGCAACTATATTTGACCTTTAGTGCATATAGTATTTATGATGGGTGGTTATATCACTTTCATTGTCACATGGTCTATAATGTAAAAATTCCTAACATACCCATCTTGTTACATCATAGTCTTAGCTCTGACTCAACTCTTATTCTTGGATCTCACTATAGATCTTGGTTTCTAACTCTGGATCCTAGCTTCTGACTTGATGATATGTTTTTCATGATATTGGAATTTGAAAGAGAGAAATTCCACTCAACAATATAGACTATATACTATAGTAGTTAGGATTATTGGGTTCCATCGATCATGCACTCCAAAAAAAAACTTATTAAAATACATATCCAAAAATTATAGATTCAATATAATAAATGTGTGCCTCCTCCAAAGTCTTTATGTAGAGGATTTTTGTCATGTGTTACCATACATCCTATGTCAATTATCGAATTAACTAGACCCCAATTTTTGTCTTGAATGTGATGGAAAGAGTTATATAAGACTTCATTTTCTTTCCATTTTTCCTATGGCTAGTAAGATATGGGTTCTTTACAAGTTTTCCTTTTATCATAAGTTCTTTGATATGATAAATAGGATGTATACTTTGAAGACAATCCTTAGCAATTTAGCATGCTTGTTTTAACCCCTTAAACAATCCCATAGTTGCCTTTATTTTTTTGTGAATATAAATGTAGCATCCTATTAAGTTCTTAATATCCTTTATCATTGAAATGTTAGGACCCAAAAATTGCTAGAATTGTTAAACAAATCTCCCTTTATTTTGGATTATTTTACCAATTTTTATGATATCACATTGCATTTTTTTATCTAGTATCTTGATTGCTTATGACATTGGTACACTCCTTAACAAAAGCTTTGTAAGATCTCATGATTTTATAATGATGTAAGGATCCTTAGTTTTACAGGTTGTAGAAAGAGTTCACAAGCTATGTCATGCTTCTTTACAGCTTATGTCATGATATGCCACATATTCTATAAATAGTTTTCTCTAGAATAGGGAAAGAGAGTAAGAAAGGAGTAAACTTTGAGCAACTTACCTTTATTCCAAGAAGTATTGTACTTATTTTCTTTTTAGTGATCAATGTTGGAGGTATCTCATGGCTTGGGTTGGTCATGTCTACCTTTATATCTTAAGGATATTTCCTGCTTGATGTCCAGTTTGATCTCTTGTTGATTTTCTAATGGCTTGGAATGATAAATTAATGCATTATTTCCTATATAACTAGAACAATTTGGATGATTTTTTTTAATCTATTATGTGTTTGGTTTTTTTAGAGTCATACCCAATATTATTTTGCTACCTTTCCTGAGCATGGGCAAAAAATAGATGTTCTTCTTTGTGAATTATTTATTGTTCTTTAACATGGTTCTCTTCAGCTACATCACTTTGTTGTACTCTTCCAAATTTTATTTCTCTTATATGAAGATAACCTATCTAAGAGATAACTTTTCTTACTACAAGTGCATCTCTCATGAAGGAGACCCATTTGTGTGTTATATTTTGGAGACTTAAACATAAAGGAAATACATTCACAAGTATAGAAATATGCAATGATAAAACTATGATAATAGAAAAAAATCATGCATGAAAATATAATAGAAATGCTCATATAGAAAGCTCACAAAAATTGCAATGCTCCTCTCATGGAGTTTGCAACTTCTCCATGATAAAAAATAGAGCTACATTATGACTACTACAACTCACACATTTTAACTACTCTTGCTCTCCCACAATCACTCACAATGAGATATTTATATAGAAATATGGGTTACTTGCCTATCATTCAACCCTAAGACTCATGTACATGTGCACTACATGCACAATTACATCATTGCATATTCTAAAACTTGTACATTTATTCTATTACACTAATAAATAAATAATTCTAAATATAATCCTAAACTAACTATGCACCCATGAGGGTACATTAGGAAATAATCAAATTATGTAATAGCCACATTTTTCAACACCCCCCTATATTAAATTATTTGGTTTGAAGACATTAGTCTTCAATATGGATATTTGACTCTTGAGTAGTCTTCATATTGATGTGGTTCCTTCTTGTTGTGTTTAGTTTACCTTGCATTGTATTTCTCCTTGATATAATGCCTCCAATTCTTATGTGATTCTACATTGATACTAGTGGTATTTTTGCTCATGATGAGTTAGTCTATCATCACAATAATATTGATTTTTATTGCTAGTTTACTTTATGTTTTGGGTGAGTACAAACACAATTAATGATAGAAAAACCATCAAACACTCCTATGATGTGAATATAACCAACTTTTGTGTTTTCCACCATGCTCTAAAGAGAGCTTCATGAATTACCCAATTAGTGTTGTAAAATTACCTTCATTTTATTCTTTAAGAAATGGAGAGAATATCTCTTTATCACTAGTAGATAGATACTTATATCCTTCAAGAGTATCTATTAATTTTTGGGAATAGAATTCTACTTCATGGAATAATTCTTCATTATTAAAAGCATTTCTCAATATTTCATCCATATTCCTTCTTGATAAATCTTGAAATAGTGTTTCTTGTGGAAATGGATTTGATAGAACTCTTGGAATTTTACCTTATAACTCCCTAGTAAATGTACTCAGTTTGATAAAATCTCCTTTTACCTTCAATTTTGTAGAGACTTAGTTTTGTAGAAACCTTATGACTCCCAAATGGAGTAAATGTATGATCAAACTTGACAAATTCTAAAATTAGCAAGTTTTTTAGAATACCTTATGTCTCCCTAGTGGTTTAGAATATGTTATAAGTGCTTTTGGAACCAATAATTTAAATCTGAGTTGATTTTGTGATTTTTTTGTAAAGTTTTGAAAAATTAATAATCAACTCTTATCTTTCCTTCTTTCTCCTAGAAAATATGCACTTATCAAATTTTGTCTTCTATGGTTGGATTTCTTTTAAACCTTTAATATGGGAAATTCCAACTCAAATAATCAATCAATATATTTTCCTTCTTTATCCTTAGATTTTCCATAGTCTAATTTTTCTAAATTCCAATTAAATAAGTTTTGATGTAGTATCCCTTATGTCTCCCAAATTTTGGAATTCTAGAAAAAATAATAATACTAATATTTGCAATATTAATTTTACTCCTAGTAAAAAAAAACTTATACCTCCTTAGTTGCAAATATTATAACAATACTAAGAATAAATTTTGTTTTGTCCCTTGATTCTCCTTTCAATAGTTTCTAAGGTTGATATTGCAAAATATTCCCAAATAATAAATATAGACACAAAAATTTAGGTATTTGCATTGCACATCATAATTTTGCATAATAATATATGCCTAAGTCTAAACTTAGGCATATAATTCTTGCACATCATTCATTCACATTGCATGTTCCAAGTCTGCATAATAATAATATATGCCTAAGTCTAAACTTAGGCATATAATTCCTACACATTATTCATCCACATTGCACATTTTAGTTCTCCATAACATTATGTGCCTAAGTTTTGATTTAAGCATAAAATTCTGCACATAATTATATTTTCCAGTTTTTGTTAAATCTGGGAAATATCCTCCTAGGATACCCTCTCTCCTCACTTGACATGTGTCTTGGCCACATCACCATCACCCCTTTGCCACCTCTCACACACCCATTTCACCCTTGTCCCTTCACATGGGACATCCCTCACACCTCACTCCACTTACACCTACCCACTTGCCACATCTCACACCTCACTCCACACTTCACTCCACTTCCACCTACCCACATGCCACATCTCACACACCACTCTACACCTCACTCCACTTCCACCTACCCACATATCACATCTTTCCAGTTAAGTGAGACACTTCTAGTGACTCGCTGTAACTACCTAGGATAGGTGGTTACCCAGTCCCTACCACTTGGTAACCCTAGCTTACCATTATCCTTCTCTCAAAAACTCTCAAAGGTATATAAAGGCACCATCACATGACCAAGAAAAGGGAGAGAGGGGAATTCTAACATTATGTTGCTCAAATCATAATTTATGTAAGTCATATTCATTGTTCATTTCCTTTTGTGCAATTTACATTAGTCATTTATCATATTCATTGTGATAGGTGCTACTAAAACCTTTGTCTATTTCCAAATGTGTAGGTATACAACTCAACTCAAGGTGCAAAGCTCATTTCAACGGTGGTCACAACTCACAAACCCACCTCCAACCTCGATTGTAGCATGAAGAGACGAAGACACCATGTTTGATTTGTAAAAGGGATTACCCCCTTGTGGACATCTTATTGTAAAATGCACCCTCAAAGGGTCAATTTGTATCCCAAGGGACTTGAATTTAATACAATATATCAATGGTGTTGTTCTTGTTTATATGGAGTACCTCATTTCACTCCTAGATTATGGTATTGAACTAAAGTCAAACCAAAATGATCCAAAGGGGACACTATTTTGGTTAAAATAAATCCAAAAGGCTCCAAAGGGGACACCCATTTGGTCAAATCAATCCAAAACACTCCAAAGAGGACACTCCTTTGGTCAAATCAATCAAAAACGCTCCAAAGGAGGTATCCCTTTGATTAATTTCATGTAGAAAAAAGATATGAACATAACACAAAAGCATACATAGAGAAATATAATTACAAAAAAATGCTTTTATATAGATGTTTTTGATATAATGTTACAACTTTTGAATTGCCCCAAATGTGTTGGGACCAATGTACAATAATTTTCTCTCTGTATGATACAGTTTCCTCCGATAAGGGCATGGGGTCTTCCAAGTCTTTGAAAAAACACATTGTTCTTCGTTCTCTAGCTACAAATCCAAGGGATGAGTGGGCTTCAAGTATATGATGCAAAGACCACTTCAGCTTCATTAGATTTTCCAAGGTACCTGTCACCTACTCATATTAAAACCACCAAAGGGGATTAGTAGCACCTGTATATAAAGACATAAAAAAAATAATGTTGATAAAACCCTAAATGAGTAACCATATAATGTAAAAAATAGAAACATATAAACCAAAAATCCTTGCAAGAAAAATTATTACTGATCGTACTCTCGACTCTATGAAACCATGGACGTACAATGGTGACCAAGAAACCATGCACGTGCAATGGAGAAACTGCTCATGGGTGGTTCTGACTATAAAACCATGAACCAATAGTTTGGGTTGAATGGTAGAATGCCTCAAAATAAGACCTCTATACTCGAGATCTAGTTTCTCCTTGGGATATGTACAAAAGTCTGATCCTATTATTGAAGCTTGAAAGTGTCAATGTTTAGCTCTCTAAATTTGGTAGGGTAAAGGTGCCTTTATAAGCCCCTTAGGGTTTTGGAATAAAATGAAATGTGGTAAGCCAATAATTCCAAGTGGCAATCTTGGGCTACCAAATGGAGGGGGTAGTTACAATGAGTCACCTAGTGTGCCTCACTTAACTGGGGTGATGTGGTTGCAAGTGGAGTGATGTGTAGGATTTTACCCCATGTGAAGGGAAAAAGGGGACAAGGTTGGATGAGATGTGGCAAGGATGCTAGTGAGGTGGCTAGGATACATGTCTAGTGGGTAGGTGTTAGGATCCTCAATCCTAACATTATTAGTTAGTATTATTAATCATTTAATTATTATATTATAAACTTATAAAGTGAACCATCACAACCCTTCATAACGTGAACCATCACGTCTCTTCATACGTGAACCATCATGTCTCTTCACCAATGTAGCTTTAGGGTAGATATATATATTAGGTTGGCCATCCATATCAAATCATCCAAGAAGAATAATAATAAGCATAGATTCTAAGGAGGGAGCCCCCTATAGTGGCAAAGTGATTACAAGGGAGCCCCCTTTGAGTGGCTTGCGATTACATTTACATTAATTTGTTAATAATTTTATAGTAAGACCTTGGGGTCTTACCATTTGGTATCAGAGCCATGTGGGACCCAGTCATGTTGGAATTGCTCAAAGATATTCATCAAATCACTTTTGTGCATAAGTATAAAACTTGATTTGAGGATATCACCAAACACAACACAAGATTGGATGAATCAATTCTCATCAATAACTTCATTAGGGGATTAAAAGAGGAAATTAGAATGGAGGTGACAAGGTTCAATCCCTATACCATGATGCAGACCTATGGATTGGCAAAATTAGCTGAAGATAAAATCAATGCACAACAATGATTAGGGAAATCAATTATGGAAAAATTATCGACCACTTACATTGCTCCCAAACCTATGCATAATGGAAGGGCACAAAGCACTTACACAACCCCTAAATCTAACCGAAATTTATGAATTAAACATCTTAGCTTTGATGAGATGAAGGAACGACAAGAAAAAGGACTCTATGATAATTGTGATGAACAATTTGGACCCCACCATAAATGTGCTACACTAACATTGTATTTACTGAAGGAAGTTGATCCCTGTATCTCCATAGAGCAAGCAGATGAGGTAGTTGTGTCCGAAGTGACTAGTGCACCTACTCACCACAATGAAGACAATGAGGTTGATGTGCAAGAAGTGATTGATGTACCAAGCAAGGATGAGGTAAACATACCCAAAGTGATCAATGCTAGCCAAACATGCACTCTACCAGACCTACACATACCTTCCTCACCAATAGTGTGTTCTTGCCATATGACCAAACCTATTTGGAACCAACGCAGAGTGACTACACACTCCTCTGTTGGCTCTACCAAGGAACCAAAAAAGGATATGAAATCATTACCATCACTTTTGATGCATCATTCTGAAGTATTTGAGGAACCCCAAGGGTTGCCCTCCCATCGTCATCATGATTTTCCTAAGGGAGATTCTACTATTGTTCTTGGTAACTCCCTGCTAATGCTACAACCTTCTTGATATCCCTGCCTATGAAAGGATGCCATTAAAAGAGTCCAAGAACTTACACAAATACTTCTTGGAAAACAAAGGACAAAGCTTCTCACTTTGAGCTTTGAGGACAAAGCTCTTTTTAAGGAGGGTGGCATGTTAGGATCCTCAATCCTAACATTATTAGTTAGTATTATTAATCATTTAATTATTATATTATTAACTTATAAAGTAAAACATCACAACCCTTCATAACATGAACCATCACATCTCTTCATACGTGAACCATCATGTCTCTTCACCAACGTAGCTTTAGGGTAGATATATATATTAGGTTGGCCATCCATATCAAATCATCCAAGAAGAATAATAATAAGCATAGATTCTAAGGAGGGAGCCCCCTATAGTGGCAAAGAGATTACAAGGGAGCCCCCTTTGAGTGGCCTGTGATTACATTTACATTAATTTGTTAATAATTTTATAGTAAGACCTTAGGGTCTTACCAGTAGGCAGGGTATCCTAGGTTGATTTTCCAGATTTAATAAATCTGGAAAATAGGATAATATGTAGGATTTTATATCCCTAAGTCTAAAATTAGGTATATAAGTTTATTATTTAGGAGTCGAAGTGGGGTGCTACATGTGGATTTATGGATGACCTGATTTTGGTCTCTACATATGCCCCTTTTTGTATTACATTGTGTGAAACACAATGGAGTGCAAAACCAATGATACCTATCTTTATTGGATGAATGAAATCAAATCTTCTCGATGCATAATAAAACCATAAGCAAGCTTCCATTACATAGCACCATTGCATTGCCACACATATATCATAATCCATTTCATCCTACAAAATGTGGTCAAACCATAGTATTGTATTGGTACCCCTGATTAAGCAATAAATGCAAAGTTTGCTAAATAATGGTTTAGAATATATTTGACCAAAAATCCAACACCATTCATTTAAATGGTTCAAAACCTCTTTGAATAACGATTAATAAAGCAACACAATTCATTCAAATGGTTTAAAATATCTTTGAATAGTGACTAATAAAGCAACACAATTCATTCAAATGGTTCAAAATCTCTTTGAACAACAATCAATAAAGCAACACCATTCATTCAAATGGTTCAAAACCTATTTGAAAAATTATCAATAAAGCAACACCATTCATTCAAATGGTTCAAAACCTCTTTGAACAATAATAAATAAAGCAAAACCATTCATTCAAATGGTTCAAAATCTCTTTGAACAATAATAAATAAATAAATAACACCATTCATTCAAATGGTTCAAAAACTCTTTGAGCCACAATCAATAAAGCAACACCTTCATTCAAATAGTTCAAAACCTCATTGAACAATGATTAATGAGGAAACACCATTCATTCATTTGCATAGATCACCACCAAGTGCTTTCATTCATAACACATTTATTTTATCACATGTACATAAAAAACAATCTAAACAATAAATCATTACACATATACATAAAAAATCACAAAACAACAACTTGGGGGGTTCAAGGTCTCACACCTTCCCCATAAATCACATAAAACAATCAATAAAATAACTTCATGGGATTCAAGGTCTCAAACCTACCCCAATAATCACATTAAACATTCACATTTCAAATAATCAAATTCAAAAAGCTCCAAAGGAATCGAAATCCTTTGGTCATATTCAATTCAAAATTCTCCAAAGGAATCAAACTCTTTTGGTCACATTCAACTCAAAAATCTCCAAAGGAATAAACCCCTTTGGTCACATTGAATTCAAAAAAAACAACTCCAAAGGAATCAACCCCTTTGACCACATTCAATTCAAAAGGCTCCAAAGGTACCTACCCCTTTGGTCAAATCAATCCAAAAAATATCCAAAGGTAACCCAATTCCTTTGGTCAAATTCAATCTCAACAAGGCTTTCGAAAGAATCAAAGTGCTATAATATCAACTCCCTAAGAAAGCCATGCAACTAGACTACTCCATGGGATAGAGATGTGTTTTTCCTTCTTTCACTCAGCCTTAAGTGATCCTTATATATAGTGATTTACTCTAGTCCCCTAGTGGTTGTAGTGATTGGCTATCCATATAATCTGGTAGGAGGAGTAGATTACCATAAGGACAATTATAATTAAAAAAATTTAAAAAGCCTTAAAGGCACAAACCCCTTTGGTCAAATCAATCCAAAATGCTCCAAAGGTACCCAAATTCCTTTGGTAAAAAAAAAATCAATCAAAAAACATAAAAACCACAAAACAATATAAAACTCAAAAAATAAAACAAATGTAAAAACAAAAATCTCCAAAGGTACATCAATTATTTTGGTCAAAAACAAATTCAACAAGCTTCTAAAAGAATAGAAATGCTCTCATATCAACTCCCTAAGAAAGCCATACAACTGGACTAATCCAAGGGATAGAAGTGTACTTTTCCTTCTTCCACTTAGCCTCAAGTGATCCTCGTATACAATAACTTATCCTATATACCTGGCGGTTGCAACAACTGACAATCCATACAATCTGATAGGATATATAGGTTACCATAAGGCCCTTGAAAAGTGATTCACCTCATGCAAGAAATGAATTGTTATCATCTCAATTCCCTAAGAAAGCCACTGTTGGACTACTCCAAGGGATAGAGATATACAACTACTAATAATGGTCGAAATCACAGTTGAAAAAAAAACATAAACATCCATTTCATTCCAAAAATTATCATATGTTTCATTGCCTTCATCATTTCATATCTTCTCCATCGACTCATCGTTTTAAGGGATAGACAAAATCATTAAATTCTAGATTCATAATCAATATTAACACTCAAAACACCCAATCATGCAAATTGCGTTCGTTCAAGAATCATTACCAAAGACTATCATATGCCCTTTTTTTTGGGGTAGATCACAAGCAAAAATCTCAATAAAAAAAACACTTGGTATACCTAAATCCTAAAGTGTAGACTAAATCTTGTCTACCCACGGATGAAAGGTTTACCAAAAATAAGTTTATCAATTTTTCAAAAGTAATGATTTGACAATGAGCATCTTTTTCATGATTGGGGAAACAAAAGTTGAATTTTATTTGTGACCATAATACACAACTACCCTTCAAATACAAATGGCTACAAAAATATTGAAAAATACTCCAAATAATCACCTCACATGATCATCATCTCAAGTGAACCTTCTATCTAGTGATTTACTATAGACACCTAGCGGTTGTAGTGATTGGTTGTCCATGTAATCTGGTAGGATGGATAAATTACCATAAGGACACTAAAAAATAATTTTACATTATCATGGTTGAAATTATATCATGATTGAAATTATATTAGGTTGATCTTGGCTGTGTTAAATAAAATTTGCACAAGGTTATCCGTAGACCACTTTCATTGGGTTAAAAGCGGAAAACAACCAAACACAATTTGGTAATAATAAAAAATCACTTGAGTATCGAATTCTTGAATGACTGGTTTCTTGAACCCATCATTTGGAAGGAATTTCTAAAGTCATAGTGGAACAAGAACTCCAAACATGGTCAAATATTTTACCACACATTTTGCACATCAACAAAACCAAAGGTAAATTTGCAAAAATACAAATAATCCCAAACTTGGGGCATCCAACTTGATATTGATTTCTAATATTTGTATCCATCGCATTATGAATTTTTAAAATCATCATCATCATCATCATAATCACATTATTAAGTGAGCCTTATATCTAGTAAATTATCCTATACACCTAGCAATTGCAGTGACTAACAATCCATGCAATCTGGTAGGATGCGTAGAGTTGTTGCTTCCATAAACCCACCTATCCACTCAACCCCTCATGATCTGACCCATTACCACTAACATAACTTCATAAAAATCCCCCATCAAAGAGGAATTATCTATAGTTGATCCTAATTTTGCATCTAAAAGTGTCAACTCTAGTCATCCCTCAACCACCACATTTCATTTTTCCATCACACCTGGTTATCCTGCTAACCCATCATCAAATCCATCAGCCACACCGCCCACTTCACAAACACCATTCATATTCATAGTTCAACCTACTCCATCAACTAACAACCCCATCAAATATAATACACCTCAAAGACCCATAGTCTCATAGATAGAATCACCTATCTGAGAGGAGCCACCACCTCCATTGAACCACAAGCTACCCCAAAAATGCCTTCCTCATCCACTATCCCATCATTATCCCAACCATACCAGGTTGCAGTACATCTCTTCAATCCAAGCATTGGTGAGTACATCATTGAGATTCATAGTTACACCACCTATTGAGTTAGTCAGAGACTATGGTCATCTAGGTGATCCACCTTTAGCCATAGGTGCAGTGTACAAAATGGGTTCCCAATCATACGAGATTAATTTCATATATGGGAGAGTGGATTATTCATCCAATACACCTCCTTTAATGAGGAACACTTGTAAGAATTTAATCTGAATGAGTGAGTCAAATCACAACCACCTCACTTCCATCAAGTTAATATGATCACTGTTGACTTGTTCATCCCACTCTGTAATTCATATAATTTAGTGAAGCTGATTCAGTTCAATGTAGCCTTATCAAAATGGATAGGATTTCATCACCACCATCCATCATTGAGTTTATCTTATCTTAAGAGTTACTGTGAGCTTTAAATGCTTACATTCCACAATAACCTTCATCCTCATTTACCTTAGTTTTTCAAACCGAAGTAGAGGGGGAGACCTCTGATTCATTTGAGCATGTGGAGGATGACATCCATCTCATCCCAACTCCACATCAACTAGAATAAGGTTCACATATGCTGAATGAAGAATATATCTATGTGAACCTTAGCCAAGACGTGGACAATCCACAAATTGTCAAAATTGCAAAATATTTGTTTTTAGAGGAGAAAGAGTGTATGATCAATGTATTGAAAAGAAATAAGGACATATTCATGTGGTCATACAAAGACATGATTGGCCTTGATCCTAAATTGGTGGTCCACAACCTTACTTTAGCACTAGATGCTAAGTCTTGCAAGCAAAAAATTAGGAAATTTCATCCAACCGTTGAATTAGTTGTCAAATAAGAGCTACAAAAACTATTGGATGTGAATTTCATAGTCCTAATTGATTATCCATAATGGCTTTCTAACATGGTACCCGTTCGTAAGCCGAATGGGGGTACACGTATGCATTGATTTTCGTTATATAAACAAAGCATACCCCAAGGAAAATTTTAGTCTACCTAACATCAATCAATTAGTAGACTCCTATGCAGGCCATGAAATACTTTTGCTAATGGATGGTTTCTCAATATATAATCAGATTCAAATTAAACCTGAGGACCAACACAAGATGATATTTACAACATATTAAGGGATATTTTATTAGAGGATGATGCATTTAGGTCTTAAAAATGTAGGAGATACATATCAACGTGCCATGGCGTACATCATAAAATCATTGAGTATTATGTGGATTATTTGATTTCCAAATAAAAAATACATCTTGAGCATATTGAAGTCCTAGAGAAAGTATTTGATCAATTGCTTGAACATATGGTAAGGTTGAATCCTAAGAAGTGTTTATTTGGCATCACATCAGGAAAACTTCTAGGATTCATTGTCTCCAAGTGTGGCATTGAAATGGACCCTGATAAGGTCAAGGTCATTTTAGAGATGCCACCTCCAACAAACTTGAGAAATTTGTATAGTTTACAAGGAAATATCCAATATATCCAACGATTCATTACACAACTCTCAAAAAAGTGTAGGCCCTTCAATCACTTGCTAAAAAATAGGGTGACACTCTCTTGGACAATTGAATATCAAGAGGTATTTAATGAAATAAATAAGTATTGAGATTCGTCACCAGTTCTTACACTAACTTGTTCAAGAGTCCTTTTTCACCTTTACATATTTGCAACATAATTTGCACTAGGAACAATGCTTGCTCAGAAAAGCAAAAATCATAAGAAGCAAGCCATTTATTACATTAGTCAAATATTAGTAAGTTATGAGACAAGATATTCTTATGTCAAAAAATTGTGCTTAGCAGTGGTTTTCACCACTAAGAAACTCAGACATTACATGCTAAGTACCACTACCTATGTCATAGCTAGAGAAAATCATCTGTGATACATGATGACTCACACATACAACAACACCTGTACCGCAAAATGAATAATGTTATTAACAAAATTTGATCTTGAATTCGTTAGTCAAAAATCCATCAAAGGTAAGGTGATAGCCAATCAACTTGTAGAAGCTCAATTACCAAATGCTAAAGCACTTATTATAGAGCTTCCAAATGATTCGATATTTTTTGTTAATGAACAAGAAGAGCTAGTCCATTCTAAGGATAATATTGACATGATAATGTTCTTCAATGGATGCAAGTGTGAAATAAGACAAGGTGTTGGAGTCATGTTTTACACACCCAAATGAATTTTGATTCCTTTATCATTCAAACTAGACTTTTCATGCATAAATAACAATGTAAATTACGAAGCCCTAATCTTGGGGCTTCAATCAACTATAGCTATGGGTATTAAATGAATAAGCATCTCAACTTGTCATTATCAAATAAAAGGAGAATACTAGTGCAAGGAACCAGTATTGAAACAATATCATGAGGTAGCATTTAATTTGCTAGAGAAACTTGACTGCTATGAGATTAGTAACTTGCCTTGTTCGACCAACAGATTTGTGAATCCAATGGCTTATTTGGGATATTTGATTCCTAAAAATAAACATGGAAAAGTGCAACCACTTATCATAACAATAGTTTCTAGGTTAGCAATAAAACAAGCAAAGTCTAAAGGTGAGAAGAATATTTGTTTTGTCCATGTGAAACTCTACAATTTTTACCTTGATGAGGTAAGAGAATTTCTCAAGTCTGGGAACCTCCCAATAGAAATAACATGAAATAAAAAAGAGCATTCAAACAAAAAGAAACTCATTTTACTCTCTTAGGGGACATGTTGTACAGATGTGGCTATGATGGAGTTCTACTTAGATATCTAGATCTCATTTAGGTACAATGAGCTATAATTGAAGCCCATGATGGTACTTATGGTGGCCACTTTAGTAGAATGACCATTGCAAAGTGCATTTTACGTATGGATTATTATTGTCCCACCATGGAAAGTGATTGTTGTCAATACGTCAAGAAATATCAAAAATACCAACATCACACCAATTTGACTCATGTACCATCACAATATTTGTAGCCCATTCAAATCCTTTGGTCCTTTTAAAAATAGGTCCTATATTTAATTGGTAAAATTTTACCTGCCTCTTCAAGATAACATAAATTCATAATAAATGCCACAAAATACTTCACTAAATGGGTTGAAGCAATTCCAATGACCACTATGATTGGACCTCAAATATTAGAGTTTATACTTCAGCATATTATATATCATTTTGGTATTCCTTCCAAAATCATTTTAGACAATGGCAAGTCATTTAAAAACAAATATGCTCGAGCCTTATACAACAAGTATAATATCCAGCATAATTTCTTTCCTCCTTAGTATCCATAGGTAAATGGACAAACTGAAGCGACCAACAAGACAGTGATAGCCATTCTTAAGAAACTTGTCAAATAAAATCATAGAGCACTACATATTTGGCAAAAGGACAAGCTGCTCCTTCACCGCCTCCAAGAAAAAAAACTCCCTTGCTCTTCATCAAAGTGAGCAAGTATCCCAAAAACATTACAAAATAAAATAAAAAGTCCTTGCTCCCTCATAAAATGGGTAAGTATCCCGAAAAATCATTTCAAAGCAATAATTTCTCCTTTGCTCTCCCTCAAAATGATAAAAACATCCATGAAAAAGAGTATCAAAGAAATAAATTCCATTTACTCCTCTTAAAATGAGCAAGTATTAGGTCTAAGGTGTAGACCAATTGGTTCATCCAAACCCCATAAGGGGGGCAGAGGTCCACGGTTCAAATGTCGAGCCTTGTCGGATTGAACACTTGTCCCTTTCCTGGTGCTTTCAATGGCATAAAAGATTTAAAATGATTGTGGCATGGCGGTTATAGGGACGAAATGCATGAAGATCTGTGTGGCGGATTTCAGGGTGGACATCGTAGAATACTATGGCGGTCATAAAAGCTGGACAGCCTACTTGGATTCGTGGCGGCTACCGATTCCACTATGTTAAAAAAAATGAGCAAGTATTCAAACAATATTCCAAAAATCAAAAGCAATAAAAGAAGGGAAGGAGCTTGAATCCTTGGAACTCTTAGTGTCTTGAAAACCATGCGGTGATCCTCATTATAGTAATAGGCAGAATGAATCATGTATAGCAATAAGGTATTCTTATGCATGGTGCCACATTTGTTACATTAGTGACCTTATTTTGTATAGATATATGGTCACTCTTGGATGAGCTAGCTTATTGACATAAGTTACAATTGATTAGTTTGACCTAGCTCATAATGGAAAATGAACAATCATTGCACACAAAGTTGATCCTTGAGAAATTTGAAAACACTAGGGCAACCCTTGCATAATGAAGATCTATGAAGTACAATAATGGGTTTGTTTGAAATAACTAAAAAGTTTGAGTCTTTGTAAAAACACCTTAGATCATACTACCAATAAAACCATAACACTTTTCATTACTACACATCATAATATCCATACCAATACCATCTATCTATGCCCTTGATTAAAAATGAGTCAATATTGATCAAGCTAAGCCTAAAGCTATCAAACAATCATTAATAACATAAGAATTAATCATCATTACATATAGCATCATTCCATATGCATTCATATTTCAATAAACAAAAGTGCACAACACAAATCATAATAAAAATCCATGTATATATATGTATATCAATCGCATGAGTACAAAATGTCCATAGGTTGTATACATTAGAGCACTGAGGCTCATAGCAAAAAGAAATGAAAAACTACAAAAATAGGTGATAAAGTTCTACTAGCTAGTGCCACCATGATCCCTAGGAGATCCATGTGTTGATGACCTAGAAGGAGCATGTGAACTAAATGGTCGATGAGACCTAGAACTACTTGGCCTAGACTGAGTCTACCTACTGGATCTAGATACTAAAGAAGATGATTGTAAAGGTAAAAAATTTATATGCTGATACAAAGTATCCTCAACAGATACCACATATCAAGCCTACCTCTGAGTGGAATCGAAGTCTTGATACTCACATGCTATCTATTGATCTATCTCAACTTTGAGATATGCAATGATAACACCATCATCACCCCTATGTGGCCTAACCTAAAGCCCATAAAGCTCACTCTACAACCTCATAATATCTGTATCTGTTGGCAATTTTGGGTACCTTGGGTACATTGCCTTTGCTCTAAGTGTAGATGTTGTCATTGATGTCAAGAAGGTCTTGAAGCAATTTGGTTTGATGTCAAAGAATGTGTTTTGATGAAGGTTTCAGTTTGGACAGTGAGTTTCCAAGAAGATCAGAGTAGCCCAGTTGCAAAATATAAAGAAAAAGACAAGTAAGAAAAAGTATGCAGGCGGATGGAAAAACTGTCACGATTTCGTGACATGTTTTAGGAGAGAGAAAGTGTTGGAAAAACTGTCACGATTTCGCGACATGTTTGAGGAGAGAGAAAGTGCTAGAAAAACTATCGCGATTTCACGACATGTTTGAGGAGAAAGAAGGTGTTGGAAAAACTATCACGATTTCGCGACATGGTTGAGGAGAGAGAAAGTGCTGACAAAACTGTCACAATTTCGCGACATGTTTGAGGAGAGAGAAAGTGCTAGCAAAACTGTCGTGATTTCATGACATGCTAGAAGAAAGAGAAGAAGTTGGCAAAACTGTCATGATTTTGCGACATGTTGGCAGAGAAGGAGAGCAAGATGGAAAGTGTCGCGATTTCGTGACATGTCACATTTTCGTGACTCAAAAAGTGCAGGAAGACAGAGAAGGAAGAGTGTCACGATTTCACGACACATTGCCAGGAAAGTTGTACGGATGAAAAAGTGTCACGATTTTGCGACATGATGCTGAAGAGAGAGTCTGCAAAGTGAACTATCACAATTTCGTGACAAGTTTGAAGAGAGAGAAAGTTACATGTAAAATGTCACGATTTTGCGACATGCTACAGAGGTCGAGTTGAGGACTATCATGATTTCATGGCATGCTGAAAAGCTCGAAGAGAGAACTGTCACAATTTTACGACATGTAGTGAAGGAAAGAGTTTGATATGAGAAGCGTCGCGATTTCGCGACAGGTAGTAGAGAAAGTGTATGAAAGCTGAAAGCATCACGATTTCACGACAGGATGGAGGAACAGCTTAGGGATGCATAAAATGTCACAATTTCATGACAGGTTGAGATGGCAGCATTCAGTTGGAGAAAGTGTTGCAATTTCATGATAGAAACAGTTAGCAAGTCTTCAACAGAAGAAGCGTCATGATTTCACGACAAATTCAGGAAGGAAGAGCTCGAAGGCGAAAGCATCACGATTTCGTGACTTGTTCCAGTTTCATGGGCGTAAGGCAGAGAAAAGCTTAAGGTAGTGAAAGTGTTGCGATTTTGTGACATGTTCCATTTTCATTGGGGCAAGCCGAGAAAAATTTAAAGAAGAAAGAAATTTCACGATTTCACAACAAAAGTGAAGATGACGTCAGCAGAGGCAAAAGTGTAGCGATTTTGTGATAGAAGCAGAGAAGAAGGCCATGAAGATGGAAGGGTCACGATTTCACGACAAGAGTGCAGATGACGTCAGTAGAAGCAGAAAGTGTCACGATATTGCGACAAAAACTAATAGGAAGCCAAAAGAAGCAAAAGTGTCACGATTTCACGACAGCAGGAAAAAGTAGGTGTACGACCGTAAAAGTGTCATGATATCATGACATGTAGTTTCACGAGAAAAGCTACAGAACAATATAAGTGGTTGAAGCCGACAGAGTTAACCTTGAGCTAACGAAGTGTAGGGTTGTGCAGTCGACGTTGTTTTAGGGATATGTAGCCGACTAAGATCAAGAATCTAATCTTGAGATTTTTTCTATAAAAGGAGGGCTATTTCGAGATTGAAAGCATCGAAGGCATTTATCGAACTTGCACAAGTAAAGTTTGTATTGCAGAGACCGAGTCAAGTCGAATCGAGCGAAGTGTGCAAGATGCAGCCATAACAGCGTAGATCGCGTAGATGTGGCGAGTTGATGCACAAAGGAGAAAAAGTTGTTGGTGTTGCGACATTTGTAGATAGAGTGCATTTCAAGGAGTTTGATTGTCGAGAGTTAAGTGCTTCTATGTTTGCACAGTCTATGCAAAGGTTGGAATTCAATCAAGGGCGGATGTAATTGTGACTGTGTTTGCACAGATATATTTGTGTTCCATGTTCTTAAGAAAAGCATATTACATCTATCTTATTCTTTTGAGATTTGATATTGAGATTGGGAATTAAGTATAGAACATATTGAGTCTCTAACAATTCTCTTTATGCTTCTATGAGGTTGATGAATCACATTGGGTCTCTAACAATTCTCTTTGTGAGTTCATGCTAAGAAAGTCTTCTTTGTGAGCTTGCTGAGGTTTTGGGTAGGTTCTAAGTGAGAACTTGCAAAGCAGATCTGAAACAAGTCTTGAAGACTTGGGTGAAGATCAAGCCAGCATTAGTGCAAGCTGGTGAACCATTTCTGTAAACTATATTTGAGGACTAGTTGAGGTCAGAGATTGATGCAGAGTTGAGGACATATTTGTGCCAGACCGAAGGACTGTGTTTGGTGCAGATCAAAGAAAGAGGAAAAGGACATTTGTGCCAGACTGAAGGACTGTGTTTGGTGCAAATTTGAGGACTAGCTTTGAGGTGATAGATTTGAGGACAGAGGTCTCCAGCCAGAGCAGGGAAGACATGTGTCTTTTGTGGATAGAGATCCATTTGCTAATGGCAGTGGAGGTAGAGGTCTTCTAGAGGATCACCAGCCAAAGAAAAATTAGGGGAAGGTATCTCCTTTGAGCAGAGGCTCATAAAAATTATAATTGGGAAGGTTTACCAAAGAACTGTGATATAAATTTTAGAGAAAAGTTTTATCCGTGGAGTAGCCCACCTTGGGTGAACCATGTAAATTGTTGTGTCTCTTTGTGGATGGTGTTTTGTGCATTGCTTTGATTACTACTTTGATTACTGCTATCTATATACTGCATAATATTGAATTGAAAGCTGATTTGGAGGAAAAAGTTAAAAGTGGTCTTATATTGTTCACCCCCACCTCTCAGTATAAGCTTGTATTCTTCAATTGGTATCAGAGTCAGTGCCTTCAAAAAGTTTAACATCTTGAAGGAAGATCTTATAAGAACACAAATGGCAAGGAAAGGCAAAAGCAAAACCATAAGACACAATAAGAAGAAAACTCACATGGTCATGAAAGAAAATGAAGATGAGCTCAATGTTGCTATTTTGGGAATGGAAATAGATTCAAGAGATGAATCAAATAGTGGAGAACAAGCCAGATTAAAAAAGTTTTGCACCAAATGTGGGAAGACCGATCACTTTGCAGCTGATTGCTCATAAGGAAGAGAATGTTTTGTTTGTGGTCAACTTAGTCATAATGAACGTTAGTGCCATGGGTTTAGTAGCAGTGAAGATGAAGATGATCCGTTCAAAATTGGTGAAGAAACAGATTCAGAATAGAAATGTGATGAAGAAGGAAGTGATGCAAAAGCAAATTGGAAACATAAACTAATTTCAGCTTTGAGTAAAAAGGTTGAGGATGCAAAAGATATAATCACCAGTTTGAAAGTAAAAACAGAAGATTACAATTTTTTTTTTAAAGATCTCGAAATGCAATTAACCAAGAAAACAGAGTATTGTAGTAAGCTAGAAAAATAAATTGATGATTTCAGAATGCAGACATAAGAAATGAGTAATAAAGTTGATATATGCAGCAAACATGAAAAGGAATCTAACAAAGTTGTTAGAAATTTGAAGCTGCAAATAGAAGAGTCCAAAAGGAGTGAAGAAACTCTCAGGTCTCAGATCAATGAGAAAGAGACTGTTTGCTACAAACAAGAAAAAGAGATTGTTTCTTTGAAGAAACAACTAGAAGAGGCCAATACAAATCTTAAAATCAAAGATGATCTTACAGAAAGTCTTGACTTCTCTATGACTAGGACACAAGAACTCAAGGATGAGTTAGAGTCTAAGATTCTTCAGTATAATGAGTTGGAACAGAAAATGGCTTCTTTGGAAGTGGAAACTAAAGAGTACACGGATAAGCTATACAGATTTCAAGATAGCTCCAAAAAGGTTAAGTCTCTCATCAAAGGTCAAAGAAAGACAATAGATAAAACAGGCCTAGGTTTTGTTGAGCCGCACAAGGAACAGGTTGGGGAATCTAGCAAGAGATTTCAAAAGGAAGAGATTTCTGATGAAGAAAATACTTCAGATCGTGAGTCCGTGAGTGATACATGCGCAGAAACAGAAAACAAAATTTAGATTGAGAAGAAGAAGTTTTCGGGACCTAAGAGGTCGAATAAAAGAAAATTTCACGACAGATGTTTTGCGTGTCACAGGTTTGGTCACATGGTTGTACATTGCATGGCTCAAGTGAAGAAGGTAAATGACATTTTTAGAAGTGGTAATTTCTTTCATGGGTATTGCTACTCTTGTAATCAGTTTTGGCATAAGGCAATTTTTTGCAAAGCAAATAACAGGTACACCGTTAGTCAGAACAGGTGGATTCAAAGAATAGATATGTCTAAAAGAAATTATAGTGTTATTTGTTATAAATGCAACAATGCAGGTCACACAGCTAGACAGTGTAGAGCTGAAATGCCAAGGTACAGGAATAGGAAAAGTGGTATGAATAGGTTCGTGGATCAAGGCATGGATAAGAACAGGAATGATAACAGAAAATAGGAACAGTAGTATGAACAGGTCCGAGGATCAAAACAATAACAAGAATATGGACAAAGAGTTCAAGAGAAGGCCCGACAAGGAAGTCATAGACACTAATGATGATCAGTGCCTAATGGGAGATTTACTCCCAACCCTGTTTTAATCACCTCATCAGGAGGTGGGGGAGGGACTAAGCTAAGAAGCTCATTCTTAGTCCCAAGCCCCAAAGGTGACCCTTTGCCATTGATGACAAAGGGGGAGAGATATGAGTAAGGGGGAGAGCTTCATAGTGAAGAAGAGAGCTTCAAGTTAGGGAGAAAAAAAACTTCAAAGGCAGATTCTCAGTTGTTGGATTAGTTGGTTTCAGTTTTGGCTCTTGACTAGTGTTTTCAGTTAAGGTTTGCCATCAATGAAAAAGGGGGAGATTGTTGGCAATTTTGGGTACCTTGGGTACATTGCCTTTGCTCTAAGTGTAGATGTTGTCATTGATGTCAAGAAGGTCTTGAAGCAATTTGGTTTGATGTCAAAGAATGTGTTTTGATGAAGGTTTTAGTTTGGACAGTGAGTTTCCAAGAAGATCAGAGTAGCCCAGTTGCAAAAGATCAAGAAAAAGACAAGTAAGAAAAGATATTCAGGCGGCTGGAAAAACTGTCGCAATTTCGTAAAACAGAGAAAGTGCTAGAAAAACTATCACAATTTTGTGACATGTTTGAGGAGAGAGAAAGTGCTGGAAAAACTATCACGATTTCGTGACATGTTTGAGGAGAGAGAAGGTGCTGGAAAAAATTTCACGATTTTGCGACATGGTTGAGGAGAGAGAAGGTGCTGGAAAAACTGTCACAATTTTGCGACATGGTTGAGGAGAGAGAAGGTGCTGGAAAAACTGTCGCAATTTCACGACATGGTTGAGGAGAGAGAAAGTGCTGACAAAATTGTCACGATTTCGCAACATGTTTGAGGAGAGAGAAAGTTCTAGCAAGATTGTCGCGATTTCACATGTTGGAAGAAAGAGAAGAAGTTGGCAAAACTGTCATGATTTCGCGACATGTTGGCAGAGAAGGAGAGCAAGAAGGAAAGTGTCATGATTTCACGACATGTCGCATTTCCACGAATCGAAAAGTGTAGGAAGGCAGAGAAGGAAGAGAGTCGCGATTTTGTGACACATTGCCAGAAAAGTTATATGGACGAAAAAGTGTCACGATTTTGTGACATGATGCTGAAGAGAGAGTCCGCAAAGTGAATTGTCATGATTTTACGAGAATTTTGAAGAGAGAGAAAGTTACATGTAAAATGTCGTGATTTCGCGACATGCTGCAGAGGTCGAGTTGAGGACTGTCATGATTTCGCGGCATGCTGAAAAGCTCAAAGAGAGAATTGTCATGATTTTGCGACATGCAATGAAGGAAAGAGTTTGATATGATAAGCATCACAATTTTGCGACAGGCAGTAGAGAAAGTGTACGAAAGCTGAAAGCATCAGGATTTCACGACAAGATGGAGGAACAGCTTATGGATGCAGAAAATGTCATGATTTCACGATAGGTTGAGATGGCAGCATTCAGTTGGAGAAAGTGTCACAATTTCACGACAAAAATAGTTAGCAAGTCTTCAACAAAAGAAGCATCACGATTTCATGACGAATTCAGGAAGGAAGAGCTCGAAGGCAAAATCATCGCGATTTCGTGACTTGTTCCAGTTTTGCGGGTGTAAGGCAAAGAAAATATTAAGGTAGTGAAAGTGTCACAATTTCGTGACATGTTCCATTTTTTCTAGGGCAAGCCAAGAAAAAGTTAAAGAAGCCAAAAATGTCACGATTTCACGACAAAAGTGAAGATGACATCAGCAGAGGCAAAAGTGTCATGATTTCACGACAGAAGCAGAGAAGGCCATGAAGACAGAAGGGTCATGATTTCACGACAGGAGTGTAGATGACATCATCAAAAGTAAAAAGTGTCGCAATATCGTGACAAAAACTAATAGGAAGCCAAAAGAAGCAAAAGTGTCACGATTTCACGATAGCAGGAAAAAGTAGGTGTACGGCTGTAAAAGTGTCATGATATCATGACATGTTGTAGTTTCGTGAGAAAAGCTACAGAACAGCAGAAGCGGTTGAAGCCGACAGAGTTAGCCTTGAGTTGACGAAGTGTAGGGTTGTGCAGCCGACATTATTTTAGGGATATGCAACTGACTAAGATCAAGAATCTAATCTTGAGATTTGTTCTATAAAAGGAGGGCTATTTCAATATTGAAAGCATCAAAGGCGTGTATCAAACTTGCATAATTAAATTCTATATTGCACAGATACCGAGTCGAGTTGAATCGAGCAAAGTGTGTGAGATGCAGCCATAACAGCGTAGATCACGTAGAAGTGGCGAGTTGATGTGCAAAGGAGCAAAAGATGTTGGTGTTGCGACATTTGTAGATAGAGCACATTTCAAGGAGTTTGATTGTCGAGAGTTAAGTGCTGCTGTGTTTGCGTAGTCTGTGCAAAGGTTGGAATTCAATCAAGGGTGACTGTAATTGCAACTGTGTTTGCACAGACAGATTTGTGTTTCATGTTCTTAAGAAAAGCATATTACATATATCTTATTCTTTTGAGATTTTATATTGTGATTGGGAATTAAGTATAGAACATATTGAGTCTCTAACAATTCTCTTTATGCTTCTATGAGGTTGATGAATCACATTGGGTCTCTAACAATTCTCTTTGTGAGTTCATGCTAAGAAAGTCTTCTTTGTGAGCTTACTGAGGTTTTGGGCAGGTTCTAAGTGAGAACTTGCAAAGCAGATCTGAAACAAGTCTTGAATACTTGGGTGAAGATCAAGCCAACATTAGTGCAAGTTGGTGAACCATTTCTGTAAACCAGATTTGAGGACTAGTTGAGGTCAAAGATTGATGCAGAGTTGAGGACATATTTGTGCTAGACCGAAGGACTGTGTTTGGTGTAGATCAAAGAAAGAGGAAGAGGATATTTGTGCCAGATCAAAGGACTATGTTTGGTGCAAATTTGAGGACCATCTTTGAGGTGATAGAGTTGAGGACAGAGGTCTCCAGCCAAAGCAGGGAAGACAGGTGTCTTCTGTGGATAGAGATCCATTTGCTAAGGGCAGCCGAGGCAGAGGTCTTCTAGAGGATCACCAGCCAAAGCAGAATTAGGGGAAGGTATCTCCTTTGAGTAGAGGCTCATAAACATTGTAATTGGGAAGGTTTCCCAAAGAACTGTGATATAACTTTTAAAGAAAAGTTTTATCTATGGAGTAGCCCACCTTGGGTGAACCACGTAAATTTTTGTGTCTCTTTGTGGATGGTGTTTTGTGCATTGCTTTGATTACTGCTATCTATATACTACATAATATTGAATTGAAAGTTGATTTGGAGAAAAAAGTTAAAAGTGGTCTTATACTGTTCACCCCCCCTCTCAGTATAATCTTGTGTTCTTCAGTATCCTAAGCTGCAATAGCATCACTCTCACTCGACCTACCTCGCAACCCATCCATATCACCCTGTAGTTGGTCCACCTCATCCTGTAGCTAATTCATCTCGCCCTTCAGCCTTGTGACCTCCTCATAAAGGTTATCTTGCTCTACCTTAAGCACATCCTCCTCCTCCATATGATGAGGAGGATTATCATGAACCTGATCATCTTCATCATCACCAAAATCAACATCCTCACCTACATCATGAGCTACATCATCACCTCCATTGCCACCCTAACCATATCTCCCAAGCCCAAGGTTGACATCTCTCTATTGTGTGCCAATGGCAGACTCCTTCCTACCACCACTACCATGATAGTGCTTCGACCACCTAAGAGCTTGCTCACTAGCATTAGGCTCATACCCACTGATAACATCATCCACTACCTATATTGGCCTCCATGGAGCTTGCACCATAAACCAAAGCATCATAGTCAATAGAAGTGTCGACATCATCCACATAAAAAATATCTAAGGTAGCATCATCACCCGTGTCATCCACAATCTAAAAATCTGGAGTCCAAGGTAGACCAAGCTTGTCACCCCACTACTTGTATATCATGGGAGCATCTGGAACTCCCTATACTAAGACAAACTATCTCATCACCCATGAGAACTAGATGTCCTCCATATTTTGTGTATGATTTCCCATCATCCATCTCCCCCATCTAACCCAACAAAGCTCCAAAAAATCACTCACCCAAGCCATACCCCTCCATGGTCGCCAAAAAATGTCATCTCTAGTTAGGCCACTTAAACTATCTCTGTATGTAGTAGCATCAATGAAAGGGCGTGTGGAAGAAGCCTCCTTGATAACCCACCATCGAAAGGTATAAGTAAGTAGAGGATCACATGTACAAGGTAGCCCCTCATGATGATCCAGTCTAATATGCTCCCAAGACCAAATATGAAATAACAAGTTGCAACTAAGTCCCTTTCACTCTCGTCTCTTTACCTCATAAATATCACTATATAACTACCACAAGAGAGTAGGAGCCCATGCTAATATTTGAGGACTAGAAATCAATTGCAAAATAATAGGAACCTGATTCCACGGGATCCTCAATCCCATGCTATTAGGAAATACCATATTACCTAGAATATACATAAAAAATGTTAGAACCATATCCAAATTATTCCCTTGAACAAGTCAAGGTAAGGGATACCTCCCTTATTGTTGTACACATCCTAGGGATCATCATAGATAGGTTTTAGATCCTCCTTCTTATCGTGGCCCACCCTCACTAACAGACCCTCAATAGGCACTTGGAAGATGCGGTATACATCCTCCAGGGTAACAGTAAAATCTCCTATTGGAAGATGAAATGATCCCCTATATGGGTCCCATATCTCGATGAGTGCAAAAAAAAGTATCTCATATGCTCAGACTGTCTCAATCAGTTTACACCTGTCCAAGCCCACAACCTCAAGAAACTTCCAATCATCTACTGTGAGAGCCTTCACACTTTTGAAATAGTGTGAGGCCATTGATGTCTAGTGGTAATGAGCTTAACCTGTAGCACAAACAAAGAAAAATCAATGCATCACATTTAAAAAACAAAACAAAAATATTGCATTTTAGAATGAATTGCATTTCAACAACCATAAAAACATAGCATTTCATCTTAGCAAAAAAAACACATTGCATTTTAGAACAAATTGCATCTCAAAAAAATAAAAACACAAAAATATATTATATGTTACAATATATTGCATTTCAAAAAAAAATTTCAACCTACCCCATTCATGGTAGTCAAAAAATAATAATAATAATAATAAATAAGAAAATTTTTCCAGTCCCTCTTAGTGGTTGTGAAAACAAAAAAAATAAAAACAAACAAAAAATTTCCAGCCCCTCTTAGTGGTTTTAAAAACAAAAAAATTGAAATCAAAAAAAAAATTTCCAACCCCTCTTAGTGCTTGTGAAAACAAAAAAATAAAAACAAACAAAAAAAATTTCATCCCTTTTTAGTGGTTGTGAAAAAAAAAATAATAAAAAACAAAATAATTTTTCCAACCCCTCTTAATGCTTGTCAAAAAAAAAAAGAAAAAAAAGAACTAAGCAACAAAACAAATAAAACCTAAACTAACAGTTTAGAACACCTACCTTGGCATAGCAGACACCGGCTTCCACTCTAGTCGAACCACCACCCTCTGAGCTTGCACCACCAAAAGCTCCGCTACCCTTACCAACCTCCACCTCACTCATCCTCAAAAGCACTATTGCAAATTTTACAACTGTCAATGACAATACTGAAGTGAAAATGACCCGCGAGCCTATAAATAACCACTTTTCATGGTGAAAACTATGTACCCGTATTTTGTAGACACGTAAAATCACAAACCCATAGTTTGTAGCGTAAAATGTGCATTGACGTCTTATGGAGCACACCAAACCGTATATCCATGGTTTGTGACACATAGCACGGGTGCACAATCCAAAAGAGATAAAACTACACATGTGCAGTTCACCCAAAAAAAACATCATCCACATCATTATAAACATCATCAACATAAATCATCTAGTGAACCTTGTATCTAGTCGTTTACCCTATAAACCTGGTGGTTGCAACGACTAGCAATCCATGTAACTCGGTAGGATGGGTAACCCATAATAAGGACACTAATTCATCACCATCACTATGCCATTAAATCAACAAAATATAAATCTTAGACCTTGGTTGTGCTAAATCGAATTCACACAAGGTTATCCTTAGACCCCTTCTATTGGGTCAAAAGTGCAAAACCATCAAATCAAATCTGGTATAATAAAAAATCACTCAATTATCAAGGTCTTAGCGCACTGGCTCCAATGCATAGGAGTGACTAACAATAGCGGGTCTCACAAGCTTACAAACGTGATTAATAATTTTATTGCTCATCATAGAAACTAAAGGTAAATTTACAAAACACAAAAAATTCTTAACTTGGGTCATCAAGTTGAGTCAATGTCATACATTTGCATCACATTCATATCAATCACCATTCACATCACCTAATCATCTGAATTAAGTCAATTGGCTCGTGGGTTTCATATTTTACCCATTCGCCAATTAAGGGGCTAAGAAAAAAATCAAACTTTTCAAAAAAAATCTTTCATTCTTATGCATCGATAAGAGTTGAGTTCATCCATCCAATAAAGACTAGTGTCATTGGTTTTTGCACCGCATTGTATTTCACACAATGCAGTACAAAAAGGGGCATCTATAGACACAAAAATCTAATCATCCATAAATCCACATGTAGCACCCCACTTTGAATCCTACATAATAAAGTTATATGCCTAATTTTAGACTTAGGGATATAAAATCCTGCACATTATCCTATTTTCTAGATTTATTAAATCTAAAAAATCAACCTAGGATACCTTGCCTACCCACTAGACATGTGTCCTAGCCACCTCACCAGCATCCTTACCACATCTCATCCACCCTTGTCCCCTTTGTCCCTTCACATGGAGTAAAATCCCACACATCACTCCACTTGTAGTCACATCACCCTAGTTAAGTGAGACACATTGGGTGACTCACTATAGCTCCCCTCCATTTGGCAACCGAGGATTACCACTTGGCATTCCAGGCTTACCACCTCTCATTTCCCTCCAAAACCCTAAGGGGCATATAAAGACACCTTCACCCCTCAAAATTAAGAGGGCTAAACATTGACACTCCCAGGCTACTAAAATACAATCAAACTTCTTCATGCATCATGAGGAGAAACCAGATCTTGAGTCTGAAGGTCCTATTTTTAGGCATTCTGCCATTCAACCCAAACCGCTAGTCCATGGTTTTATAGTTAGAACCACTCGTAAGTAGTTTTACCACCACCCATGCGTAGTTTCTTGATGACCACTGTGCATCCATGATTTCATAGATTCGAGAGCACGATTAGTAAAAATTTTTCTTACAAGGCTCTTTGGTTTATATGCTTTTGTTGTTTGCATTATATGATTACTCATTTAGGGTTTTATCAACATCATTTATTTTATGTCTTAATATGTGGGTTCTACTAATTCCTTTTTCTAGTTTTTATGTGTATAAGTGATAGGTAACTTGGAAAAAGTTGTTGAAGTTGGAGTGGTCCTCGCATCAGATACTTAAAGCCCACTCATCCCTTGGAGTTGTGGCTAGAAAACGAATAACATTGTGCTTTGTCGAAGACTTGGAATATCCCATGCCCTTATCGAAGGAAACTATATCATACAGAGAGAAAATTATTGTAACATTTCTCCCAACACATTTGGGGCAATTCAAAAGTTGTAACATTGTATCAAAAACATCAATATAAAAGCAATTTTTGGCAATTATATTTCTTTGTGTATGCTTCTGTGTTGTGTTCATATATTTTTGCTACAATAAACTTCAACCTTAAATACTCCTTATTTCTCCTTATAAAGTAACTTTGATTGTGCAATATTAAACTTTACCTTTTAATAGATGATGAGTGATAAATATCCTTGAATGACACTTCTCCTCTTCCTAGTTTATGATAGTGGACTCCCAAAATAGTCTTTGACTCCTTGACTTGCTTTGAAATGCATTCTCCTATTTAATGTGCCTTGAAAATAGCTTCTCCACCTTTCATGCGCTTGAAATTTTCTTCCCTTTTAAATATGGTGGCTAAGAAATAGGTAACTCCTTTAAGGTGATGATAAGTGGCATGAACATTATAACTCCTTCTTGCTTTCTTTAAAAGCACTTGCACCTTAAAAAAATGTTTGTCCATGTGGCATATGACTATAGTCTTCTTGTATGAGTGTTGAAAGTCTTCACATGCATGAGCAATGATAGAAGGTGTTTCATAAACATGGCACCTTTCTTGGACGTTGAAGATGAGAGGGCAAAGATGCCCTTTGTGCCAAGTGGCACAATATTCCTTCTCCCCTTAGACAAGTGTAAACTGCATGCTTCTCTTGCTTCAACGTATCAAAAATGAGTGCTATATCCTCCTTGGTGTATATTAATTCCAACCATTTCTTACTAGCTTTATTTCTTGGACAACAAGTGAACTTTTGCAAGCTATGTTTGAAGAGGATGATGATTGGCTCCAGTTGTAGCACTTCACGGACGTTTTTGGAGGTGGTTCTATGGAGCTCCAATGGAGAAATATGGAGCTTTCTCTTGGCTAGAATGTGGTACGTTGAAATTGTATTTTTTCTTCTATATTTTTCCTTTGCTTGTATTATGTCCCTTCTTTGTATTCCTTTGTAGTTGTAGATATCTCCCTTAGATAGATACTCCAAGCTCCTTTATGTAGGTACTTTGTTGTATATCTTTTGTCTGGATTGTAGATACCGTAGTGCTTTGGTAGCTTGCTTACGTAGGCCCTTTTTTTGTAGGTGTAGACTATGATATATGCTAGATAAGGGGCTGAAATACTGGTGTTTTTGAACACCCAAAACCTTATTTTGTGAGCCCTCCATTGGTTTCCTTTACTTGCTTCTCTAAAACCTATTTGGAGACTGTGTCTTGCTTTATGTATTGATGTCCTTTTGGACACTATTTCTTTGCCCTGTAATGTTGTATTTTAAGGATAAATTATGGTGCTATTTTAGTGTAAAAACCTGTAGTAGAACGGAGTCAATATTTGTACTCTAGCACCAAAGTTAAATTCAAGATCATTTTGAAGCTCTCCTAGCTTCTTGAATATGGTGGCTTCCTATAATGTAATGTTGATCTTTGCTAACCTCTAACTTGAACAATCTAATCACCAATGAATCCAAAACTTTAACAATGTTGTTTAGAGGTTTCAAATATGCACTAATATTCACTTTAATCAAGGTACTTTACTGAATCTCAAATAGCTATTATAGTGCAATTATAATCTCCCTTATAACTCCCTTAAATGAACCTTTCAAATTATTTTGAAATATGAATGAGGGTCAAGTTCCCCCCCCCCCCACCTCCCCCCCCTCCCCTCCCCTCCCCCCCAAGGGAAAGAAGGATTTTAATATGGTGGGGGGGGGGTGGGGGGGGGGGGGGGGGGGGGAGGGGGGGGGGGGGGGGGGGGGGAGAGAAAAAAGAGGGGGGTGGAGGAAAAAAGAAGGGCGGCCCCCCCCGGGTGGGTGGGGCCCGCCCCCCCCGTGAAAATAAAAATAAAAAAAGTATTTCAAAATATGATGTAATACACACTAATTTTTCTACAACTTCAATACTTAGTGCAACTTTTTAATAAGTTAAGGAATCAATGTAGTGCTACTTCAATATTCCTTATAACTCCTAAAAATAACTTGTAAAATATGCTACTCGTAAATCTTAAATCAATTAGTTTAGTGCAATATTGAACTCACCTTATCACTCCTTCAAATGAATCTAAATCATGCACTAACTCTTTTAAAAGGAACTTATACTTTTCTACAACTCAATATGCTAACTCTTTTTCCTATGTGCAGGTATATAATATTTTAAACAAAACTTTCTTCTACACTATTTGTAAGACTTGGAATGAAATCTATTCTATGCAACTCTTTGAGCCTTGAAAGAGATGCTTAATAAAATTTAATAAGAAACCAAATATGAAATCTCAACTAATGAACTTTTGCACCTTATTTTTGCATACCTTTTTCTCTCGTAGATGATGGAGATGGAGATGGTGATGATTCAAGTCACCTCAATGGCTACCTTCTTTGGATGATTTTGCAACTCCTCTATTCTGTCCAAAAACAACTCTTTGCTCACCTTTCTATAGCTTCAATACTTTATCAACTTGCTGCTCTTAAACTCTAATTTGGTGGCTTCAAAATTTCTTCAAAATGTACTTCTGGAATCTGATTTTTAGCTGTTACTAATTCTGCCCATAATTTCTGAAATTTTTAGCACTTAGCAATCTTCACTGTTGCTTTTAATTTCTTTGATATTTTTTCCTTTTCACTATCCACGAACTCTATATTTTTTAGCTTCTGAGTGCTATTAATATGTTGCCATTTTATTTATCTTCAAATATAATTTTTTCCATATTGTAAGGCAGTCAATAGCATCACTGAAATGTTATCTTTGAATCCCAAAATTTGGTAATATTCTTCCCAAATTGTAGCTGAGACGTTTCTCAAGAACCTCCTTCAATTATGGCCCCCAAAATCATAGATTTGGTGGTTGTTTTATATTTTTTCTCTTGAAAAAAATTGACTTCAAAGTAGATCTCCTCCTCAAAAAATCTATCACTCTTGTGATCTATTCAATACTACCTTTTTGATTTGATAATCTTCTTGCCAAAAAAAAATCTTTGGGCTTGTAGTCGGATGGCGATGATTTCCCCAATTCCTTAGATTCTTCTTTGGTAGTAATTTCTTCAATGAGTCCTTCTATGAACTCCTTCAATGAGGCTCACCAAACCTTCTTCTTGAGACCTCTCCAAGGTTTCAATCTTGCAACTTCTAAATCTTCAATGAGACCTTCCTTGGCCTCTTCAATCTTCAATTATGGAAATGAGATCTTCTTCTAGGATCTCCTCAATCTATTGCTACTAAAATATCTTCTTCAATAGGGCCTTCAATGGACCTCTTCTTCAATAGAGTCTTCAATGGATATTTTCTTCAATAGGACCTTCAATGGACCTCTTCTTCAATAGGGCCTTCAATGGACCTCTTCTTCAATCGAAAGTTTTCAGTCTTTAATGGAGATCACAAATATCCAATATTTTTCTAGGACTCTTCTCCTTAAGTCTCTTTTATCTTCAATGGGGTCTTATTTCTAGGACCTCCTTCCTAGATTTACAATCTTCAATGTGGCTTCCTTGGCCACTAGCTCTCTCCTCTATATTTCAACTAGGAGCCTTCAATATGTAAATATTTCAATGGGACCTTTCTCCTTAGGCCTCCAAATTATCAATCCTTATTTTTCTGTAAAAAATAATCAATCTCTACATGAGGAAAGTAACTTCAAATTTTAGGCAATGAAGATGAAGTTCTTATCTATTTGTTGTAGGAAGCTTCCCACCTTCTAAGAGTTAATTTTTTGCAACAAGAAAAACTTAGATGATAGTAACCAAATGGTTCTCCTAAAAACTTATTTTCTCTCTTGCAATAAAATATTAGAGATAATAAAATTTCTATGACTCTATGAGAAATAAACTTCACTAGTTGGATTGCCAATCTAGTGGAACAATATTGAGTTCTAGTATTCATAGCGTTATAACTCTTGTGGAAAAACTCTAGCTAAATATATCAAGTGGATTTCTCTATTTTCTATTCTTCTATCTAGAGCTAATTCTATCAAAAAATCTATTGTGATGGTATTTGCATGCAGTGGCACATTATGGCTAATCTGATATATAAATACTCAACAATAGTACTTGTGGCTTTTTCTTTGATCCACCATGGATCTGATACCATTGTTAGCTTTTGAAGCCTTAAACATAAAGGAAATGCATTCACAAGTATAGAAATAAACATGCAATGATACAACTATGATAATAGCAAAAAACCATGCATGGAAATATGATAGAAAACTTGACACAAAGCTCCAGAAATGCTCATATAGAAAGCTCATGAAAATTACAATGCTCCTCTCATGGAGTTTGCAACTCCTCCATGATAACAAAATGGAGCTACATTATGACTACTACAACTCACACCTTTGCACTACTCTTCATCTCCCACAATCACTCACAATGAGGCCTTTATATAGAAAGATAGGTTACTTTCCTCTCACTCAACCCTAAGACTCATGTACATGTGGACTACATAAACATTTACATCATTGCACATTCTAAAACTTGTGCATTTATTCTATTACACTAATAAAGTAATAACTCCTAATATAATCCTAAACTAAATATGCACCCATGAGGGTATATTAGGAAATAACCAAATGATGTAATAGCCATATTTTCCAAGATTGTGAATGGATTATGCCAATATTTCTTGAACTTTGTGGTCACTTTTACCACAAAGTTCACACATATTTTGTCTTAAAAGTATCTCTCAATTGTTGGTATCCTTGAGAATAATTTCTTTGTTTCTTATATCCTCAAGAATTAGTTCTTTGCTCAAATCACTATTGAGCTCTTATGCCTCTTTTCAAAGGCTAATTTTCTTTTTTATTTGTAATAAGTACTTGTTTTTCTTATGTTGTATGTGAGGCCTCTACTTTTTGAAGTAGGTTCACCAACTTTTCAAAATTTGATGTTTGCTCAGTAATATTTAATGTTGTCACAAATACATTATATTGAGAATGGAGAGATCTTGGAATTATAGGAACAAGTTTCTTTTCAAATGTATATTCTCTTTATGCTTTTAGTGATGCTTGTAATTCAACCATTCTCCTCATGAAAGATTCAAGTTTCTTTCCATTGTTCATCTTCAAGTAATGAAGTTGATTTTATAAAAATAGAATTTGATTTTGGTTATTTCCATCAAATACTTTTTGAAGTTTCTCTTATGCATATTTTGCTATGGTAATATCTCAAATGTATGGTTTGCACTTCATCAACTACTCCAAACATGATGATCAATCATGATTTTCTATATGACTTATTGAATTTTATCTTCTCTTAACCCTCTACACTAGGAAAAATAATGGTCCCATCTACAACTTCCTATACTTCTTCAAACACGAGTTGTGTTCTAAGTTTTGTATTCTAGAAAACATAAATATTCACCCTTAATAGTTGGGAATTAGGAAATGGCAAGTTTGATGCACCACAAACCATATCAAATTTTCATAAAACTTAAAAATTTTACTTTCTCTCTATCAACCTAGAGAAATGCTTTTGGACATATTCTTGTATTTTAAAATATTATGTGTGCCTTTTCTTTTACCTACAAACAAACAAAGGAAAGAGAAATAATTTAATGGTTTCAATTTACTTTCTCACTATGAATGTGGGATTATTCAATCTTTATAATTAAATTCAATCAAGTTTGCTTGGTTCTTAATCACCTGCATGTTAAAACAATTTCCCACTATCTCTTTGAATGACTCTTGCTGCTGCAACTTTATGATTTTTTGCTTAGACCAAATAATTTTAACACTTAAATATATTTTGAGCCATTTTTAGTGCACATAAGTCACTTTTTGACTTTATAGTCTTCCAAGATTTGTATTTGCGTGAGTTGATTTTTTATCATGTTAGGAAGGCATGCACATTCAACAAATATTTATATCCAATGTTGGTGATAAATGCTTTCAAGACGTTCACCTCCTTTTGTTATCTAATTTCACCAATTGTCTTCTCTCGGTCCATAATTGTTGCAAAACTATGATGCTTTCAAGGCTAGCTCATTTGTCTTGATTCAATGCCTTAGTGGAGAAGATTCTATCCATAGACATGTTCAAAAAACAAGTCCATACCTCCAATGTTTTAAGGATTTTCTAGAGAGTCACAATGCTAATATTTTCAACATTTTCACCTTTTAATTATTATCAATACTTGTTACTTCTCCTATGCATTTCTTGAATCATGTTCTTCCTCTCATACCCTTCGATAATTTCCTTTATTACATGCTCACTATGTTCAAGCTTCTTCTTTTGACCTTTTCAACACTTGACTATTTTATATTACAAATTAATTAGAATTTTAATTGATGGTGAGCTATTTTTTGTTAAATATTTTTCATGCTTGTGTTCACCTTCGTTGTGCATGGAACATGTGAAACATCCAAATGCTTCAGTACCAATTGCTCTTTGATGTAAGGTACTTGTGATCAAATTGGAACTTTGTCTATGTAGATTGTTATATTTATTGCTCCTTTATGTAACGTACTCATGGTTGAACTAAAACTCTACCTGGGTAGATGTGCATGGTCTTATCACTATATAGATTGTTCTTTGATAAAAGGTACTCATGGATCAAAATTATATCAACATGGATACACATGGATTTGTTGCTCTCCTTGCCTTTCATTGACTCTGAGCATAGATACATTACAAATAATTTTGGTTTTCCTTATCGATTCTCAAACAAATGACATTTGATATCTTGTGCTATTTTGACTTCACTTTAATGATTCATACCTCCTTTTTAATACTTTGTATGCTTTTGAAAATAATAGTAGTGAGCATCTTGACAATGTTAAATTTGATATATTTTCTTCATAAATCCATCATAATTGAAGATATTTACTTCAAATGTGAATGGTTATGTCTCTTCACTGGAGGTTTACCTTCATAATTCTTGGTAATGTTGTTTTACCCTGATATAATTCTTAAAGAGAGTGTTTTTATGGCATCTCTAGATCAAGGCTAACATAAGAGATGGTTTTTCCTTCAACCTTTTCTAATACCATTGATACTACTAATGCTTAGATGCTTTGACAATTTGCATAGTGAAATGATAGATATTTAAATATATTTGATGCCCATTTTTGGCTTAACATACTTCTAACTAATCTTGCAACTACCCTTGTCCTTTATTACATGCATAGTCCTTCTAATGGGTGGTTATACCACTCTTATTGTTGCATTGGCTATTATGCAATAACTCCTTACAAAAAATGTATAGGTTCTCTTGATACAATGAAATTATTTAAGAAACAAACCCTACCCAAAGGATTGCTAACATGGAACTTTATATCATAAGGTTACAGTTGATCAAGAAACATATCATATGGTCAACCAATGAGGAGTATTATACAAACTTTTGATTTGATGCTTAGTTAAAGTCTTATACTATTATCTCTAATTCAATATGACAAGCATTGGCTTAGGCATATCTCACTCATAAAGATCCAAAGATCAAAAATTATATTAATATGAGCAACAACTCAAATCATGGATTTTTATCAGTTACTTGGTTGAAGAAGAGGAACTCAAATAAATAGCATATGAGCTTCAAAAGATGCTTAAAAATTTTACTTGCTTATTTTTATATGAACTGGTGATTTGGTTTAGAATCTATAAGGATGGTGGATACTCAACTAATTTGGGATATAAGAATTTAGAACAATCAAAATCTCCTATCCTACTCCTAAATATTTCTCATGGAAGAATGTTTGGTCACTAGAGGCTCTCCCTAATGCCTCAACATTTCTTTGGTTGGTAGTCTAAAGTAAATTTATCACATGAGAATCTACAAAGAAGAAGATAGTATGGACCTTTTAGATATTCCTTGTGTGATAAGGATTTAGAAACATCACACCATTACTTCTTCATTATCCCTTTGCTCACACCATATTTCATTGCTTTTTCAAAATATGATAATATAATAGATAGCTAATAATTATTGAAAGAATTGATGAAATGTTAAACTAATTATTTCAAAGATAAAGCATTATGTATTAAATGGAGTATTATTCATGTCATTATTTATTAAAATTTATTGCTTGGAAGGAATAATATAAATTTTTAAAAATAAATCTCAAAATCATCTCCAAGGTTCAAATTGTATTATTGTCTCTATGGTTAAATTTTTACGAATATAGTGTTTATCATCGGAAGTCTTAGATGTAAAAAAATAGGTGTTCACAACTTGATTACAAGAAGGATCATCTATGAAAATAACATTAAAATAAATGATTTACTTTTATCTATGGTAAAATAAAACTATCCTAAAATTGGTTTTACTAAAATTAATTTTGATGGTGCTTCCAAAGAAAATCTCAGGAAAGATGAGGGAGGTGGTGTTTTTTGAAATAATGAAGGAAAATATCTCCTCACTTAGAATCATATGAAACTTCACCTAACAAACTATGTAGAGGCTATGACACCAAGTTAAAGGAGGTGTCATTTTTCAAAATAATGAAGGAAAAATTCTCTCTAGTTACTCAAAATCATATAGAACTTCAACTAACAAACTATGCAAAGGTTAGAGCACTTCTTACAAGGATTAAAATTGTAATAGAAAAAGGATGGAAATATATTTCAATTAAGAAAAACCATAAATTAGATTGGAAAAAAGGATATTATAGTTGGTGCTCATCAATTATTACTAGAGTTAATATCTTGAAAATGTGAGCATATTTATAAAGAAGGAAAATTGGGTAGCAAACAATTTAGCAAATTTGTTGTGTTTAATTTCATCTTGGTAAATTTTAAATTTTAAAAGGCAACTAGTCAAGTGAGATTTTTATCTCTTGATGAAAATGATGTCAAGATATATATATATATATATATATATTTATTTATTTATTTATTTATTTATATATTTATATATTTAAATTTTGGTAAAAAATTATTGAATCAATAAAACCATACAAGAAATAGAGAATCCCAAAACAATAACCCTTTGACGGGGCACCGGGAACCCACACTTCAAACAAACTTGCATTTTCATTAAAATTAAAAAAAAAAAAAAGATTACAAGCTTGAGTGAAACAGCCCGCAGGCTTACAATGGCCGAGTTCGGCTCTGGTACTACCTCGGTACCACTCCTCTGTTCTCCGGTCCGCCGTCCCGATTAAAACAATAAAATGGGTTTTTATAGAGGCCCCGACCCTCTCACGCAATTAATGCTCCACCAAACAAGATCTCCAATTTTGAATTTCCCTCCTTCCCGGGTTTTCAAAATTGTCATTAATGGCAATCTCTGCCCGATCTACACTGTTGTTTGCATTCGTGGTCTCCCTCGACCTGCAACCACCGCCGTACTCTGCACTGTCGTCTCCTCCATACCGGCCATGCTCTGAAACAGCTGTTTTGTCGAAAAGACTTTCAAATGGTGGTTCTCCCCCTTTAATGCACACGGTTGTTCTCATTAATTTGAATATGTGTCCTCCACTTTTTACTTTATACACATAACCGACCGTGTCCAAAACTGTCCACCCCTTCTCCTTGTCACAACATACTTGGTACATGCGTCTTTCCCAATTATCATGATACACGTGGCAACCACGTGTCAATTTTGGCCTTGCATGGCCGTGACCGAACCCTCCACCTTCGTCTTCAACTTGCCGAAACCATGCCACGTGGTAGTTTTGCACTGGTCGCGATATCGCGACAGGTCACGAAATCGTGACATGTCGCGATATCGCGACAGTCACGAAATCGTGACATGTCGCGATATCGCGACAGGTCACGAAATCATGACATGTCGCGATATCGCGACCAACGGTGCCTCCTCTGAGCCAAAGTCCTTTGGGGTCGCAAAATCGCGACATGTCACGATTTCGCGACCCCCACTCCTCCTTCTGCCTTCACTTCGACTAAAGTCACGATATCGCGACGTCGCGATATCGTGACGTCACACTTCCCTCCGCCTTTGCTCTTATCAACCGTCGTGATATCGCGACCTCCGCCACTGCCTTAACTCTTCTTCAAACTGTCATCGCGATATCGCGATCGTTTTCTCGTTCTCTCCTCTGCTCTGCAACCTGTCGCGATTTCGCGACATGTTGCAAAATCGCGAGTCGTGATTTCGTGACATGTCATGAAATTGCGCCCCCTTCTGTGCCTTCGTTTCTCTCCGACAAACTGTCATGATTTCGTGACACGTCGCGAAATCACGGGTCACGATTTTGTGACACGTCGCGAAATCGTGGGTCGTGATTTCGTGACACATCATGAAATCGTGGCCCCTTCTGCTGCACTTCCTCCTTGCCAATTTTTGTCGCGATTTCGTGACATGTCGCGAAATCGTGACGGTTTTCTGACTTGGCCATTTTTTCTTCCTTCTTGCTTCCTGCTTCTTCTTCTCCCGACTCTTCAGCACGATTTTTCTTGAACTTTGCTGCTTCTGCTGCTGGTGCTGCCGGATGCTCCTACATCAGACACCCGGGGTAAGTGAAGAAGTGATCTTCACTTCTGCTGGGTCCGGTTGCTGCCTCCCATAACACTTCCGGACTCATCTCTGTCTCTGCAAACTGCTTCGACCTCGGCTCCGAGCCCACACTTCTGTCTTCAACCGGATAGATTTCTCCACTGCTGCAAACTTCTGCTACAGCCGGCTTTAACTCTTCCTCTTGCACAGAATAATCTGTGCTTTCTTTCGGGTAGGTCCCGGTACTGCTGCTCTCTTCCTCTACAGCCTCCTTCATCTTTTCTTCCTTCTTTCTCCGTCTCTCTTCCCGCATTTTCTGTCGTTCTTCTTTCTCCCGTAATTTCATTACGGACCATTCCTTTTGCAAGGCTTTTAATTGCCGTTGCAATGCTTTGACTTCCTCTTTCGACACCATGTCTTCCTCCTTGCTGTCCCGTCTTCTTTGGGAATACATTTTGCTCTTCTCACAAAGCTCTAACTGATCCCGGTGTAGCTGCCTCACGTCCGGCGGTCTGCTAACACGCTCGGGGATGCTAAACTCTCTCTTTCTCTCTTTCTCAAAACCCTTCCGTAGGTCCTGGCGCAAACTGCCTCACGATCGGCGGTCTGTTTACGCACTCAGGAACTCCCGCTCTGATACCACTGACGGGGCACCGGGAACCCACACTTCAACAAACTTGCCTTTTCATTAAAATTAAAAAAAAAAAAAAAAAGATTACAAGCTTGAGTGAAATAGCCCGTAGGCTTACAATGGCCGAGTTCGACTCTGGTACTACCTCGATACCACTCCTCCGTTCTCCGGTCCACCGTACCGATTAAAACAATAAAATGGGTTTTTATAGAGGCCCCGACCCTCTCACGCAATTAATGCTCCACCAAACAAGATCCCCAATTTTGAATTTCCCTCCTTCCCGGGTTTTCAAAATTGTCATTAATGGCAATCTCTGCCCGATCTACACTGCTATTTGCATTCGTGGTCTCCCTCGACCTGCAACCATCGTCGTACTCTGCACTGCCATCTCCTCCATACCGGCCATGCTCTGAAACAGTTGTTTTGTCGAAAAGACTTTCAAATGGTGGTTCTCCCCCTTTAATGCACACGGTTGTTCTCATTAATTTGAATACGTGTCCTCCACTTTTTACTTTATACACGTAACCGACCGTGTCCAAAACTGTCCACCCCTTCTCCTTGTCACAACATACTTGGTACATGCATCTTTCCCAATTATCATGATACACGTGGCAACCACGTGTCAATTTTGGCCTTGCATGGCCGTGACCGAACCCTCCACCTTCGTCTTCAACTTGCCGAAACCATGCCACGTGGTAGTTTTGCACTGGTCGCGATATCGCGATAGGTCACGAAATCACGACATGTCGCGATATCGCGACCAACGGCGCCTCCTCTGAGCCAAAGTCCTTTGGGGTCACGAAATCGTGACATGTCACGATTTCATGACCCCCACTCCTCCTTCTGCCTTCACTTCGACTAAAGTCGCGATATCGCGATGTCACACTTCCCTCCGCCTTTGCTCTTATCAATCGTCATGATATCGTGACCTCCGCCACTGCCTTAACTCTTCTTCAAACTGCCATCGTGATATCGCGACGTCGTGATATCGCGACGTCACGATATCGTGACCGTTTCTCGTTCTCTCCTCTGCTCTGCAACCTATCACGATTTCGTGACATGTCGCAAAATCGCGAGTCGCGATTTCATGACATGTCTCGAAATCGTGCCCCCTTCTGTGCCTTTGGCCCTCTCCGGCAAACTGTCACGATTTTGCGACATGTCACGAAATCACGGGTCGTGATTTCGTGACACATCGTGAAATCGCGGCCCCTTCTACTGCACTTCCTCCTTGCCAATTTTTGTCGCGATTTCGTGACATGTCACGAAATCGCGATGGTTTTTTGACTTGGCCATTTTTTCTTCCTTCTTGCTTCCTGCTTCTTCTTCTCCCGACTCTTCAGCATGATTTTTCTCGAACTTTGCTGCTTCTGCTGCTGTTGCTGCCGGATGCTCCTGCATCAGACACTCGGGGTAAGTGAAGAAGTGATCTTCACTTCTGTTGGGTCTGGTTGCTGCCTCCCACAACACTTTCGGACTCATCTTTGTCTCTACAAACTGCTTCGACCTCGACTCCGGGCCCACACTTCTGTCTTCAACCGGACAGATTTCTCCACTGCTGCAAACTTCTGCTGTAGCCGGCTTTAACTCTTCCTCTTGCACAGAATAATCTGTGCTTTCTTCCGGGCAGGTCCCGGTACTGCTGCTCTCTTCCTCTACAGCCTCCTTCATCTTTTCTTCCTTTTTTCTCCGTCTCTCTTCCCGCCTTTTCTGTCGTTCTTCTTTCTCCCGTAATTTCATTACGGACCATTCCTTTTGCAAGGCTTTTAATTGCCGTTGCAATGCTTTGACTTCCTCTTTCGACACCATGTCTTCCTCCTTGCTGTCCCGTCTTCTTCGGGAATACATTTTGCTCTTCTCACAAAGCTCTAACTGATCCCGATGTAGCTGCCTCACGTTCGACGGTCTGCTAACACGCTCGGGGATGCTAAACTCTCTCTTTCTCTCTTTCTCAAAACCCTCCCGTAGGTCCTGGCGTAAACTGCCTCACGAAAAGCGGTCTGTTTACGCACTCAGGAACTCCCGCTCTGATACCACTGACGGGGCACCGAGAACCCACACTTCAAACAAACTTGCCTTTTCATTAAAATTTAAAAAAAAAAAAAAGATTACAAGCTTGAGTGAAATAGCCCGCAGGCTTACAATGGCCGAGTTCGGCTCTGGTACTACCTCGGTACCACTCCTCTGTTCTCCGGTCCGTCGTCCCAATTAAAACAATAAAATGGGTTTTTATAGAGGCCCCGACCCTCTCACGTAATTAATGCTCCACCAAACAAGATCTCCAATTTTGAATTTCCCTCCTTCCCGAGTTTTCAAAATTGTCATTAATGGCAATCTCTGCCCGATCTACACTGTTGTTTGCATTCGTGGTCTCCCTCGACCTGCAACCACCGTCGTACTCTGCACTGCCGTCTCCTCCATACCGGCCATGCTCTGAAACAGCTGTTTTGTCGAAAAGACTTTCAAATGGTGGTTCTCCCCCTTTAATGCACATGGCTGTTCTCATTAATTTGAATACGTGTCCTCCACTTTTTACTTTATACACGTAACCGACCATGTCCAAAACTGTCCACCCCTTCTCCTTGTCACAACATACTTGGTACATGCGTCTTTCCCAATTATCATGATACACGTGGCAACCACGTGTCAATTTTGGCCTTGCATGGCCGTGACCGAACCCTCCACCTTCGTCTTCAACTTGCCGAAACCATGCCACGTGGTAGTTTTGCACTGGTCGCGATATCGCGACCAACGACGCCTCCTCTGAGCCAAAGTCCTTTGGGGTCACGAAATCATGACATGTCACGATTTCACGACCCCCACTCCTCCTTCTGCCTTCACTTCGACTAAAGTCGCGATATCGCGACGTCACACTTCCCTCCGCCTTTGCTCTTATCAATCGTCGCGATATCGCGACCTCCGCCACTGCCTTAACTCTTCTTCAAACTTCCGTCGCGATATCGCGATCGTTTTCTCGTTCTCTCCTCTGCTCTGCAACCTATCGCGATTTCGCGACATGTTGCAAAATCATGAGTCACGATTTTGTGACATGTCGCGAAATCGTGCCCCCTTCTACGCCTTCGTCCCTCTCCGACAAACTGTCACGATTTTACAACATGTCAGGAAATCATGGGTCGCAATTTCGCGACACATCGTGAAATCGCGGCCCCTTCTGCTGCACTTCCTCCTTGCCAATTTCTGTCACAATTTTGCGACATGTCGCGAAATCATGACGGTTTTTTGACTTGGCCATTTTTTCTTCCTTCTTGCTTCCTGCTTCTTCTTCTCTTGACTCTTCAGCATGATTTTTCTCGAACTTTGCTGCTTCTGCTGCTGGTGCTGCCGGATGCTCCTGCATCACCCTTACAAGGGCCAGAAGATAGAGACCCCAAAAACAATCGAGCACTCAACCAAAAGATATCCAAAAAACAACAACCTCAACCAGGCATATCCACAATAAGCAAATTAGCAAGATGATGAGAATAATCCAATGGGAGCTGATCCCATTCCCTAACATTCTAGTCTTCTTGAAACTCAGAAGCCCATTTTTCCAAGCAATCAACCACACCATTCCATTCCTTGGGAATATGAACAAAGGAAATAAACTCCAGATGCCAACAAATTTGAATGATTTGCTACACCACTAACACCAACTGCTAATGAACATAAGAAATATTATGAGTCTTCAAAAAATTAACAATAATCTAAGAGTTTGACTCATATATTATCTTTTGCCATCCTAGAGCATAACCTTTTTTCAAATCAAAATGAATATCAAGGGCCTCCATATAATTATTAGTTTGCTTCCCCTTATAATAGGAGAAAATGAAAAGAGCTGCACCACTACTATCTCTTCCAAAACTACCAATACCTGCATGCCCAGGATTTCCTCTAGAAGAGCCATCAATATTAATTTTAAACACTCCCTAAGGTGGAGGATGCCATCTACTATCTATCTGCACTTTTTGATTGAGGCCTCTCCTTCTGATCGATAAAGAAGGACAAGGGCCATTATCCACTAAAACCAAGTCCTACATCATCAAAATTTCAAACTGCTCCAAAGGAAGATTGATTTGAAATTTAGAAGAAATAGTTTCTTGGATCATACCAATAATCCTTTGCAAAATCTGATAAACAGTTAACTTTCTACATTGAAAAAATCTTTGATTTCTTTCAATCCAAATCTACCATATAATACATGAGGGCTCAATACTCCATGCAACTTGAAGAAAGAAAGCCTTAGCAGGATGTCTTCCTAAACTTCTCTAAAACTCAACAAGAGAAGAGGTATGAGAACAAGACTGTTTCCACACCCTCCACCAAAGATGCCAAATTTCCTATGCAAATCAACATTGTAAGAACAAATGCCCTAAATATTCATCACTATTATCACAAATGAAACAAAATGAAGGGCCCTAAAAACCTCACTTTTGGATATTATCCTAGGTAAGACATTTGTTCCTAGTAGCCAACGATAAATATAAATTGCATTTGGGCTAGGAAAACTTATTCCAAACTTGTTTCCACCAAGGAACCTCCTCATCCCTAAAATGTTACCTATATAAAACATGGTAACCAAAAGCCACCAATAAAACCCCTCTAGGATCCATATCCTAAGCCAAAACATCATCGTCTTGTAAATAAGAGCACTACCTAGTAGCCAAAATATGAGCCAACTCTTCTCTATCCTGAACAGAACCACCTGTCAGCCAATATCTAGGATATTTCCATTGAACTACCTCCACCTCCTCAACTCTTTTGGAAAATTTATAATCCATTACCTTGTACCAAAAATAGCTAAGAAATAATTACATAGCTCCTGAATATGAGGAAACATAAATAACATTATAGGGAAACCATCCCAAGAATCATGCCAGAAAAGAGCCTTTGATCCTTTGAGACAAATCCAGAACAATCCTTGCTTAACAACAGTATCTCCCTTTTTAATGGTGTTCTAGATCAAAGAGAATTTACCAGAAAAAACTATATCTAGGTATCTCAGAGCCCTCAACCCCATTAATATACTTAAAGAAAATAATTTTAGCCCAAGCATGATCTTGAGAAATGCACCATCTCCAATAAAGCTTGCCCCCCAATCCTTGACCAAAAAGAGATGTCAAACTAAAACCCAAGTCACCTTCTTGTTTCGGTCTACAAATAGTCTCCCACTTAACCATACTCTATTTTTAAGATTCTAAATTTCTAGCCCATAAAAATCTTCTTAATAGAGATTCAATCTTATGAATAAAACTACCAGGAGCAACCTAAATCATGCACCGATAAATACATGAATCTTGAACCACCGACTTAAGAAGCAATGCTTTGCCAGCAAATGAAAACAACTTAACAGTCCAATGAGAGACTTTAGCCCATAATTTATCCAAAATATTATTCTAGATGTCTCAAGGCAGAGGACCCACAGAAAGAGGAATTCCTAAATAAGTTAAAGGAAGAGTTCCAATCTAAAACCCAATAATCTGAGCAATTCTAGCCTGTATAAGAGGATTAGTATTGAAAAATAAGATGGAGGATTCCCCTCGTTTATCCTCTACCTAGAACTAGCCAAATAAATATCCATAGATCTTCTAAAATTAGTTGCTTCCCTAATAGAGGCAAGACCTGTAAGAGCAGTATTATCCATAAATTGAATATGAGAATATGTGTGTAAACTATTATCCCATCTCCAACCATGAATCAACCCCTGACTGACATGTGATTTGAGAAGTCTACCCAAAACCTCAACCATAATAATAAAAAAATAAGGAGACAAAGGATCCCCCTAACGGAGACCTCTCGAAGCCTAAAATAAAGTAGAAGGCTCACCATTGATAAGGATAGAATAGGATGGAGATGTAATACAACTCATCACCCAACTAAACCAGTTGGATTCAAAACCAAAAGCAAGGAGAATTTTACTTAAGAAAGACCATTTAACCCTATCATAAGATTTAGCCATATCCAATTTTATAAACATAGCTTTTTATTTAAAAAAATCCCATATAATGAATGGCCTTAGCAATAATAGCCATCAAGAATTTGTCTAACTACGACATAACCTTCCTGTTCATAAAAAATAACCTTACTGAGCCAATGCTTAATTATCTCAGTAATCAACTTAAAGATAATTTTGTACACCACATTACTTAGTGCAATAGGTCTAAAAATATCCAAATAATTGGATCTTTATTGCTTAGGAATAACCACCAAGAAGGTACAATTCATATCTCTCAACATCTGCTTAGTTTTGAAAGACTCCTACACAATAGACAGAAGATCTAGTTTTACAATATCCCAGAATTCTTGGAAAAATTCCATCGTAAATCCATCAGGCCCCGAGGCTTTCTCTTTCCTCATCTAGAAAACAATACCCTCCAACTCTTCGATTGAAATAGGTGTTATGAGCAACTCATTCATCTTAGCAGTAAAAATTGAAGGAAAACAATCCAAAATACTATTTTCTTCAGCAATTGCCAAGGGAGAATCATAAGAATACAAAGAGGAAAAAAACCTTACAACCTCCCTTCAAATATCCTGAGCAGCAATCAACTAGACCCCAAGAGAAGAAATTAGAGAAGAAATCACATTAACATACCTTCTAGATTTAATCGAATTGAAAAAAAAAAGTAGTATTTTTGTCTCCTTCCTGCAACCAATAAATCCGAGCCTTTTGTTTCAAATAAATTTCCTCCCTCAATTCTGTTGAAAATATTGAGTTTTCATTGATGTCAAAGGTGCATGGTATTCAAGGCAAAAATATTCTTCAAAGGTGAGAAGTTTATAAGGTTGGAAAATATATCAATGGTATCATAAATAGATTTGGTGAATAGAAAGCAATGGACAATTATTCAAGACAATGTATATATCAAAGCAAGACAACTATATTTTAAAGCAAAGGATTATAATATTTAAATATTATAAAGAAAATGATAAAGGTTTAATAGTTTCTTGGGACAAAAATATTTAAATATTTCAAGAAAGGGAAAAATGTTTAAAATTTAATATTATGATAATTAAATCATAAGATTTAAAATATTATAATATAAAGAATTTGAAAAATAAAAAGGTACCAATGATTATAAAGTTTGAAAGCAAAAGGTTTGAGCCAACTTGGACAAAATCAAACAAAATTAGGAAGCATATAAATATATATGGTGATAATTCACCTATGGGAATGCAAGGGCAATTGATTAAATCCATTGTGGAAAACGAGCGACAACCAAAGGAGAGGAGCAACGAAAAATAGGAGCTAGTGAAATACAAGGATACATATGATATCGTATCCCTTTTTTGTCACTAGCTAGGATAGTCCAGCTGGTTGTCGAGCTTTGCATGGAGCGCTGTTATACATGAGGTTGTAGGGTCGAAACTGGTCGACATCATTTTGTTGAAAGTTTTATTGTTGAAGGATAAAAAATATACAAATAAATATTACATCACACTCCTTTATTTTCACTTGTTGGGGTAGCTTAACCAGTTGTGTGGCTTTACGTGGGGTGCTATTGTGCATGAGGTCTAAGGGTCAAAACTCATCGGTGGTAGTTTTTCTTGGAAGACGTCATGGTGATTTTTGCTGAGTGGAAGTGCATTGCAGGTTTAAATAAAGTGAGATCCCTTTTGGCGTTACTCATTGGGCTAGCCCAACTAGTCAAGGAGATGTTGGTAAGGCGTTGCACTTTGGAAGATCTAGAGGTAAAATCCCCTTCACGATAGTTAAGGATTTTGATGCTAGGTAAGGGAAAATATTTTTGTTTTAATTCAAGTTGGAGATATAAGGTGTAATTTTTATTGTTATAAAATTGTATTTTGCATGCTATAAGTTGGAGATATAAGGTGTAACTTTGGTATTTCAATTTTATATTTTGCATATTATAAAATAAGGAATAAGAGGTCACTTTGATAAGGATTTTTTGAGTGGATGATTTGATTTTTTATTCAAGAAAATAAAAAGAAGAATTGCTAACCAAATTTTGAAGGGACAAACAAAAGAAATTTTATTTTTGTCTAAACAGTTTTTGGAAGCTCATGCCAAAAGAAGATAATTATTATTAAGATAGATTTATAGGTATGGTGATTTAATTCCTTTCTCAAGGTAGTTTTGTTTAATGAAAAATAGTTTTGTTGTTATATAGTTGAAGGTATAAGTAATTATTGGATGTGCATTGCTTTTGCTTGAAATTGGAAATTAATGGGCAACGGTTATAGATCAAATTTGTGAGACAATTTATGCATTGATTTCATGGAAATTGGGAGTAAATATGCAAGGGTTATAGATAATATTTGAGAAGTAAATTTGTGCATTGTTCATGATTGCTTTTGGGAGTAGATGAGAAGTATTTTTGAGCAGGTCTATGCAAGATTTGAGTAGAGTTGTCAGGTTTTGGAGTAGATTTGAGTAAGTTTTGTGAGCAATTTTTGGAGCAAATTTTAGCAGGTTTTGGAGTAAAATTGAGCAGGTTTATGGAGTAGGTTTGAGAGAAGACTTGAGCAGATTTTGGACCATATTTGAGAGCAACAGGGATAGGTATCTCTTGTGGGTAGGTTACCATGAAATTGAGAGAGGGGGCAGGTGTCTCCTGTGGATTGGTGTCCACGGACATTGTAATAGGGGTTGAAGCCCATAAAATTTGTTGAGAAATTTATAAGAAATATTTCTCCATGGATGTAGCCCATATTGGGTGAACCACGTTAAATCTGTGTCTCTTATGTGTGTGGTGACTTGTGCAACATTTCATTATTATAATTGATGATATTTGAAGTTATTACTTTGGAAATAAAAATAAAAGTTTTATCTTATATTGTTCACCCCCTCTTAGTATAAGCTTGTGTTCTTCAAATTCCCACTTAGCTAACTCCTTAAGTGCATCATATTCCTCTTTAAGAGTCCTTTCCATGAGGCTATAATCCCTAATCTATCTTGTAATATCATCTAACTTCTTTTTAGTAGCCAAATTAACCCCAAAAAAATTACCAAAACTTTGCCTATTCCACTTCTTAAGCTGATATTTCACATACTAGAGACTCTTAACAAAAGAGAACATATCAATTCCATGAGTAGGCCTACCATGTAACCACCAAACTCTCATTAAATCATGCAAATAAGGCTCTGGAAGCCACATTAACTAAAATTTAAAGTAGGGTTTCATATAAACACTTTGACGAATGACATTTAGCTTTATAGGCCGATGATCAGAGCCTCTCCAGTCCAAAATTTTCGAGTTGGTTTTCCAATTATTACTTATCCATAAAGGAGAAACCAGAAAATCATCCAATATCTTGAAAATAGCCTTAGTACCACATCTCCTATTTCTCCAAGTAAACATACCCTTACCAGGTTTAATATCCACAAGTTTTAAGAAAAGGATATTATCATTAAGGGTCAAATATACCTGTCCAAGAGAACCCGCACCATGTATTTTTTTCTCCAAACTGGTTATAACATTAAAGTCCCCAACAAAAATCCAAGGATAATGAGGAGATATTAACCACACCACCTGAATATGATTCCAAAGATAAATTTTACCAAAAATATTAGAGGGAGCATAAACACTAGTTAATAAGACCACTTGACTAGACTCCTTACAAGAAGCAACCATGGAGAGAGAAAATTTATTATAAACCCAACATATTGGAGAGATCTTCTAAGAATTTTAAAATCTAAAAATACCTCCAGTACTGCCCTGGGCACCAACACACTGACATTGACCAAGAGGCCACAATTTGGAAACAATACTAAACAAAAAATCAATTGACAATTTTGACTCCTATAGAAAAACAAAATCAGGCATATGCAACTTAATAAACTCATGAATAGCTTTTTATCGAGGGGTATTATTCAATCCCCTCACATTCGAAGATAAAAAAATCATTTATGAGGGGTGGAAAAGTGGAATCAAGGGGCCTAACCAACCCTAACTCAACAAAGGAATCCCCCTCAAGTTTAATTTTCTCCACATATTTCTTCCTACCCACATTAGAATACTTTTCAGGTACCCCCTTTTTAAAATTATTTTTATGCAATCCCAACATAGAACTTGCATTAGAACCTTTTCAATGACAAAAACCCACAAAATCAGCTAGCTACGGATCATCTACCACCACACCATCCTCCTGAACAACCATATTTTTCTTAGAAGAAATTGAAATATAATTCCCCTAAATAGTTTGTGCCACACATTTCACCAAATATGGAACAATCATATTATCCAGATACTGATAAGTGTCCATCTGAGCAACAGATAGATCCCTTTTCATATTAACCCCAACAAGCTGGTTGAAGTCATCGAAAGCATCAGATCTATTATGTAATCCATCAACTTGCTTCTCATAATAGATCTCTTTAAACCCCTACCTTTATCGCGAGACTTAACAGGAATGAAACCCTCCTTATCAATCCCACTATCCTGCATTGGATATTTCCCCTCAAAAGACCCATTATCCTGCTTAGGATATTTCACTTTATCTATCCCACTATCCTGCTTAGGAGGTTGAGGCTTAGATGATGAATTTCCAGGTAATTTTAGGTATTTTCTCTGAAGGTGTCCATATGCATGACACAAATGGCATTGGACTGAAGGGTTTCATAGTCCAACTATTAAATCCAAGAAGAAGATCCAACACAAATTTCCATAGAATTTGGAAAAGGCTTATTTAAATCTATCTCAACACAAACATAGGCATAAGAAACTACCTTTTTATCCATCGTTTATTGAGAAGGACCCACTAGCTTCCCCAACAACAATGCAATCATGTGAAGAATATCATTCCACTAGAACTCTAGAGGTAACCAAGGGAGCCGAACCCAAACTGGTATCCACAATGGAATTTCCTTCGTGGTTTTAAATCCCATATGCCAAGAATTAATGAACAAGCCAAATTGGTTATAAAAATAAGGTCCTCCTTCAAAATATTTATGCCAATCCTCCATGCAAGAGAAAACAACCATGAGAAAATTATTTTCCTCCAACATGATCTCCATATCTCCAACTAGATGAAGAAACACACGCTTATACTAAGAGGGGGTGAATAGTATAATATAAAACTTTTCTCTTTTATTTTCAAAACAATAAATGCAATAATATGAATAAATCAATGCACAAATCACCACACACGTAAGAGAATGTTTTATGTGGAAACACACTTTTGGGAGAAAACCATGACAAAATATTGCTTATATTTTCTCCAATAAATTTCATGGGCACCAACCCACAGGAGACACAAATTCCCTAGTACAATTTTGTGGGCACCAACCCACAAGAGAAACCAATCCCCTAGTACAAGTTTGTGGGCACCAATCCCCTTATACAAGTTTGTGGGCACCAATCCATAGGAGACACCAATCCCCTTATACAGGTTTATGGGTACCAACTTGCAGGAGACACCAATCCCTTTAGACAAATTCATGGGCACCAACCCATAGGAGACACCAGTCTCCTTATACAAGTTCATGGGCACCAACCCATAGGAGACACCAATCCCTTATGCAAGTTCATGGGCACCAACCTCACTCAGTTCTACTCCAAAACTAATCATAAACATTGCTCAAATATACTCCCAAATATGATTACAAACATTGCTCAAATCTTCTTCCAAATATGATCAACAACACTACTTAGGTCTTCTCATAATTCTATCACAAGGTTTTCTTGAATTTGCACACTAATATCTGCTCATGAAGATATTATACTTCCTATTGTACCTTGGTTTTGCTCTTTAAATTCTTCAATTTTCTTGATTTTTCTCTCTTTACCTCACTAATGCACTTGGATTTCAACCTTAGAATATAGTAATGAATGTTACTCACCTTGTAAGTGTTGATTTGTATGGAGTGTATGCTAATTATTAGGTCTTTCTTTCTTGCTCTTCCTTCACTTATCTTGTGCACCTTTCCTTCTTCTTGTAAATGGCTGAATTGTCCTCTTTTAATTTGATGCTTGGGTGAAGATGTGCATTAATTTTCTCACTCTATTCTTGCACTATGTGACACCTTGATTTTTAGAACATTCCTTCCAATTTTGTGTGGCTACACTCTTTTACGTGTTATCACGTGTGCTTCAAAACAAAAAACTCTTTTCTAACACATTCCAATTTTTTACATATCCTTATCAAAATGCACAAGCTTACCATTCTTTGCCTCTATAGATATCGCAGTTATTGCTCCCAGTGTTCCCTTTCTATGAGCTTACCACACTTTACCTCCATGAATATCGTAGATATTTCTCCCAATGTTTCCTTACTGAGATCACTTTCAACATTTATGTGTTGCCTCCGTCCACAGATCCAAACACTTTTTTTACGGGTTACCTCTAACGTTTGTGCACTCCAATTCTATAAAATATCTATCCTACTTTGCTTTGCACACTAGCTTTATAGCTACCTTCATACGCAGATCCTATCCTCTACCTTAAATTTGTTGCCTCATATTTTTTCTACCATCCTAATCTTAAGTCTCCATTCACCGCAAATAGTGCAATCTCATTCTTTTCTTATTGCTCTTGTATATTGAAGACCTTAAACCATATTTTCTAAAGTGAACTTTAGTCTTATATTTATATGCAAAAATTTCACTTGCTTATGGTGCCCAAGGTTGGCCCACTTTATTTTTTAATAATATTTATATTTAAATATTTTGATTTAAATATATCAAACCTTCATTTTTATTTTAAAAACATTACTTAAATATTTAATTTAAATATTAAAGCATACATCACCACTTTAATATTGAATCATACACCACCACTTTATATTGAAGCATATAATGATGCCTTTGACATTATTGAAAACTCAATATTTCTAGTAAACTCTCTCATTGTCATTGATGACAACCCTGCAAAGAAACTATCCTTTATTAAAACAAGATAACAAACTGCTCCCCCCGACATGCTGCTCCCCTTACTGAAATTCTCTTCCTTTGACATCAATGGCAAAGGCTACTTGGGGTTGAATGATAAGACACTGGATAATACCCCCTTACTACCTGCTCTTCTTGATATGTTCAATGATGAGATAGGAGTGAAACTACCAAATTACTATGCTCTTTTTCATCTTCTATTTTCTTTTTCTATAATTTAGAGGGCATATCCTTTTGAATAGTTTGACCATCCTTCTTACTTAATTTCAAAAGTTAAGGGAACATTGTTCTACACCATTTAGCTATATGCCTAAAATTATCACATTTGTAACAAATGATGTTGTGGTCCATGAGAGGTGTAAATAAATTGAAATTCCTCTTGGTGAAGCAAAAATAATTTTTAGCATAGACCCTACAATGTACAACTTTATGACCAAATTGGTGACATGAAAAGCAATAACCTCGAAAGAAATATTGAAACCTATATGATTGATTTGGAGGATATGGTCATATGGTTCTCTCATTGTTATTTATGTGATGGATCTTGGTCCACGATGATGCTCTATTTTATTCCTTCTTGATGCTTCCACTTCTCAACATATCAGTATAGGTCTTAGGTTATTTAATTATTTTCTTTGATGCCTTTGTTCCTTTTGAGCTTGACTCCATATTTTTTTCTTTTGACTTTCTTCAAAACCAAATCCAGTATTTATAACTGAATATATATGTGCTTTGATAATATCATCCATGATTTTTGTGATTTTCTCAAACTTATGTAGCTTATCATTAGATTCTTCCACTTCCTTACTTAGAAAGACAACCTCACATTCCAGTTTTTCACATTCCAACTTTTTTTCCTTTAACTACTCAACCAGTCCTTCTTCAATTTGCTTTGCCTCTTCAATTTTCACTTTTAAGTTTATGAGATATTGTGAAAGCTTTGCCTTTGTCTTCTCATCCTCTTATCCTCGTGTCTTCAATCTTGAGTTCTTCTTTATAAGCCTTTTCAACTCTTCAAGAGCAAAAACAATTTCCTCTTCTATGTCAACTATGACTTCTTCTTCATTTTCTAGATCTTTCTTCTCTTCTTGTTTTTCAATAGAAGCATATTATTTCACCTCCATGGCCAAAAATAGAATTTCCTTTCTTTCACTATGAGGGACACTTTTATCACTATTGTTGGAAGAACTGCTTGCTTCCTCAACATAAATACTCTTATTGTACCTTTGAAAGATCTTCGTCTGATGCTTGCTTTGACTGTGCCTCTTTTTATTTTCATGATAAAAATTTCTTTTCTTCTTTTTGTTGTATTTCTCTTCTTCTTCATTACTACTACTTTCAGCTTGTGGGCACTGAGCTGCATAGTGACCAATGTTACCACAATTAAAATATTTCATAATATGCTTACCTTTGAATTTCCTTGGTCCCTTCTTATTTTTTCACACAACGTTAGCTTCTTCTTTGTTGATCGATTCTTCACTTGACTCTGGTTATTTATTATTTGTCTTCTTTGAAGCTCTAAATGTGACCTCCCATTTGGATGTTTGATCTTTTTCAGTCCTCATCTCATAGGTTGTAAGAATTTCATGTAGCTCATCTATGTTTAAGGTTTTAAGATCCTTCATTTCTTCAATTACTAAGACCTTTGCATCAAAACTCATGGGAAGTGACCTTAATATTTTTTGAAAAATATTAGAGTCATCAATACTTTCTCCAAGTCCACAAATGGTGTTGATAATTTCATCAACGTGAAGCAGATTTTTGGCAATATCTTCCTCATCTTTCATCTTTAAGTCTTCAAAATTCCTCCTATGGGTTTGAAGTTTTGTCATTTTAACCTTGTCATATCCTTCATATGTTATTTGTAACTTGTCCCATATTTCTTTTGCTGAGGTGCATTGCATGACTTTCACAAACTTTGATTTACATAACCCACTTAGTATTGCATTCATTGCCTTGGCATTATGTTAAAAAGGTTTCTTACCATTTTGTTCCATGGGAGGGATTGTAGGCGGTTTGAACCCATCCACAATAGATTGCCATATATCATAGCCATGTGCCATCAAATAGGTTCACATCATTACAATCTAGAAGACATAATTAGTCCCATAAAATAATGGAGCCCTATTTGACGAAAAACCTTCTTGGTAAACCATGTGTGTTCCTATAGGATCTTCCTTCAAGTTGTTAGGATTTCACAAAGGAACTTGCTCTGATACCAATTGAATAAACACACGCTTATACTAATAGGGGGTGAATAGTATAAGATAAAAAATTTCTTTTTTCTTTCCAAAACAATAACTTAAATAATATGAATAAATCAATGCACAAATCACCACACACATAAGAGACAATGATTTACGTGGAAACACCCTTTCAAGAGAAAACCACGACAAAATATTTCTTATATTTTATTCAATAAATTTTGTGGGCACCAAACCACAGGAGACACCAATCCCCTAGTACAATTTTGTGGGCACAAAATTCTAGGAGACACCAATACCCTAGTACAAGTTTATGGGCACCAACCCATAGGAGACACCAATCCTCTTATACAAGTTTGTGGGCACCAACCCACAAGAGACACCAATACCCTTATACAAGTTTATGGGCACCAACCCATAGCAGACACCAATCCCCTTATGCAAGTTTGTGAGAACCAACCTCACTCATTTATACTCCAAAAATGGTCACAAACACCGCTTAAATTTGCTCCCAAATCTGATTACAACCACTTCTCAAATCTACTTCCAAATATGATCAACAACACTGCTCAGGTCTGCTCATAATTCTGTCACAAGATTTTCTTAAATCTGCACACTAATATCTGCTCATGAAGATATTATACTTCCTATTGTACCTTGCTTTTGCTCTTTAAATTCTTCCCTTTTCTTGAGTTTGCTCTCTTCAACTCACTAATGCACTTGGATTTCAACCTTGCAATATAGTAATGAATGTTACTCACCTTGTAAGTGCTGATTTCTATGGAGTGTATGCTAATTGTTAGGGCTTTCTTTCTTGCTCTTCCTTCACTTATCTTGTGCACCTTTCCTTCTTGTAAATGGTTGAATTGTCCTTCTCTTTTAATTTTATGCTTGGGTGAAGATGTGCATTAATTTTCTCACTCTATTCTTGCACTATGTGACACCTTGATTTTTAGAACATTCCTTCCATTTTTGTGTGGCTACACTCTTTTACTTGTTCCCACATGTACTTCAAAACAACAAACTCTTTTCTAACACATTCCAATTTTATACATCTAATAATTCCTTATACCTCCCACTTTATAAAAACAACAATTATAATAAAACCACCTTAAAAAGAGAATTATTTTACTATACCTCCATGGTTGCCAATGTTAAACAGACATTTCAGTTTTCAAATTTATATTCCCACACTTTTTTCCAAAATATCATGTACACAACTTGAACCTGGGTCTCTTGATTTGCAAACCTTACAAACATGAAACAAACCACCTCGGATACACCATCCGATGGGAAGAGTATTCCACCACTTTCAATTTGAAGTAGCATTGTCAATATTTCACAACCAGAATAAGTAAGGCACATGGCTCTTCCTACATTCCTTGACAACTTTACTAAACTTTCACCATGGAGGCTCCACTAATCTTCTACTGCAATTGTTTCAATGCTTGTCTTCCATTATTCTTTTCATCTGACGATTATCATAAAGTAAACTAATACTGCATCTACATTATGTTATCCGAGAGCACAAGATAAAACTCACCAAAGACCCATACAAAGGCTATCAAGAAACAAATTTCTCTATCTCATATTTTCTTTTGGGCTTCGATATTTTTCAATTATTCATGTGTCATTGCAACATTCTTTTTCAACGTTCGTCAGTGCTCACTTATTTTTCCCTAGTGCAACATTCTGTTTTAAATGCTCTTTTGTGCTCACCCTTGCTAAGATATTTCCTCTATGTGCATCACTTACATGCAAATAAAAGAGAAACAAAGTTTATTACAACAATATAAATATCCTTTTCAAAATGTGCAAGCTTACCATTCTTTGTCTCTACAGATATCACAAATATTTCCTCTCTATTTTTCATTTCTTTCGTGTTGCTCTTGTATATCAAAGATGTTAAACCATATTTTCCAAAGTGAACTTTAGCCTTATATTTATATGTAAACATTTCACTTGCTTTTGGTGCCCAAGGTCGGCCCACTTTATTTTTCAATAATATTTATATTTAAATATTTTGATTTAAATATATCAAAACTTTATTTTTATTTTAAAATATTACTTAAATATTTAAATATTAAAGCATACATCACCACTTTAATATTGAACCATACACAACCACTTTATATTTAAGAATATAATGGTGCCTTTGACATCAATGATGACTCAATATTTCTAACACCGGGTTCCATACTTTTTGAGCCCAAGATTCCAAAAAAATTAGAGGGACATGAATTCCTAAAAATTTACAAATTAAGGTATGATTAGCCAGGTATTCAACATCCTCTGTAATTGAATCTAGTTGAACCATCAAGACAGGCTTATCCAAAGCCCATTCAATACAACCATTCTCTTTTGTAGCTTTGAACACCCCAACCAAAATGGAGCCAACTGGGCTTGATGATTTTTCTCCAAATTCATGCCCTACATAAGATGGACCAAAGCCCATGAGGACCTCTTAGAAGGACAATATTTTCTTATCATTTAAATACCTTGTCATCATATCTTTGTCAATATTCATTCCAAAAAGGTGGGTTTAAAGGTATTTTATTCAATATTCTTAAGCATTTTTAACGATCAAGTTATCTAACAGTCACATAGCATATATTAGCTCCAATGGTCACAAAAAATTATACCAAAAATCGTATTTAACCAAAATCCACAAAAATCATATCAAACAAGACCAAGACTCTGTGCCCAACACCAATAAATTAAAAAATAAATTCTCTCTTATTACATATATGTTATCAAGATATTGATTACTAAAGCATAAAACTTTTAGCAAAAATATATATATTTAATAAAAAAATAAATGAATAATATCTTTGATAAGGCTTCGAATATAGGTTAGTTTTTTTGGACATCAATATCAACATATGAATAAGAAGATTTTAAAGAATATTCTTAACAATACGATGGAATTTATCTGATAGGGGTCAACTACTAAGTAATGAAATCATGTTGTGTATATGGATATGTGTTACTATGGATATTTCAATACCTTTACCAAATTCCACTAAAATTGAATCTCATTCAAGAGAATGGGAATAACAAATAAACTACAAAATCAATGAATTTTGATATTGCAAATGCTATGAGACTAGATACATGGAAGGAGATTGTAAAGTAAAAATTATTAAAAAATTAGATGCAAAGTTTTGGTCATGAAGAAACTCACAAAGGAAGGAAATCACATTGTAGTGAAAATTGGCTAATAAAAAGGTAGTGAAGAAAGACTGTGTACCTCATAAAATGGAAATTTTTATCATGATTCATTTAGAGTAAACATTAAAAGGAACTAAAAATGATTCTAAATTTTATCTCCTAATTTCCTTTTATTTTCAAATTGTCACCTTATAGATTGTTTTTGGATTGCTAACCTTAGAAATGTTGAGGGCTTAAGTAGTGTCTCAATTGACTAAACACTCTTCCAAAGGAAATCCTTGGGATTAAGAAATTCTAATTGATATGAAGCCTTATATCCTAGCTTTATAGAGTATACATCATATTATGATAGATTCCAAACCCACGCTTGAGTCCTTTTTCTAGAAATTTGTAAATACAGTTCTTGAAACATCTTGAGTTCATCCACTATTTTTTAGAAGTTTTCTTCCTTAACTAAAATACCAAATAAAATCTATGATCTAGAATTTTTATTTACCTAAATATAATTTTTAACTTTTGAACCTTTACATGTCAAATATAATTGAGCTATTGGTTGTTATTTTTATTATAAGTAAGATGATAAGGATTCGACCAAACATTAGAGTAAGAATTTTAGAATACCCCTAGTTGACCAAATATTTAATATATTTTATAATTAATTTTAAACTTAAAATATGAAGTTCTATGTTGTCAAATTCCTAGGAAAGATTCACCTCCATGGAACCTATATATATTTCAATTAATGCTTTTTCCAATATATTTATGTGGTCTTTTAATAATCTTCATCCATATTTTACCCCTAATACCAAATTTATAAACCTAAAATTCTACAAGCTTGTCCCTACAATATTCTATCCTCTATAAACCTTATCTTATTTGTAAGGAGGAAACATAAATTTATTCTCACATCCTTTCCAAATAAAAAATCTTTGAATTTTGTAATGTTATGCTTGTTAATATCAAATTTTTTCCATATATGTAGGGATGGATTGTAGTGTAGTATTTATGAGTTGAAGTTTTCCATCCATGGTTAGGAACATACCTTTCCATAGATAAATAGGATATAATTATTTCAAAAATTAGGTCTTAAATTCCTCCTTTTTATTTAGTACATCTAGGTATGTTGATGGTCATTTTTCAACTTGAAACCCTAAATTCTATGCAATATTTCTTTATAAATAAAGGGCAATTTTAGTAAAAATGATATTGGATTTTATCCTAGTAAGCAACTATCTAACAACCTTCTCATGGTGTGATAGTATTGATTTAAATTCCATGATCTTACTAATTAAAGGATGACCTAAGAGAAAAGTTCCATATCTCTAATTCCTTTTCTCCCTTTATGATGCAGCTACCACGCCACAATTTCCCAAAAGGTTTAATGGAAATTAGCAACCAACAATAAATCGTACAAATGATGGAAAATCATACAATCCAATGGTAAATTCATACAACCTAACAAATCATACACTCCAACGCCAAATCGTGCAACTTGGGTAATTATACACTCTAAACTGCAAATCATGCAACTTGGAATAATTGTACAACTTCAGCTATCATTGTTCACCTCCGAGAATCGTATAACATAAACTACAACTGATTAGTTTAAACAAAAATATTTCATCATCGGGTAAATCGTACACCCTAGAAATCACTCAGTCTGAATCAAAATTATTCAATGCTGAGAAAAGCGTACATCTCGGGCAACTATACACTTCATTTGCCAATCATAAAATGCCAAGGAAAATAATACGATTCAATCAACACACACAATTTTGGGGAATCTATTAAATTCAACCCTAACACTCATTCAATATAATAGACCAATGGTTCAATTGTATGATCCTTCCATGATTGATGCAGTTCATCTCAAGATTGAACAATTTCAATCCAAACCCTAACTAGTGTAGTCTTCTTCCATGAGATTGAGCAATTTACTTATGTTCACGACATCCAAGTGGAATCAACTTTAGTATACCTTCTACTAGGTTAAAGGATTATTTCATGATTTGTGACCTCCAACATCCTTCATTTCAGTATGGCTTCAAAATGAATCTCAATTCTCTTTGTGCTATATAGTTTTCCATGCCTCAGTTTGCAAATAAATCCATGAATCCTTCACTTCATTTAGTTATTCAAATGAAGTTCTTTCCCATGGGCTATTTTCGATGGTGTCTTACTATCCTTTATCGCTGGTGTTTATCTTTACGGTGTTTTCATTTTCCATTCACTTGAAGGCTCCTCAAATTCTTAGGTCTCCATCATGATTCTCCTTTGTTTAACTGCAATGCATCAAATGATTGCTAGAACCTGCACAATGGAAAACAATAGAACACAAGCACTCCAAAATACATAATTCACAATAATAAGCTTTGCAAGAGTTAATGGATAAAATAGTTTTTATTTATTTATTGGTATTACAATGCCCAATTGAGACCTCTCTTTCTCCCTCTCGCCAACCCACTTTTAGACAAAAACAAACAATTTATAATCATGGTTGCACAAGAGGTGAACGGTTGGCCTTTCAGCTCCATGACTATTCATTTTTTGGGTATTGTTGGGATGCTCCCGCATCATACTCACCGAGTAAAGAAAATGGTTCATGAACATTCAACAATTTTTCAATTTGAACCCCGTATTTGGCAATCTCAGATGCGTTCATCCATGTGGTATCCTCAATTTCTTGATTCTTCCATTTGACTAAGTATTCATGATATTCCTTGCCTCTCATATTTTTGGCAACCCTAGAATCTATGATCATCTCAATTTCATCACATTCCTTTTCTGGTAGTTGTTGTACCCAATCAATGGTTGGAAGTCTTGAAACTACATCCTCTTGTTCACAAGTTGATCCTTCATGGTATGGGTATAAATCTGCTACATTGAAAATGGGTGATATATCCACTCCTTCTAGTAATTCTATTTCGTAAGCATTGGCGGTAAACTTCCTCAAGACCTTACAAGGTCCAATCTTCTTCCAGTTTAACTTATTGTAAGTACCTTTTGGGAATCGCTCCTTTCATAAATATGCTAGAACCAAATATCCAACCTAAAATTCTAGCACTCTTCGCTTACGATCAACATGTTGTTTATACTTCATGACACTCCTTTCTAAATCACTTCGCACCTCCTTATGTAAATCATGAATATAGTCAACAAAATCCTCTGCAATAGCACTTGGCCTCTGCAAATCAGTTATCTTTCATAACTCATCTACTCCACGTAGATGTATTCCATAAACAATCTGAAATGGAATTTTACCTGTGCTTCGATTCACTGAGTTGTTGTATGCAAACTCTACTTGTGCCAAAATAGTATCCCAAAGCTTCATCTTCTTGCCGACCAAGCATCTCAACAAATTTCCAAGACTCCTATTCACAACCTCAGTTTGTCCATCAGTCTGTGGATGATAAGCCAAACTAAATGCCAACTTAGTACCCAACTTCTTCCACAATGTCCTCCAAAAATGACCCACAAATTTGCTATCCCTATCTAAAACAATACTCTTTGGTAACCCATGCAATCTCACCACTTCTGTAAAGAATAAAGTAGCAATATGTGTCACATCATTCATCTTCTTGCAAGGTATGAAATGTGCCATCTTTGAGAATCTATCAACCACAACAAAAATAGAGTCATTCCCCTTTTGTGTCCTCGGCAATCCAAGGATAAAATCCATGCTTATATCTTCCCACGGTCTCTCTGGAATGGGTAATGGCTGATATAATCCAGTATTTTGGCTCCTTCCTTTTGCATGTTGGCATACCTGGAAACCTTGCACAAATTTTCTTACATCCGTATTCATTCCAGGCCAATAGTAACCTTCTTCAAGTTGTTTCATGGTTTTGTCCATCCCAAAATGTCCTACAAGTCCCCCACAATATTTTTCCCTTATCAAATTTTCTCTCATTGAACTTCGTGGTATGCATAGTTGATGCCCCTTGAATAACATCCCTTCTTGGATGAAATATTCAAGCCATGGAGTCCTATTTCCTATGGTAGGATAACTACATGCTACCCAAGCTTCCTTGAAATCTTCATCATCCTTATAAAGCTCCTTCATGGCATCAAAACCAATAACTTCTACTCTCATCATATTCACCAACAAATTTTCCTACTCAAGGCATCAACTACTCGATTTGATTTACCACTTCTATGTTTTAAGACAAATGAGTACCCTTGTAGGAATTCTACCCACTTCATATGCCTTTGATTCAACTTACTTTGATTGTTAATAAACTATAAAGCATGATTATCTATGAACAAGACAAATTCTTTTGGCAGCAAATAGTGCCTCCACTTTTTTAGGGCTTGAATGATAGCATAAAACTCTTGGTCATAGACCGAGTATTTCCTCTTTGCTTCATTTAGCTTCTCACTGAGATAGGCAATGGGCTTACCCTCCTAGCTTAGAACTCCTCCTATTGTTGTCCCACTTGCATCACAATCCACCTGAAAAACCTTATTGAAATCTGGCAAGGATAGAATTGGTTGCTCTATTATCTTTTCCTTTAAGACTTAAAAACTCCTTTCCACTACACTTGTCCACTTAAATTCATACCTTCCTCCTTTTAGGGTCTCTGTAATCGGTGTACAAATCCCACTAAATTTTTTGATAAACTTCCTATAGAAACTTGCTAGCCCATGAAAGCTCCTTACCTCAAACTTACTCCTTGGTGATGGCCAATTCACAATGGCCTTAACCTTCTTGGGATCCATTCGCAATCCTTCTGGAGAAATCACAAAACCCAAGTACACCAATTCTTCTTTCATGAAACTACACTTCTTCAAGTTGACCAACAACTTCTCTTCCTTCAATCTCTGTAAGACCAGTCTCAAATGTGTCAAATGCTCTTCCTTGCTCTTACTAAATATCAAAATATCATCCAAATAGATAACCACAAATTTTCCAAGAAATGCCTTAAGCACTTCATTCATTAACCACATAAAGGTACTAGGTGCATTTGTCAATCTGAATGGCATAACTAGCCACTCATACAATCCATCCTTTGTCTTGAATGCAGTTTTCCACTCATCCCCTTCCTTGATTTAGATCTGATGATAACCACTCTTCAAATCTATCTTCGTGAAGTACTTTGCTCCACTCAAGCAATCCATCAAATCATCCATGCATGGTAATGGAAATCTATACTTTATGGTTATCTTATTGATAGTCCTTGAATCTATACACATTCACCATTCTCCACCTTTCTTTGGTGCAAGTACAATTGGTATTGCACATGGGCTCAAACTCTCCCTAATCAATCCCTTGTCCAATAGCTCTTGGACTTGTCTATTTATTTCCTCATTCTCCATTGGTGTCAGTCTATATGCTACCTTATTGGGTAAACTCGATCCTAGAATCAAATCGATGTGATGGCTAATACTCCTTATTGGTGGTAATCCATCTGGCAATTCTTCTAATAAATTTTTTGCATACTCTTCTAACAACTCCTTGACTTCACCTGGAACCTTATCCTCTTGGTTTACTATCCCACCCTTTGTGGGTTTGGCAATCAATGCTAAACACACTTTCTTCCTTGTTATTTCTTTTAAAAATTGCTTTCCAAAAATCAAACATACCTTCGGACCATTGTCCTCTCTTTCATCCTTGTCCTTCAATGGACCCAACACATACTTCTTACCATCCTTCATAATTGTGTAGGTGTTTTCCCTACCATCATGTACAACCTTTCTATCAAATTGCCAAGGTCTTCCCAACAACACATGACAAGCATCCATAGGCATAATATCACACATGACCTCATCTCTGTAAGATCCAATTTGGAATTTCACCTAACATTATTCACTGACTAAAATTTGGTGTCCCTTTTGTAGCCAAGAGACCTTGTACAGATTGGGGTGCTCTATCCGACTCAACCCTAGTTTCTCTACCATTTCATTGGATACAAGATTATCCGTACTCCCACTATCTACAATAACCTTGCAATATTTACCCCTTGATTTGCACATTGTTCTAAAAATACTTCTCCTCTGAGTAGGTTCACATTCTCTCTTTTTAGGTTTTAGAAGAACTCTCTTCATCATGAGAGATTCTCCTTGTTTTGGCTCTTCCATGTGTCTTGGGGAAGCAACACTTTCCTCATCTACTACTACAACATGATTCCTAATATCCTTTCCTTTACTACCACTTTCTTGTGCATTTGGACATTCAAATGCCCGATGACCATCTTCTCCACACCTATAACACCTTCCAGAGAATCCTCTATCTCTTCCCCTACCAAAACTACCTCTTCCCCTTGAGAAATCTCCTCCTCCTCTGGCATTCTGGCTAAAGTCATTATGAGAAGTACTAGCTTCTTCTTCATATTTTTGTTGTCCTCTTCCATTTCTTGCTTACCCTCATCCTCATGAGGACCACCCTCTTCCTCTTTGATTATTTTATTGTCTTCGCAACAACTTCTCTTCAACCTTCAAGGCATATTGGTAGGCTTCCTCTACTATCCTTATCTTTATCATGCTGACTTCATCTTGTATGGACAACCGTAGTCCATTGATATACTTTGAAACCCTCTCCTCATCACCTTCCACATGGCCGACCCGAATGGTGAGCTTATAGAATTCCTATGTGTAATCTTTCACAGTCATTTCTTTTTGTCTCAAATTTTGCAACTTCCTAAAAAGGCCCAATTGGTAATCTGATGGGAGGAATTTGGCCTTCAACCTGGTGACCATTTTCTCCCATGTCCTTATCTTCTCCTTTCCTTTTCTTTGCCTTTCAGTTTGAACATGGTCCCACCACAAGGATGCATGCCCTTTCAACTTTGTACAAGCAAATTTCACTCTCTTGGGGTCTACAATTGATTCAAAATCAAAGTATTTTTCCATCTCTGCAATCCAATCGATGAGTTCCTCAGGGTTTAAATTTCCATCATATGATGGGGTTTCTAACTTTGGCTTTCTACCCATGTTAGAAATTGCCTTGGATTAACCTTTCCCCTAGGTCTCCTTCTTCTTCTTCATTGTGAACTCCTGCTTGGTTCCATTCCCTCTTCTTCCTCTTCTTCACTATCACTCACATCTTTGACTTGGGTGCCCCTCCTCTGGGTAGTTTCCAATGCATCCAATCGAGCAATGATTCCTCTCATCATCTCCACCAAATCTATAGTTTGAGGCCCTCATGGTCTCCCTCTTCCTCATTGCGCCATCTCTCCTTGGACACGTATCACCCCTTGCTCCTCAGAGATCTTCTAGCTCTGATACCAAATGATGTAGCTACAACACCATAGTTTTCTAAAAGGTTTAATGAAAATTAGTAATCAACAAAAAATCATATAAATGATGGAAAATCATACAATCCAGTGGTAAATTCATACAACCTAATTGTACACTCCAATGGTAAATCATACAAATTGGATAGTAATACACTCTAAACTATAAATTTTACAAATTGGAATAATTGTACAACCTCGGTTATCATCGTTCACCTCTAAAAATCGCATAATATAAACTAAAACTCATCATTTTAAACAATAATATTTCATCATAAGGTAAATCGTACACCCTAGAAATCACTCAGTTTGAATGGAAATCATTCAACTCTAAGCAAATCATACATCCCAAGAAATTGTACACTTCATTTGCTAATCGTACAGCACCAAGGAAAATCATAGGATTCAATCAACACTCTTACAATTTTGGGGAAGTCATTCAATGCAACACTAACACTCATTCAATCTAGTAGATCAATTGTTAGTTGTATGATCCTTCTGTGACTACTGTAGTTCATCTCATGATTGAATGATTTTAATCTGAACCCTAACAACGTAGTCTTCTTTCGTGAGATTAAGTAGTTTACTTATGTTTATGACATCCAAGTGGAACCAACTTAGTATACCTTCTATTAGGTTAAAAGATTATTTCATGATTTGTGACCTCCAACATCCTTTATTATTTTGATATGGATTTAAAATGAATCTCAATTCCCTTTGTGCTATACAGTTTTCCATACCTCAGTTTATAAACAAATCCGTAAATCCATCACTTCATTTAGTTATTCAAACAAAGTTCTTTCCCATGGGCTATTTTTTGGTGTATTACTATCCTTTGTCGTTGGTGTTTATCTTCACAGTATTTTTATCCTCCATTCACTTGAAGGCTCCTTAGATTATTAGGTCTCCATCACGATTCTCCTTTGTTTAACTACAATGCATCAAATGATTGCTAGAACTTGCACAATGAAACACAATAGTACACAAGCGCTCCAAAATATGCAATTCACAATAATAAAATATTTTCTATTTATTTGTTGGTATTACAATGCCCAATTGAGACCTCTCTTTCTGCCTCTCGCCAACCCACTTTTAAATAAAAACAAACAATTTATAATCATGGTTGAACAAGAGACGATCGGTTGTCCTTTTAGCTCCATGACAATTCAATTTTTCGGACATTTTTTGGATTCACCTGCATCACTTTTCTTTCAATCACATAAGTTCTAAATTTATCTTCATAAGAAACATAGTTGAAAAATTAAATCATTCATACTCATGTTGAACTTTTAGGTATTTTCTAATATTTCACTTTCTCACTTTCCTTTTTATAAAGTAAATTCCAAATGCATTTAGAAAAAAATATTATATATAGAGCACAAGTTACATCAATTATCAATAGAATATGATGTTGGAATTCATACCTATTTATAGATACAAATAGAAGCAATCCATCCATTCAAGTCTTATACAAAAACATCAAAAGTGGATGAGAGAGAGAGGGTAATTGTAGGTAACATAAAGAGTCACTATACTATTCATAAATATGGTTCTGGATATAAAATAATAATAAGGTAAGGCTTCAACCATGCATTAGAAAAAATATTCGTATAATCCCCCAATGATTGACTATTTACATATATTTTGATTAACTACAAACTATCTTATGTGAACTGTATTGTTGTTCAGCCTTTAGGTGGGTTTCATTTTCTAAATAGTTTTATTACATCCATAGAACCTACTACATTTTTGAAGTAGCATTTTTACCCACATATGTATTTGATATTTGAATAATCTCCAAACAAGAATACCCCTAATGTCTAACTCATAAGTATGTAATTTTTTAAGCTTGCTCCTCCAATATTCTTTCCTTTGCAAACCCTATCCCTCTTATGAATATAAAATGAGTTGTAATGTTTTAGCCTAGGTTAATTACCTTTCTAATCTATCAAACAATATTTTATTTTATGCAAACATGAGTCCTAGAGCTTCTCCTTCTATCTTTTATTACAAAGGATACCTAAATATAATGATGGCAATTTTTCAACTTTGAACCTTGAAATGTCCATAGTATTTTGTTGTGAATCTAGGATAATGTTAGTGAAAAAGATCCTAGATTTTAAAATATTAACCAACTATCTAATAGTCTTTCTGTAGCTAATAATATTAATTTAAACGCCATGGGCTTGCTAGCAATGGTATGATCTAGAAGAAAATTATAAATGATAACTAGAGATGAAATTCAAAGGGACTATTTATTGCATCTTGAAAACCTATGATTTGTCTTTCAAAATTTATTTTTGAGAAATATCTCTCCACTCATTCAATAAGGAAAATAAATAAATTAAAATATAATGGGTCACCTTGCCCGAGTCTTTGGATGATTCAAATATACAACATGGGATCTATTGATTGAAATAAAATGTTTTAGAGAGCTATAAAAACATCTAATCCATTCACATAAACATTGATCAAAGCCATTTTTATTAGAATATCATGCAAAAAACTCCAACAAATTCTATAATATCTTTGCTCATATTTAATTCTACAATTATACCTTGTTCTTTTCATGGAATGAAAAATACACTCTTGTGTAATTATTATACCATTAAATATTTATTTTCCATGAAGAAAGCTACCTTATTCCTCTTAGATAAAACAATCTAGAATCTCTGCACTCTAGTCATATTTCTTAAATTATTTTATTAATCATATTACAAAGGATGGTGAAATTTATCTAAATATTATTTCTTTCCTTTCTTGGAAATGAATATAATAAAGGTGACATCAATCTCATTACTAATACCTTCTTTTTTTTGGCCTTTTTAAATACAAATATGCCATTCATCAACAAATTCTAAATTTTTAAAAGAAAATTGTGGGAAATCCATTAGGCTTAGGGATATTCTTAAGATGGAATGAAAAAACATCTTCTAGCTCTTCCATAGAGATCTTCATCAAGATTTTATTTTGTTCTTGTGTGACAATCAATGAAATATTTTACAATAACTTACCTTGAACCTCTTTATTTTTCCAATTTTTTTATTTGATTAGGTGGATGAAGAGGTTTTGAAAGGGACCCCAAACCTTTTACAAAGTGGATCCAACAAACCTAACTAGGCAAAGGGGCACATAGGCCACTGAGAGAACCTAGGATCCTAAAAAAAACAAACTCCAAACTAAAAACAAAGGGAGTAAAAGGAACACAACTACAACCACCACCCAAGAAAGCAACAACCCTCACAAGGGAGAACAACAACTAAACTACCCACTCAGGGAAGGCATATTATCTTCTTCCTCCTTCATTGTCTAATTGAGTTAATCCCTTTGGGAAGTTATCCAACCAAATTGATAGGTTATCCTAAGATAATACCAAATTTTCCAGGAAGTCTACAAACTTGTTACCTTACCTAAACATATGATTGAATTGGATAACTTCCATAGTTTGAATAATCCTATGAAATTATTTTATAAAATTTTAAATAATCTAGGTTAGAAGATGATTCCATTTGACCATATTAATAACATTAAGGGAATCTCCTTCAATAATAATATTCTTACAATCCAAATAACTCAGCTACAAAACACCTTGAAAAAGTGCTCTGGCTTTCACCACATGGCTAGTTTGGCTTCCGATATTTTTAGCAAAAGCTAGCAAAATTTGACCATTGGAGTCCTTAAAAACTCCCCTTGCGCCCGTCGGACCTGTATTTCCTTTGTATGCTTCAAAGTTTAGTTTCACCTAATCAAGGGGAGGTTCCCAAATTGTATCTTCCCTAGAAGATTGGTGAGTCCTAGGAGACACTAGTAGAGGAGACTTAAATCCTAGAATATTTTCAAGCTCTAATTCCTTACTGAGAGAGCCCTTTTCCAAAGAAAAGAGGTCCACATTATCAACAGTAGCAACTATAGCCCTCAGAAACACTGACTTCATAGTGTGGGAATTATTATTGAAGGCCCTAGATTTTCTTTCTTTCTAGATGTGCCACCAAAAATATGGTAGAGCAAAGGACCAAAAGGATCAGAGGTGAGGTGAGAGGAAATGGGAATTCCATTGATCCACGAAAGTGGTCAACTCTCTAGGGAAGACCCAATCTAGACCCACATAGCTCAACAATATGCTTAGCACCTCCCATGAAAAAGTGCACGTGGAGAAGAGGTGCTCAAGAGTTTCTTCCACCATACCACACAAAAAGCACCTATTAGGGATAAGTAAACCTCTTTTCTAAATATTATCTAGGGTCAAGCACTTTTCTTGAACCACTAGCCAAAAGAAAATATTATCTTGCCAAATTTTTACATAATATCTTTGAACCAATTATTTTCTTCCTTACTAATATTATCTTCTTCCTCAATATTTCTTTTTTCTATATATATATATATATATATATATATATAACCTATAAATGCCCTTCTTAAGCCACCTCTCCCTAGTTTTTTAGAACCAATATGAATTTTCCTTTTTCAATATATTATAATAACCCTAGAGTAATTATTTTTCTTACACAAGTATATTGACACATTTTGTTTATTTCTACTATCTCTTGTAAATTGTTATGTTTGGATTAAATTTTATCCTTTATTTTAAATGTTACCAAAATATTTAGCATTCTAAATTTTCATTTATCCTTTTAGATGGATGTTGTACAAATACAATCCTTCAAACTTTACTTTATCTCACCATAACATAACCATGTAGAATAAATCAAGGTCCTAGATCCACATAGACTAAAATTAAAGTGTCTTTGGATGACCATTATTGAGTAAATCACATCTCAATAAAATAGGTTTGTGATATAATCTTTGTTATGGTAAAATTCCTAAGGAGATTGTATACATTGTTTGCAACCATGTATAAGATAGGCTCAAAAACACTTTCTCCTTTCTATTATGCTAGAAACCCTCAAGTGCAAGTACCATCCTCCATCGTACTTACTTTCTTACACTATCCTACAAACTCTATGCTATGGTGTCCTCCATATTCATTTCTTTATTAGGTTGCTCTTTAAACATTCAAGTGTAAGAGATAAACACTATAATAAGGTTGCTCTTTAAACCTTAAAGTGTAAGGGATAAACACTATAATACTTTCATTATTGAAAGGAGAGGGTTTCATACTACTTGAGGAAAATGAAATGTTTTACCTAGATTGCATTAGACTTCTTCAATCTTTTTGTTTTAAAATTTGCCTCCACATATTCATTTATACCTTTAAATCCTTTAAAATTTATGCTTACACATTAGACTTCCCCATTCCTTATATCCTTCTATGTTTCTTCTAATGGTTGATTTGAGTAAACCATAATAACTTTCACCATATAATCCTATAAAGTTTTTTTTTTTAATAGTTGAAAATCCTTGATTTAGTTCATCTTTTACTATCATATGGTCTCTTTTTATCTACAATTTAACCTTATATTATTTTATATTAAAATAATGTATTATTAATTTAATATCTTGATTATAAATAACCTTAAATAAAAAATTAAATATATAATAAAAAACATACAAAATATAAAAAATAATTTCAACAAAAATTACATATAAAAACAATATATAATTAAATTAAAAATATTATATTTATATTCGTATAATTATAAAATATATTTAAAACGTCGCTTATCAATCCAACAACACCCACACAAAAATATTCCTTGGCCTCATCTCTTAAAGCCATTATCATTAGTGGACTTGGCACTCTATCTATTTTTATTTACGCAAAAATATTCCTTGGCCTCATTTATTAAAACCATTATCATTAGTGGACATGACACTTTATTTTTATCTACGCAAAAAATATTCCTTGGCCTCATCTCTTAAAACCATTATCATTAGTGGGCATGACACTATCAATGATATTCAACTAGTGGACTTGGCCTCATCTCCTAAAGCCATTATCATTAGTGGACATTACACTCTATCTATTTTAATTTCTATCAATGATATTCAACTAGTGGACATGGCACTCTATCAATGATATTCAAATCACTTCTAATTGCACTTCAAGTATATTCAACTGCACCACCATAACATAACTGATCATTAGTGGACATTGCACTTTACTTCAATTATATTCCATCCTATCTTAAAGGGAAACGAACATGCACCATACTCTATTCAAAGTAGTCAATTCCAAACTCAACCATTTTCACCACTGCCTTCCTTTTAAGCTAATGTCCAACATATTTTCTATCCAACTTGCCTGCATTTTTGAATTCAAATTACCCATCACCCACTTTGAAAAGTCATATTAACATGCACATGGTTATCCTTCTGATCATCATCATGCTTTGAATCCAATGCCCAATATATTCCTTTTAAGTCAAAGTACTCACCCACATGTTGTATATTCAGATATCACTCCCTCTACACTACCTATTGAAAAGTCATATATAACTCCCTCTACACTATCTATTGAAAAGTCATATATTACCACTTACATGCATAAGATTATCCTTTTAATACTATGCTCTTTTCAATATCACATGGATCATCCTCCACTCATTTCCTACCATAAATAATTGTTTTTATATTTAAATTTATTATTTTTGAAATAATTTTATTTATTTTTCTTATTTTAAAGTTTAAAAAAAATATTTTTATAGTTTATATAAGTTTTATTTAAACAGTTTTATTTAGAAATATTTTAGAATTTTTCCATAATGACTCAAATTTGTTTGAAAAGTTTATTAAATGTGTTATATTTTTTTTTCAGCGAAAAACTCCTTGCAGGGCCGCCTTGGTCTAAGAGACCACGAACAGGGATTCTACACCGTCAAAGTCACCTGGGGTCGCACCTAGCCCTACTCGCACCAACATTATCAATTGGATTTTGGGTACCCAATTCAGCTTTTTGGTAGGGTGGAGATTCAAACCTAGGACCTCCCTTGGAGGATTGCGCTCTCCTCTCCAACTCACCTACAACACCTGGGTATTAAATGTGTTATATTAATAATAGCATGTTGTAAGCCTTTAATTATTTTATAGTGTCATTTTGGTACTTCAACCCTATAACCATTAGTCATATTATAAATATAACCTTAATTATCTGAAGACTTCAATTAGAACACAAAAGATATCCTAAACCACAACTTCTATCAAAATGAAAAAAAGTATCAAAAGGGTGTAGACTATGGTGGAATCACAGTCCTAAAAATCACTCCTTCCTTTAACCAAGTACCAACTGGAATATCTAAGGCAACTTTTGATAGACCATCTTCTTCCTCATTTAGTTCTCTATAGATATGTTTATAATATATCTCTACAAATGATGCTTCTAGCAATTTTACTTGCTCATAATAAGGCCTAAGTATCAAATTTTGCAACTAAACCTAAAGCCCAATCCACCACCAATTTTGAGTCACCAAAAATTTGAAGTTTTATTATTCCCTATTCCACTTCCATTCCTAACAAAATATCAAGGCTTTCCACTTTGCCGCATTATTAGTACCTTTACCAAAAGTTGCTTTGAAAGTGAATTTATGATTTTTATCTTGATATAACACTCTTTCCCCACATCTATCTAGATTGTCTTGACAAACTCCATAAAATTTTTAAATACCTTCATATGTATATTTGATTTGTGCTTGAACTTGTATAGGTAGAATTATCTTGCTCTCAAACAACTTAAAATTTCTTGCCAATACTATTAATGGAATGCACCTGTATTCCTATAAACCTTTGTCTTTGAACCATTGTTGCATATTCTCCAACATATTCCTCGGTGGCCACTATGACACTATCCCTTCTTAGTCATGGGTATAATAGACCTCCACACTTCTCTTGAGAAATCATAGTGAACTAGTAGGTGATCCATTGTTTCTTCTTTCATTGTTTATAAAAATAGATTATATAAATTATAGTGAACTAGTTTTTGATAATTATATATAATTTTTATAAATATTATTTTATTAATATAAATATATTTATTATTAGTCTCTTCACATGATTGCGTTGTTGCTGGGGAAGTCGGTGGGTCCTTCTCAACAAACAACAAATAACAAGGTAGTTTCTTGTGCCCGTGTTTGTGTTGAGATATATTTAAATAAGTCTTTTCTATATTCTATGGAAATTTGTGTTGGATCTTCTTCTTGGATTCAACAGTTGGACTATGAAACCCTTCCATTTCGATGTCGTTTGTGTCATGCATATGGAAACCTTCAGAGAAATTGTCCAAAATTACCTATGAATTTATCATCTAAGCCTCAACCTCCTAAGCAGGATAGTGGGATAAATAAAGGAAAAGCTCCTAAGCAGGATAATGGGTTTATTGAGGGGAAAGATTTACTGCAGGATAGTGGGACTGATAAGGAGGGTTTCATTCCTCTTAACACTCGTAATAAAGGCATGGGTTTAAAGATATCCATTAATGAGAGGCATGTTGATGGGTTACATAATATATTTGATGCTTTGGATGAATTGGACCATCTTGTTGGGGTTAATCTGCAAAGGGATCTATTTGTTGCTTAGACGGACATTGATCAGTCTCTGGGTAATATGATTGTTCCAGCTTTGGTGAATTATGCGACACAGACTATTGAGGGGAACCATATTTCTATTCCTTTTAAGGAAAATATGGTTGTTCAGGAGGATGGTGTGGTGGTAGATGATCCGTTTCTAGTTGATTTGGTGGATTCTAGTCGTGGAAAAGTTTCTAAGGTGAGTTTTATGCTGGGATTGCATCAAAATAATTTTAAAAATGGGGTACCTAAAAAGTATTCTAAGGTGGGTAGGAAGAAATATGTGGAGAAAATTAAACTTGAGGGGGAGTCCTTGGTTGAGTCAGGGTTGGTTAGGCCCCTTGATTCTCACTTTTCCACCCCTCATAAAAGATTGTTTTATCTTGGAATGTGAGGGGATTGAATAACACCCCTCAAAAAAATGTTATTCATGAGTTGATTAAGTTGCATAAGTTTGATATTGTTTTTATGTAGGATTTAAAATCATTAGTTGATTGTTTGTTTAATATTGCTTCCAAATTGTGGCATTGTGGTCAATGTTAGTGTATTGGTTCCCAGGGCAGTGTTGGAGGTATTGTTAGCTTTTGGAATCCTCAAAATATCTCTCCTATATGGTGAGTTTATGATAAATTTTCTCTCTCTATGGTTGCTTCTTGTAAGGAGTCTGGTGAAGTGGTCTTATTAAATAATGTTTATGCTCCCTCTGATCTTGCTGGGAAAATTTATCTTTGGAATCATATTCGGGTGGTGAGGTTAATGGCTCCTCGCTATCCTTGGATTGTTACTGGAGACTTTAATGCTATCACCGGTTTGGAGAAGAAAAGAGGTGGTGTGGGTTCTCTTGGACAGGCATCTTTGGACCTTAATTATAATATCCTTTTTCTTAAACCTTGTGGATATTAAACTTGGTAATGGTACGTTTACTTGGAGCAATAGGAGATGTGGTACTGAGACTATTTTTGAGAGATTGGATCATTTTTTGGTTTCTCTTTTTTGGATCAATAATAATTGGTAAACCAGCTCAAAAATTTTGGACTAGAGAGGCTTTCATCATTGGCCTATAAATCTAAATGTCATTCACTAGGGATTTTATAGGAAACCCTATTTTAAATTTCATTTTATGTGGCTTCGGGAGCCTTCTCTACATGATTTAATGAGATTTTGGTGGTTATAGGGTAGGCCTTCTCATGGAACTGCTATGTTCTCTTTTGTTAAGAGTCTCCAGTATGTAAAATATCAACTTAAGAAGTGGAATAGGTAGATTTTTGGTAATCTTTTTGGGGCTAAGTTGGCTTCTCAAGAGAAGTTAGATGCTATTACAAGAAATATTAGGGATTATAGCCTCATAGAAAGTACTCTTAAAGAGGAATTTGATGCTCTTAAGGAGTTAGCTGAGTGGGAATTGAGGGAGGAAATTTATTGAAAATAGAAGGCTTGAATTGATTGGTTGCAGGAAGGAGATAGAAACACTACTTTCTTTTTCAATTCGGTTAAAGCTAGAATGTATGGTAATGTGATTTCTTCTCTTATTTCTTATCTTTGGGTCCAGTTGATTGCTACTCAGGATATTTCAAGGGAGGCTATAAGGTTTTTTTCCTCTTTGAAATCTGAGGATTCTCCCTTGGCGGTTGCTGAAGAAAATAGTATTTTGGATTGTATTCCTTTAGTTATCAATGCTGAGATGAATGAGTTGCTCATGAGACCTATTTTAATCGAAGATTTGGATGGTATTATTTTCCAGATGAGGAAAGAGAAAGCCCCGGGGCCTGATGGCTTTCCTGTGGAATTTTTCCAAGAATTCTGGGAGATTGTCAAACTGCATCTTCTGTCTATTGTGCAAGAGTCTTTCAAAACTAAATAGATGTTGAGAGTTATGAATTCTACCTTCTTGATGCTTATTCCCAAGCAAGAAAGAGCCAATTCTCTGAATATTTTTAGATCTATTGCATAATGTAATGTGGTGTACAAAATTATCTCTAAGTTGATTGCTGAGAGACTTAAGCCTTGGCTCAGTAAGGTTATTTCTAATGAACAGAGAGGTTATATGGTGGGTAGACAAATCCTTTATGGTGTGGCTATTTCTGATAAGAAAATTCATTCTATGGGAATTTCTAAAGAAAAATCTATGTTTATAAAATTAGATATGGCTAAAGCTTATGATAGGTTTAAATGGTCTTTCTTAAGTAAAATTCTCCTTGATTTTTGTGTTGACTCCAACTGGGTTAGTTGGGTGATGAGTTGTATTACGTCTCCATTTGTCCTTATCAATGGTGAGCCTTCTACTTTGTTTTAGGCTTAAAGAGGTCTCTGTTAGGGGGATATTTTATCTCCTTATTTATTTATTATTATGGCTGAGGGTTTGGGTAGACTTCTCAAATTGCATGTTAGTAAGGGGTTGATTCATGGTTGGAGGCGGGTAATAGTTTACCTGTATATTCTCATATTTAATTTATGGATGATATTGCTCTGATGGGTCTTGCCTATATTAGGGAAGCAACTAATTTTAGAAGATCCTTGGATATTTATTTGGTTGCTTCAAGGAAGAAGATAAATGAGGGGAAATCCTCCATCTTATTCTTCAATACTAATCCTCTTATACAGGCCAAAATTGCTCAGATTATTTGATTTTAGATTGGCCTTGAGATATCTAGAATAATATTTTGGATAAAATCCAGGCTAAAGTCTCTCATTGGACTATTAAGTGACTTTATTTTTTTGGTAGAGGACCGCTTCTTAATTCGGTGGTTCAAGCTTCATGTATTTGTCAGTGCATGATTCAAGTTGCTCCTGCTAGTTTTATTCATTAGTTTGAATCTCTGTCAAGAAGATTTTTATGGGTTGGAAATTTAGAGTCTTAAAAATTGAGTCTGGTTAAGTGGGAGACTATTTGTAGACCGAAACAAGAAGGTGGTTTGGGTCTTCATTTGACTTCTCTTTCTGGTCAAGCAATGACAACCAAGCTTTATTAGAGATGGCGCATTTCTCAAGACCATGATCAGACTAAAATTATTTCCTTTAAGTATATTAATGGGATTTAGAGCTTTGAGATACCTAGATACAGTTTTTATGGTAAATGCTCTTTGATATGGAACACCCTTAAGAAATGGGCTACTCTTGTTAAGCAAGGATTGTTCGAGATTTATCTCAAAGGCTCGAAGGTTGTTTTCTAACATGATTCTTGGGATGGTTTCCCTACAATTTTATCTATGTTTCCTCATATTTAGAGCTATGTAATTTTTTCTTGGTTTTTGTTTGGTATATAGTGATGGATTATAAAGTTACCAAAAGAGTTGGGCAGGTGGAGGTAGTTCAATGGAAAGATCCTAGAGATTGGCCGATAGGTGGTTTTGTTTAGGATAGAGAAGAGTTGGCTCATATTTTAGCTACTAGGGAGTTATCTTATTTATAGGATGATGATGTTTTTGCTTGGGATCCAGATCCTAGAGGGCTTTTATCGATGGCTTTTGGTTATCATGTTTTAGATAGGTAGCATTTTGGAGATGAGGAGATTCCTTAGTGGAAATAGGTTTGGAATAAGTTTTCCTATCCCAAATACAATTTCCATTTGTGGTTGGCTACTCGAAACAGATGTCTTACCTAGGATAATATCCAAAATAAAGGTTTCTAGGACCCTTCATTTTGTTTCCTTAGTGAGAATAGTGATGAATCTTTAGGGCATTTGCTCTTACAGTGTTCATTTACATAGGAAATTTGACATCTTTGGTGGAGGGTGTGGAAACAATCTTATTTTCATGTCTCTTCTCTTGTTGATTTCTAGAGGAGAATAGGAAGACCTATTGCTAAGGCTTTCTTTCTTCAAGTTGCATGGAGAATTGGAACTTCATATATTATATGGCAGATTTGGCTTGAAATAAATTGAAGAATTTTTCAAGGTAGAAAGTTCACTGTTTATCATATTCGGTAGAGAATTATTGGTATGATCCAAGAAACTATTTCTTCTAAATATCAGACCAGTCTTCCTTTGGAGCAATCTAAGATTTTGATGATGCAAGACCTGGGTTTAATGGAGAATGACCCTCATCCTTCTTTATCAATCAAGAAGAGAGGCTTCAATAAAAAATTTTAGAGAGATGGCAGATGCCATCCTCTGCATCGATGGGTATTTAAGATTAATACTAATGGCTCTTCCAGAGGAAATCCTGGGTATGCAGGTATTGGTGGTGTTGGGAGAGATAATAGTGGTGTAGCTCTTTTCATTTTCTCCTACTATAAGTGGAAGAAAACTAATAATTATATGGAGGCCCTTGCTATTTATTTTAATTTGGAAAAAGGTTATGCTCTGGGATGAAGAAAGATAATCTGTGATTCGAACTCTCAGATTATTATTAATTTTTTGAAGACTCATAATATTTCTAATGTTCATTGGAAGCTGGCGTTAGTGGCTCGGTAGATCATTCAAATTTGTCGACATCTGGAGTTTATTTCCTTTATTCATATTCCCATGAAATGGAATGGTTTGGCTGATTACTTGGCAAAATGGGCTTCTGAGTCTTAGAAAGACTGAAATGTTAGGGAATGGGATCAACTCCCATTGGATTTTTCTCGTCATCTTGCTAATTTTCTTACTGCGGATATGTCTAGTTGAGGTTGTTTTTGGGTGTCTTTTGGTCGGGTGCTCGGTGGTTTTGGGGGTCTCTTTATTCTAGCCCTTATAAGGGTTATTGTTTTGGGATTCTCTATTTCTTGTATGGTTTTATTGATTCAATAATTTTTTACCAACATTTAAAATATATATATATATATTATATTTAAATAAAAATTAAATAATCTCTAAATAAAAATTTAACGTTCATATTGCATGCATTAATCTTATATACTATATTTCAGTGATAGAGTAGGATTAGATAACCATATATTAAGTATGAAAGTTGTGTAATATAACTTATGACCTTAAATTGTTAAAACTACTTTACCTTAAAAGTTTTTCACTAATTCTTATGATGCTTAAAAAATTTTCACTAATGCTTGTGATACCACAATTATATAACTTTGAGCTCTCCTTGAAAAGTATCAAGTTCAAACTACGTTAAAGTGTATATAAGTATGTTTAAAAAACAATATATTCACTTAGTTTTTGTTTTAAAGGGCCTAAAATAATGTTTCTCTCTATTTAAATTAGTGATATATATTCTTACAGGATAAACAATTGATGACATAGCTATAATATAGTTGCACCACACTAAGAAAATGAGAATAATTTAAAAACTATTATATATTTATGTAAAAATAAAACCCATCACATATATTGAAATAACATATTTAATAATAATAAATCTTTTAAAATTAAAGAAATGCAAGCTTACTATAATCATAAGAGTGTTGGTATTTTTTTGAGAGGTCCAAAACTCAGACCCCACTTAGTATGAGGAGACCATGATCCTTCATAAAAACCTATGTAAACTCATTGAAAAAAAAATACTTAAAAATTAAGTTTTTTTTTTTATTTTAAATGGAGCACATGTATTTAGACGACAATTTAAGATAGAATATCTAGATATAGTGAAGTGAATTTAAGGCTTTTATTCTTGGCAAGACTTCCAACAACATGCTAAGCATTTCCAAACTTCGTATTTTAAAATATGAGTTTTGAATTTGACAGGAAGTTTTTTAGAAACTTAACATTTAAACCCTTTTAATCTCTTTTGAGAAAGAGACGATTTCCAATATGATATAATTTTTTATGCAATACAATATATAATTTCATTTTTTCTTGAAAACATATCATTTTTTTCTTTAGTAAAATATAATAACTTTTATTTCAAAGTTTAAAACAATTTACAAAATGATGGGTATTTTATACCTTCATATAGACTTTATTAAATAGTTTCATTAGAGCTATTCTAGAATCTCTTGACAATGACTCAAATTTCTTTGAAAAATTTATTAGACCTGTTATAATTAATAGCCTATTGCAAGCCTTCAGTCATCTTATAGAGTATCATTTTGGCACTTAAACCCTATAGTCATTAGTCATCTTAGAAATATGACCTTAATTATCAAAATATATAAATAAAGAACACAAAAGGTGTCTTAAACTACATATTCTATCAAAAGAAAAAAGTATCAAAAGGATGTAGACTAGTCGAATCATAGTCTCACACAATATTCCTTCCTTTAACCAAGTACAGACTAGAATACTCAAGGAAACTATTGATAGACCATTTTCTTCCTCATTTAGTTCTCTATAGATATGTTTATAAGGTATCTCTTCAAATTATGATTCTAACAATTTCACTTGCTCATAATAAGGCCTAAGTATTAAATTTTTCAGCCCTACTAATATTGAAACCCAATCCAACATCAATTTTGAGTCATAAAAAACTTAAAGTTTTGTTATTCCCTATTCCACTACTGTTTTTAACAAAAATATTAAAGCCTTCCATTCTACCACATTATTGATACCTTCACCAAGAGCTAATTTGAAAGTGAATTTGTGATTTTTATCCTAATATAACACTCCTACCCCACATCTATCTAGATTGTTTTGACAAGCTTCATTTAAAAAATCCCAAGACTTTATAATCTCCATTGTTAAACTACCAACCTATCTCGCAACCTTTAATTTTGGGGTTTTTTTATGCCTTCATAAGTATATTTGACCTGAGATTGAACTTGTATAGGTAGAATTTTCTTGCTCTCAAACAACATAGAATTTCTTGCCAACCATAGACCCCATGCCACTATTAATAGAATGCATATGTATCCTTTAAGTCCTTGTCTTTGAAAATTTGTTCCATATTATCCAATAAATTCCCTGTTGGCCACTGTCCCTTCCCCTTAGGTATGGGTAGAATAGACCTCCACACATCTTGAGAAATCGCAATGAAACAGTAGGTGATCCATTGTTTCTTTTCTCTTTTGCACAAATTGTATTGACTTAGACCTTGCCAAGACCTCTTTAGTAGAACATCCCATTTCAACACCTTCTTAGCTAAAGCTAACCAATAATTTTTTTTGATTTTCAAGGTTGCTTTCACCTTCCAAATCTTGCTTCACCACGAAAGGACCTCCTCATTATTATCTTCAAACATTACCTTGTATCCTTCCTTAGTTGTATATTGTCCACTACCTAGGTTCTTTGAAGAGTCTTCTTCTTATCCCAATCTTATAAAAACCATTTTCAAACCCCTTTTCTACTTGTTCCATTGTGCAAATTCATTTCCTTCCAAAATTAATTCTTCTACTAAAAGCCACCTTTGATTCCATAAATTTGTTATGTCCATAGAGGTTGCATATGCCAATACCCTAAGCCCTTGTCGATTTAGATGTTCTATTAAATTTTGAGATAACTAGTAATTTCCCCCATTTTTTAGCTAGGGGTATTTTCCTATTCTTACTTTCTTCCCATTTCCTATTTTCCATATAAAAAAATGAACACTAATGGAAAAGTCTTCCCTAATGGTTTGCAAATGATAGTTACATTGGTCATTGGCTTGATAAGAAGTCTAATCCACTTTTCAAAGGACATGGAATCTAAATATTTCTCCTTGATAACCTCATGTTATAATACTTTACCAGTTATAATTATCCAAAGACTCTTGGTAGCTATTGCTTTCCCAAAGTTATGTATATTCTTACTCTTTCATCCTCCTGTTAATTTATGTTTGGTTATCTTATTCCATTTAACCAAAGACATTGCATCCTTCTCCCTTCTTCCTATCCAAAGGAAATGTAAGCATTTCTTCCTTATTTTTTCCACTTTTTAGATAGGAATATATGTCATGAAGTGCCAAAATACAAGAATAGCTCTCAAAACTAATTTTAACAGTGTTAAACGACCTCTCAATAATAACCATTTATTGCACCATGAAGTTATAAGTTTTCTAGTTTATTGTATAACTTGTTTGTAGCAAAATAAATGACACCAAACACATAAACTGAAAATAAAGCGATTGCAATATAATGAATGATATTTGTATTAAATAGGGGAGCCTTGATCTCCCATTTTTACAATGTTGTTGCCCCAATGTGAAGGGGTAAATATTACAATGCTTTCTTTTACAAAATACAATGCTTTGAAGAATAGTCTCTTGTTCTCCAAGCAGGTTAAACTGGTGTCTTTCGCTCCTCTGCTACAACTTCAAAGGTCAAGTGGGCTTGAGTATCCTGGGAATAGGGCCACTCTAGCTTCAACAACTGCTCAAGGATCTATCTCCTACACATGAAATGCAAACCAAGGTTAGTAGCACCTACAAACATAATCGAAATAAAAATACAAATGAAACCCTTGAAACACTGGCTACAAAAATGAAAGCAATGGTGTAGATAAAAAAAAATCAAAAAAGAATACCTTTCTAACAATTTAAATCTTACTGATCTATATTATCAATGGCTCTGATGCATTTTTAGTAACCGCAGACATGCGGGTAGGTCTGGATAATCATGAGAGGGCAGTTAGGCAACCGTGGGAAGGTAGTTGGGACTGTGTAATCATTGGAAGGTGATTGAGGCTAAGTGGAAAAAACCTTCAAAATAGCACTTTGAGGCCTCGAATCCTTGATCTCCTTGAGATGCATGCAGGCTTATAGCATGATTTTGATATCTTGACTATATGTTATTTCAGTCCTCCTTTGGTTTATGGGATTAATGTGTCTTTATAGGCCCCTTGGGATTTTGGAGGGAAATGGAGGTGGCAATCCAAGATTACTAAGTGGTAAGTTATGACTGCCAAGTGGTAAGCTAGGGCTACCAAATGGAAAGGGAAGTTATAGTGAGTCACCTAGGATGTCTCACTTAATTGGGGTGATGTGGTTAGTGGGGTAGGTGCAAGTGGAGTGAGGTGTGAGGGATGTCCCATGTGAAGGAAAATGGGTGACATGGATGTGTGAGAGGTGGCAAAGGGGTGGTGGGATGTGGCCAAGAAACATGTCTATTGGGTAGGCAGGGTATCCTAGGTATATTTTCTAGATCTAGAAAATTTGGAAAATACTTTTAATGTGCAAGATTTATATGCCTAAGTTTGGACTTAGGCATATATTTTATTATGTAGATTTGGAATGTGCAATGTGAATGTGGTTTTACAAGTGCCTAGGTTTTGGTGTCTATAGATGCCCCTTTTTATACCATGTTGTGTAAAACACAATGCGGTGCAAAAACAAGAGACATATATTCTTATTGGATGGATAAATGGACTTAAATATTATTGACGCACAAGAATGAATGCTTTTTGAAAATTTTGATTTTTATGCTTACCCTCTCAACTAGTGAATGGGTAAAGAATGAAATCCATAAGCCAATTGATAAAATATGGATGATGAAAAGGGGTGGATGTGATGGATGTAAATATTTGAAAATAAAATATCAACTTGATGTCCCAAGTTTGGAGTGATTTTGTGATGTTGTAAATTTACCTTTGGTTGAGGTGCAAAATGATGTGGTAAACGAAAAAACCATTGAGGAAGTTCGGGTGCCCATGTGAATGTAGAAATTCCTACCAAATTATATGGTGTTGAAGTAACTAGGCACTCTAAGAACTCATACACTAGTAATTTTTGGCCATTATTACTAAACTGTGAGTGTATTATTTTTTGCTTTTGTAACCCAACATAAAGGGCTTAATGATAACCTTGTGTAAATCTGGTTGAATAAAATCACACTCTAAGATTGAGGGACCCAACTGATTTAATTCCACATGTGATGATGTTGAATGTTTGAATAAGTGTCATTATGGTGAGCTACCCATCCTACCAGATTGTATGGATAAGAAATCGATGCAACCACCAGGTTTCTAGAGTAACTCACTAGATACAAGGGTCATTTTAAATGATTATGATGTTTGATGATGATTGAATGTATTTGTGTTGATTTGATATGGGTTTTTGTTTGTTGTTTTTTTATTTTTCAACCGTGTGTCTACTTATTGTTATGTATGACAACCACACATTTGTGGTTGGTACCTCCAAACACGGGTGCACAGTTGCATGCACTCGCCAAATGCAGACACACTATTGGCTCCACAAAATATGTCTATAAATATGCATGAGTTGGAAAATTGGATTCTTTTGTACGTTTGAAATTTTTTGAAGCGATTGAGATAGATTGAGTGATGGAGATGACCAGTGAGATGAGCAGAGTGGTTGGTGGGCTGGATTTTAGTAGCTTGACTGGGGCTGGAGTTGGTATGTGGGTGGCAGAAGTAGGATTTTGAGGCCCTTTCTTTTATTTTTGTTTTTGTTGTTTAAACTAAGAGGGGTTGGTAATTTTTTTTATTTGACGATGAAAAACGTGGAGGCAAAATTTTTTCTTAATGAAAATAATGTATAAAAATGTTTTGTGTTTTTATGTTTTTGTATGAGAAAATGCATGAAAATGTTTTTGTGTTTTTTATGTTTTTGAAATGAAAATAATGTATGAAAATATTTTTGTGATTTTATGTTTTTGAAATGAGAGGAATCTAATTTTTTTTTGTTTTATTTTTTATTTTTATGTTTTTGAAATGAAGAGAATGTAAAATGTTTTTGTTTTTTAGTAATGAAAATAATGTAATTTTTTTTTGTGTTTTTATATTTTTTAAATGGAATGAATGCAAAATGTTTTTGTGTTTTTATTTATTTTTTGTTTTTTTTAAATGATGTATGCACTAATCTGGATTTTATTTGTATTTTGTGTAGGTGAAATTTATTGAGGCCCAACATCAATAGCCTTGTATCATATCTCGAGTGTAGAAGACATTGATTGATGATGATTGGAAGTGGCTAGTGCCTATGAGGTTGGATGGTTATGGGTGGGTGGAAGTTGTGAGGGCAGATGAGGAGTACTTGTCTACTTTGGTGGAGAGGTGGGACCCTGATAGGGGGTCATTTTAGCTTTCAATAGGGGAGCTTACTATTACCCTAGATGATGTTTACTGCATATTTCATGTTCTTATCAAGGGTTTACCACTATCGGTTGGACATGATAAGGAACATGAGTTGAGACCTATCTATGGTGATGAGTGGGATGTGGATGTCAGCAAGGGTGGTATTCAATACATTCAGTTGTGTAAGGATGGGAATTTGGGAGTACTTCCTACCTTTGTGATGTACATCTTAGGCAACATGTTGTTGCCTAATAGCATGAGATATAGGTTCCCTTGGAACCAGGTGAGCCTTGTGTTTGATCTGATTTATGAACCCTGGGTTAAGGCTTGGGATTTCGCTCTACTTTGTCAACTATATATGGAGTTCTATGAGGTGAAGAGGCTAGAGAAGAAGGTACTCAACTACAGTTTGCTTCTTCAGCTTTGGTCTTGGGAGCACATTAGGATTACTTGGCTAGAGGTTTTACCTTATGAGTGGGATCATTTGTTTCCTTGTGCTCTTCATTGGTAGACCAACAATGAGGCTCTACAAAATTTCTCTAGTTATAGTAGCCAAGAATATCAATATATGTTTACTACTTTGACTAGTGGTGACATCACTTGGAAACCATGGTGAGGCCTCACTTGGGATGGTGATGCTACACAATTTTAGCAGATTATGCAAGGCAAGTGGCTGGTTGGTCATAATGGGCAAGAGAGAGTTTATCTAGATCTCTTGGGTGATGTGGCTATTTGATTTGGTGTAGGTATTTCTTGATGCTTCAGTCATATATAGGCATCGGGGTGATGAGCTTAGTCTCCCTGTTATTCTTGATCCTTGGATTGTCGATAATGATCATGATGATGAGGCCATAGATGTCCCATATGCAGATGATTATAGGACTATAATTGAGAATGATGTCTAGTTTACTTCATAGCATCCATGGTCATTGAGTTAGGTTGTTGATGATGCAGTGAGTGGTGATGATTGGGATGCTCTTAAGCAGACTCCTCGACTACAAAAATATCATCTCAATAGTGGTAGTAGGGGGCGAATTGGGGTATATGTAGATCAAACTATAGACATTGAGGTCGGGGTTGGTGGATATGGATATGGATATGGATATGGAGGTAGTGGATATGGTGGTGGTGGTGATAGAGGGAAATATCTATCTCTATATCGTATTGAGGAGGATTAGGATGTCCTTCAGGTTGAGCAGGATAGTCTTGGGTAAACTGTAGAGGCTCATGATTTAGATATTGTAAGATTACAGAGTGTATTGGTAGCTTAGGACACTGATATAGCTCAACTACAAAGGGATGTGGATGGGCTATGGAGTGAATCTAGTGGAAGTGGATATGGCTCTGAAGTTGCGACTCTCTGTACTGAGTTACCAGAGTGAGAGGCACATTAGAATTAGGATATATTTATTTCTCGATCACATCTTAGGTACATTCATCTTATGGAAGATAGTCTTGCTTATTATCACATCCTGCTACTTGTTCAACCTTCTTCATAAAATTTTGGCTCTAGCAAGCAAGGTGAGGCTAGGCCTAGTGGTTCACGTTCTCAAACTCCTAGTTTCCATGCTCCTTCAGATTCATAGGGATTAGCTTATGGTCCTCCTATAATGGTGGTTCTATCTAGGAGCTCTTATTATCTATTTTTATAGTTTTAATTTTTTGCTTATGAGCACTAGTGCTCTGATGTATACAACCTTTTGGGAAATTTTTGTACTATACAGTTTATATATATACATACACCTGGCTTTTATTGTGATAATTTGTATTGCACTTTTATTTTATTGTATGTATGGATGCATATGAATGATGTAGTGATTGAGTTAAATTCATGGTGAATATTATGTTCTAATGATCATTTGTATATGTTTTAGACTCTTACTTGATCAACTTTATCTCATTTTTTAATCAGGGGCACTAACATTTGGTATTTTTAAATAAAATAGATTATGGAATGTAATAATAAAAATGGTATGGGATGGTTTGAATAAATGATATAGAATCATTTTATAAAGACTAAAACATACTAGTGATCTCAAACAAACTCATGTAGTATCTCGCAAATGTTCATGATGTTAAGGTTGTCCTAGTGGTTTCAAATTTCTCAAGGACCAACTGTGTGTGCAATGATTTTTCATTTCTCATTATGAGTAAGGTCTAACTAATCAAATGGTAACTTATGCCAACAATCTAGATCATCCGAGAGTTTCCAATGGTTTGTACAAAATAAGGTCGCTAATGTGACATACTTGTCACCATGTGTACAGCTACCTTGTTGCTAGGCAAGTTTCATTCAACCCATTGTTGTAATGAGGATCACCCCTCAATTTTTGAAACACTAAGAATTATAGGGATTCAAGCTCCTTTCCCTTATTTTATTGTATTGTATTTCATATTTTGGGGTTTTATTTTTGATTTTGCTCATTTTTGTATTGGAGCAAAGTGGAATTTTATTGCTTTTGGGATACTTGCTTGTTTTGAGGGGCTAGGGAATTTTATTGCTTTTGGGATACTTGCTTGTTTTGAGGGGCAAGGGAATTTTATTGCTTTTGGGATACTTTCTCATTTTGAGAAGGAGAACAAGGTAATTTTATTACTTTTTTGGGATACTTGCTCATTTTGAGGAAGAGCAAGGGATCTTTTTTTTGTCTTTTTTTGGGATACTTACCCGTTTTGAGGAAGAGGAAGGGATTTTTTTTTTGAAGGATGAAGGAGAGCTTGTCCTTTTTTCAACTCTTTAGCATTCTATACCATGTCCATAATTGGATGAACAGGGGAAAACCTTTCACTTTATGGTATGACTTCATCATTACTAGGGTGCACAATGTTTTAATGTGTTTTGATGTACATTGTTCAAGAGAAAACTTGATTACCTAGGAACAACTTATGGTACCTAAATATGTTTATTTTTTAATGAAGGTTGTTTAAGACACTAGGAGTGGTTGAGTGATTGAAAAAGTGTAGATTTTACTTAGCGACCAATGTGTTATGTGAGATTGGGCGATACTTTCACTACAAGATTTTGAAAATTAAAAGGTGTACATAAAATATTCAATGACTACATAATCATTATTGCTAATTATTATACAGTATATATCCTAGTTTATGTGGACCCTCTAATAATCAAAAGATCATAAGGAAAGTTGAAAATTATTGCAACTGATGGATTGTTGAGTAATATTTTGATGCAAGGTGCCCCTGATTAAGGCAACAAGCTAAGTGGACTAGCAATTACCCAAATTAATTAAATGGTATCTAAGATGAGGAATGGTATTAAAAAATATAAATAATTGAAATACATATATGAAATGTATGTGGAATGCATGGATGTATGCAAAATACAATGAATTTTTTTTAAGCCATGTATACGTACATATTTAGACTGTTCATTTACGTTGGAAATTTGACATCTTTGGTGGAGGGTGTGGAAATAGTCTTGTTCTCATACCTCTCCTCTTGTTGAGTTTTGGAGGAGTTTAGGAAGACCTCTTGCTAAGGATTTCTTTCTTCAAGTTGCATGGAGTATTGGGACTTCATGTATTAAATGGCAGATTTGGCTTGAAAGAAATTGAAGAATTTTTCAATGTAGAAAGTTAATTGTTTATCATATTTGGCAGAGGATTATTGGTATGATCCAAGAAACTATTTCTTCTAAATATCATATCAGTATTCCTTTGGAGCAGTCTAAGATTTTTATGATGCAGGACCTGGGTTTAGTGGAGAATGGCCATCACCCTTATATATCAATCAAGAAGAGAGACCTCAATCAAAAATTGCACAGAGGTGGAATATGGCATCCTCCACATAGAGGGGTGTTTAATATTAATACTGATGGCTCTTCCAAAGGAAATACTAGGTATGCAGGTATTGGTGGTGTTGGGAGAGATAGTAGTGGTGTAGCTCTTTTCATTTTACCCTATTATAAGGGGAAGCAAACTAATAATTATATGGAGGCCCTTGCTATTTATTTTGATTTGGAAAAAGGTTATGCTCTGGGATGAAGAAAGACAATCTGTGAGTCAAACTCTCAAACTATTATTAATTTGTTGAAGACTCATAATATTTCTAATGTTCATTGGAAGTTGGCGTAAGTGGCTCGGTAGATCATTCAAATTTGTTGACATCTAGAGTTTATTTCCTTTGTTCATATTCCTAGGGAATGGAATGGTTTGGCTGATTGCTTGGAAAAATGGGGTTCTGAGTTTTAGAAATACTAGAATTTTAGCGAATGGGATCAACTCCCATTGGATTTTTCTCATCATCTTGCTAATTTTCTTGCTACGGATATGCCTAGTTGAGGTTGTTGTTTTTTGGGTGTCTTTTGGTTGGGTGCTCGATGGTTTTGGGGGTATCTTTCTTCTAGCCCTTGTAAGGGTTATTGTTTTGGTATTATCTATTTCTTGTATGGTTTTATTGATTCAATAAATTTTTACCAACATTTAAAAAAACTAAATATATTATATTTAAATAAAAATTAAATAATCTCTAAATTTAACGTTCATATTACATGCATTAATCTTATATATTATATTTCAGTGATAGAGTAGGATTAGACAACCATATATTAAGTATGAAAGTTTGGTAATATAACTTGTGACCTTAAATTGTTAAAACTACTTTACCTTAAAAAAATTTCACTAATTCTTATGATGCTTAAAAATTTTTCACTAATGCTTGTGATACCACCTTAAAGTGTATTTAAGTATGTTTAAAAAAAAAAAATCATTCACTTAGTTTTTGTTTTAAAGGACCTAAAATAATGTTTCTCTCGATTTAAATAAATGATATATATTCATACACAATAAAAAATTGATGACATAGCTATAATATAGTTGCACCACACTAGGAAAATGAGAATAATTTAAAAACTAGTATATATTTATGTAAAAATAAAAATCATCACACATATTCAAATAACATATTTAATAATAATAAATATTTTAAAATTAAATAAATGCAAGCTTACTATAATTATAAGGGTGTTGGTATTTTTTTGAGATGTCCAAAATTCAAACCCCACTTAGTATGAGGAGACCGAGATCCTTCATAAAAAACCTATGTAACTTATTAAAAAAAAATACTTATAAATTAAGTTTTTTTTTTTTTTTTTGAAGGAGTGCATGGATTTAGATGACAATTTAAGATAGAATATCTAGATGGCAACCGTGGGAAGGTAGTTGGGACTGTGTAATCATTGGAAGGTGATTGAGGCTAAGTGGAAAAAACCTTCAAAATAGCACTTTGAGGCCTCGAATCCTTGATCTCCTTGAGATGCATGCAGGCTTATAGCATGATTTTGATATCTTGACAATATGTTCTTTCTGTCCTCCTTTAGTTGATGGGATGAATGTGTCTTTATAGGCCCCTTGGGATTTTGGAGGGAAATGGAGGTGGCAATCCATTATTTCAAGTGGTAAGTTAGGATTGCCAAGTGGTAAGCTAGGACTACCAACTAGAAAGGGTAGTTATAGTGAGTCACCTAGGATGTCTCACTTAATTGTGGTGATGTGGCTAGTGGGGTGGGTGCAAGTGGAGTGAGGTGTGGGGGATGTCCAATGTGAAGGGACAAGGGTGACATGGATGTGTGATAGGTGGCAAAGAGGTGGTGGTGATGTGGCCAAGATACATGTTTATTGGGTAGGCAAAGTATCCTAGGTAGATTTTCTAGATTTAGAAAATTTGGAAAATACTTTTAATGTGCAGGATTTATATGCCTAAGTTTGGACTTAGGCATATATTTTATTATGTAGATTTGGAATGTGCAATGTGAATGTGGTTTTGCAAGTGCCTAGGTTTTGGTGTCTACAAATGCCCCTTTCTGTACGGTGTTGTGTAAAACACAATGTGGTGCAAAAACAAGAGACATATGTCCTTATTGGATAGATAAATGGAATCAAATATTCTTGACACACAAGAATGAATGATTTTTGAAAATTTTGATTTTTATGCTTACCCTCTCAACTGGTGAATGGGTAAAGAATGAAATTCATAAGCCAATTGATAAAATATGGATGATGAAAATGGGTGGATGTGATAGATGTAAATTTTTGAAAATGAAAGATCAACTTGATGTCCCAAGTTTGGGATTATTTTGTGATGTTGTAAATTTTCCTTTGGTTGCAATGAGGTGCAAAATGATGTGGTAAAAGAAATAACCATTGTGGGAGTTTGGGTGCCCATGTGAATGTAGAAATTCCTACCAAATTATATGGTCTTGAAGGAACTAGGCACTCTAATAACTCAGACACTTTAGTAATTCTTGGTCATTATTACTAAATTGTGAGTTTATTATTTTTTGCTTTTGTAACCCAACAGAAAGAGCTTAATGATAACCTTGTGTAAATTTGGTTGAATAAAATCACACTCTAAGATTGAGGGACCCGACTGATTTAATTCCACATGTGATGGTTTTGAATGTTTGAACAAGTGTCCTTATGGTGAGCTACCCATCCTACCAGATTGCATCGATAAGAAATCAATGCAACCACCAGGTGTCTAGAGTAACTCACTAGATACAAGGGTCACTTTAAATGATTATGATGTTTGATGATGATTGAATGTATTTGTGTTGATTTGATATGGGTGTTTGTTTATTGTTTTTTGATTCGTCAACCATGTGTCTATGATTTGTTGTGTATGTAAACCACACATCCATGGTTGGTACCTCCAAATATGGGTGCACGATTGCATGTGCTTGCCAAATGTAGACACACTATTGGATCCACAAAATATGTCTATAAATATGCATGAGTTGGAAAATTGGATTCTTTTGTACGTTTGAAATTTTTTAAAACGATTGAGATAGATTGAGTGATGGAGATGACCGATGAGATGAGCAGAGTGGTTGGTGGGGTGGATTTTGGCAGCTTGACTAGGACTGGAGTTGGCATCTGGGTGGTAGAGGTAGGATTTTGAGGCCCTTTCTTTTATTTTCGTTTTTGTTTGTGTTTTTTTTTTGTTTTTTAAACTAAGAGGGGTTGGTAATTTTTTTTATTTGACGATGAAAAAGGGGGAGGCAAAAGTTTTTTTAATGAAAATAATGTATAAATTTTTTTTAGTGTTTTTATGTTTTTGTATGAGAAAAAGCATGAAAATATTTTGTGTTTTTTATGTTTTTGAAATAAAAATAAGGTATGAAAATATTTTTGTGATTTTGTGTGTTTATGTTTTTGAAACGAGAGGAATGTAAATTTTTTTTGTTTTATTTTTTTTTATGTTTTTGAAATGAAGAGAATGTAAAATGTTTTTGTGTTTTTGTAATGAAAATAATGCATTTTTTTGTGTTTTTATGCTTTTTAAATGGAAGGAATGCAAAATGTTTTTTTGTTTCTATTTATTTTTTGTTTTTTTACAATGATGTATGCATTGATCTGGATTTTATTTGTGTTTTGTGCAAGTGAAATTTATTGAGGCTCAACATCAATGGCCTTGTATCATATCTCGAGTGTAGAAGGCATTGAATGATGACGATTGGAAGTGGCTAGTGCCTATGAGGTTGGATGGTTGTGGGCGGGTGGAGGTCGTGAGGGCAGATGAGGAGTACTTGTCTACTTTGGTGGACAGGTGAGACCTTGATAGGGGGTCATTTTAGCTTTCAATAGGAGAGATTACTCTTACCCTAGAGGATGTTTACTACATATTTCATGTTTCTATCAAGGGTTTACCAGTCTAGGTTGGACATGATAAGAAACATGAGCTGAGACCTATCTATGGTGATGAGTCGGATGTGGATGTCAGTAGGGGTGGTGTTCAATACATTCAGTTGTATAACGATGGGAAGTTAGGAGCACTTTCTACTTTCATGATGTACATATTAGGCAACATGTTGTTGCCTAATATCATGGGATAAAGGTTCCCTTGGAACCAAGTGAGCTTTGTGCTTGATCTGATTGTTGAACCCTGGGTTAAGGCTTGGGCTCCCGCTCTAGTTTGTCAACTACATATGGAGTTCTATGAGGTGAAGAGGTTGGAGCAGAAGGTACTCAGCTAAATTTTACTTCTTTAGCTTTAGGCTTGGGAGCACTTTAGGATTACTTGGCTAGAGGGTTTGCCTTACGAGTGGGATCACTTATTTTCTTATGCTCTTCATTGGTAGACCAAAAAGGAGGCTATCAAGTTTCTCTAGTTGTAGTGGCTAGGAATATCAATATATGTTTACTAATTTTATTAGTGGTGACATCACTTGGAAACCATGGTGATGCCTCACTTGGGATGGTGATGTGACACAACTTCAACAGATTAGGCAAGGAAAGTAGTTGGTTGGGAATCATGGGCAAGAGAGAGAGTTTATCTAGTTCTCTTGGGTGATGTGGTAGTCTGATTTAGTGCAGGGATTTATTGATGCTTCAGTTGTATATAGGCATCAGGGTGATGAGCTTAGTCTCCCTGTTACTCCTGATCCTTGGATTATAGATGATGATCATGATTATGAGGTCACAGATGTCCCATATGTAGATGATGTTGGGACTATAATTGAGTATTATGTCTAGTTTACTTCATATCATCCATGGTCATTGAGTCAGGTTTTTGATAATGTAGTGAGTGGTGATGAGTAGGATGCTCTTAAGCAGACTCCTCAGTTGCAAAAATATCATCTCAATAGTGGTAGTAGGTGGTGAGTTGGGGTATATATGGATACTATAGACATTGAGGTCAGGGGTGGTGGATATGGATATGGATATGGAGGTAGTGGATATGGTGGTTGTGGTGATGGAGTTAAAGATATATCTCTATATCATATTGAGGAGGATTGGGGTGTCATTCAGGTTGATTGAGATAGTCTTGGGTAGATTGTAGAGGCTCATGATGTAGATATTGTGAGATTATAGAGTGTGTTGGTATCTTAGGACACTGATATAGCTCAACTACAAAGGGATGTGGATGGGCTATGGAGTGCATCTAGTTGAGGTGGAGATGGCTCTAAGGTTATGACTCTCCATACTAAATTAACAGAGTGAGAGGCACGTTAGAATTAGGATATATTTATTTCTTGATCACATATTAGGTACATTCATCTTCTAGAGGATAGTCTTGCTCAACATCACATCCCGCTACTTGTTCAACCTTCTTCATCAAATTTTGACTCTAGTAGGTGAGGTGAGGCTGGGCCTAGTGGTTCATGTTCTCAGGCTCCTAGTTTCCATGTTCCTTCAGATTCATAGGGATTAGGTTATGGTCCACCTAGAGATCATGGTGGTTCTAGTTAGGAGCTCTTATTACCTCTTTTTTTAATTTTTAAATTTTTTATTTTTTGCTTATGAGCGTTAGTGCTCTAATGTATACAAACTTTTGGGTAATTTTTGTACTATAGAGTATATATATATACATACACATGGATTTTTTTGTGATCATTTGTATTGCACTTTTGTTTTATTATATGTATGGATGCATATGAATGATGTAGTGATTGAGTGAAATTCATGGTGAATATTATGTTCTAATGATCATTTGTATATGTTTTAGACTCTTGCTTGATCAAATTTATCTCGTTGTTTAATCAGGGGCACTAAAATTTGGTATTTTTAAATGAAATGGATTATGGAATGTAATAATAAAAATGGTATGGTATGGTTTGGATAAAGTATATAGAGTCATTTTATAAAGACTCAAACATACTAGTGATCTCAAATAAACTCATGTAGTATCTCGCAAATTTTCATGATGTTAAGGTTGTCCTAGTGGTTTCAAATTTCTCAAGGACCAACTGTGTGTGCAATGATTTTTCATTTCTAATTATGAGTAAGGGCTAATTAATCAATTGGTAACTTATGCGAACAAGCTAGTTCATCTGAGAGTGTCCAATGGTCTATATAAAATAAGGTCGCTAATGTGACAGACTTGTCACCATGTGTATGGCTACCCCATTGCCAAGCGGGTTTCATTCAACCCATTGTTGTAATGAGGATCATCCCTCAATTTTTGAAACCCTAAGAATTCTAGAGATTCAAGATCCTTTCCCTTATTTTATTGTATTGGATTTCATATTTCGAGGTTTTATTTTTGAGTTTGCTCATTTTTGTATTGGAGCAAAGTGGATTTTTATTGCTTTTGGGATACTTGCTTGTTTTGAGGAGCAAGGGAATTTTATTGCTTTTGGGATACTTTCTCATTTTGAGAAGGAGAGCAAGGTAATTTTATTGCTTTTTTGGGATACTTGCTCATTTTGAGGAAGAGTAAGGGATCTTATTTTTTGCTTTTTTTGGGATACTTACCCATTTTGAGGAAGATTAAGAGATATTTTTTTTTGAAGGATGAAGGAGAGCTTGTCCTTTTGTCAACTCTTTAGCATTCTAGACCATGTGCGTAATTAGATGAACAAGGGAAAACATTTCACTTTATGGCAATAGAAACTTATGACTTCATCATTACTAGGGTGCACAATATTTTAATGTGTTTTGATGTGCATTGTTCAAGAGGAAACTTGATTGCCTAGGAATAACTTATGGCACCTAAAGATTTTTTTTATTTTTAATGAAGGTTTTTCAAGACACTAGGAGTGGCTGAGTGATTGAAAAAATGTAGATTTTGCTTAGAGACCAATGTGTTATGTGATATTGGGTGATTCTTTCACTACAAGATTTTAAAAATTAAAAGGTATACATAAAATAGTCATTGACTACATAATCATTATTGCTAATTTTTATACGGTATATATCCTAGTTTACGTGGATCCTCTAATAATCAAAATATCGCAAGTTACAAATTATTGCGGCTGATGGATTGTTGAGTAATGTTTTGAGGCAAGGTTCCCCTGATTAAGACAACAAGCTAAGTGGACTATCAATTATCCAAATTAATTAAATGGTCTCTAAGATGAGAAATGGTATTAACAAATATAAATAATTGAAATGCATATATGAAATGTAGGTGGAATGCATGGATGTATTTAAAATACAATGATTTTTTTTTAAGCCATGTATACGTACATATTTACATTTTTCACTAAGCATAGAATACCTTTATGTGTTTAATATTTAATGTCCCAGGTTCCAATGTTGCCTCTAAATTTGCAATTCTATATAATCCTGGACACAAATTTTTATTGACAATGTATGGACATAACTAATTAGCCACAAATTTATCTCTCAAGTGCGGCAATGCGTTGGTATTCTATTCATTCTCTTTAAGAATGAGATCTCCTACTTGGAATTCATGAGGATGGACTTTTGCATAATAAGCATGCTTTATGTGATCTTGATACACTCACAAATGCTCTAAGACATTGATTCATTTTTTATCAAAGAGTGTGATTTTGTCAAGACGTGCTTGTCTAGTTGTGTCATCATCCATAAATTCTTGTAATGCAACTTGTAAAGAAGGTATGTCGATCTTAAGAGGCATGATTACTTCGGCTCCATAGACCAATGAAAATGGATTTACCCCTATTGGAATTTGTATGCTTGTTCTAAAAGCTTATAATACTAAGGGAATTTGTGTATGCCAATATCTATGGTTCTCTTTGATAAGTTTCTTGAGAATGGCTATCAAGATCTTATTGGTTGCTTCAACTTTTCCATTTGCTTGTGGGTAATAAGGAGTCGAGAAACTATGTTGGATGTTATATTTGTTGCATAGTGCTTGAACATACTTGTTTTTAAAAGGCTTTCCATTATCAAAAATTATCTTTGAGGGAATCCCAAAATGATAGATAATAGATTCTTCATTAGGAGGAGGTGGATTGGATGAAGAATCCACTCCCTCATATATAAATTTAATCATGTTTAGATCTATAGAGGGGGAAATTTCCCTACCACATATAATTCCCCCAAAAAACTATATCTACAAAGATAGAAAGCCTTATGGGGTGAACCACGAGGGTTGTGTTGTTATCTACACTCGATGCTAGGGGTAAGGGTTAACCAGGAATAGTTTTAGGACTCACTCCATGTCCTCAAGATTTTGATATAGTTTGATGTGTTCAGTTTCAAGCAATCACCTAAGTTTGGTCTTTCTAAATAGATACTATGAAATATAAAGGACAATGCAAAAAACAAAATTCAAGAATACAAGAGCTAACCTAATATGATTATTTCTTTGAATGCTTGCTAACCTAGGGTTATATCCAGAAAATCTTTATAGCAAGGACACAAGATAAATGCACAATATTAACCCTAGATGCATACTAAATGCTTTTCACTTTCATATGCCTAAGAATCAATATTCAAATCATATATTCAACCAATAAAATAATTAGAGTACTTATCTTGACTGGTGGTTGATTTAGTTTTTTCTGCCTCTTGTCCAATGATATCAAAAATACATGTTTTTGCAAGATAACTTATGAAACACTTGAAAATGGGGTTAGCATTAGAGGGTCTTCTTAGGCCACTATACAACAATGCTTGGAGGTGCATCAGTAAATCCCCCTAGGTCCTTTTAGATGACCTTTGGAAATAAAAGTAAAAATTAACCTTTGGAGAATTAATCATAAAATAATAATGCAACAGTAGAGAAATAGATCAAATCTCAGGCCTCAACGGACTAAATGCTTGTCCCTTTCCTGGTGCTTTCAGTGGCATAAAAGGTTTAAAATTATTGTGGCATGGTGGTTATAGGGGTAAACTATGTGAAGATCTGTGTGGTGGCTTCCGGGATGGACAACGCAGAATACTATGGCGGCCATAAAAAAGCTAGACAACCTGCTCGAATTTGTGGTGGCTATCGATTCCACCATGTAAATTAAAAAAACAATAGAGAAAACCCTACAGGTGAAGTCACTCTCTATTATAATGGGGTGCGATCTCACTTTTGTGAGTAAAAACCCTAAATTAGGGTTAGAAAAGTTGCACCTCACTGGGATAGGGCACTATTTTGCTTCAGAGATACAAAAAATAAAAGATAAATGTGTAGCATAAATAAATGTAGGAAACAAAGTGCGCACAACCTGATGGATGATGCATAAGTAGAAAAAAGAGATCGAGGTATCTAAATGGATACTCTCTTTCCTTTTGAACTACAACATGAATCCACCAAACCACATAGTAATCTAAATCAATGCAACAGAAGATCAAATCCAAAATTCACACTTTAGGGTTAGCTTGTAGAAGAAACAGGAAGCAGAGTGAAAGTAAAAATATGAGCACAAGTCAATCATGCTTAATTGTGTATAATATCGATCACATTCTTATTATTGAAGGAGTGAGATTAATCCCTCCTTTTATAGATAAAAATTGGGGTGAAAGAGGTGAGAAAACAAACACAATCTGATGCCAAGCACGTGGGAAAAGGTTAAACCTGGGTTTTATTAATTAAAATCCTAAAATAGTGAAATTGTACCCCATGTCTATGGGGGTATGATATCTCTTCTGTGAAGTCACACCCCATCATAATCGAGTACAATTTTATTTAAAGTCTAAAGAAAGGCAAGGTAAGGGGAAAATAGGCTTACTCTTGTATTCTTAGGGGCTCTAAGAGGGAAAAATGTAGACATGGAAAATTGACCCACTTTAAGTGGAAAATATTCCTTAGAGCCCCTAAGAGGTTAGCTCTTGTATTCTTAGGGACCTCTTAGGGGCTCTAAGGAAGATTTTCCACTAAAAGTGAGTCAATTTTCCATGTCTACATTTTTCCCCCTCTTTGATGCATTTAAGGCCAAGTAAATATGTTATAGAAAGGATGTAGGCACACTCACTAGAAGAAGACAACAAGCAAAAATAGGATGGCTAGTTTATAAGAAAGGGGTGATGCAAAAATGGTGTCATTCTAAAAATTTTCTTGTTTTACATGCAAATTGAGGCATTAGGGATATTAATGCTTTTGTAGGCCAAGGTGTCCCCTCAAGTTTTTATGAATATGACATATCTCATAAAAAATCAAAAGAACTGGTGCAGAAGAAGAAAGAGAGAAAAACAATGAAAACTAGAGAAAGCAATGGTAACAAACAAAGTTTAAAAAGGGTGAAAAAGGTAAAACCTTATTTCATTTTTACAGTGTGTTGGCAAAGATAGAGCCATAGGGAATAAAATAAATTGCTTTACCATTTTATTGAGTAGTGGTCACGAGGGGCGAAACCAGGGCATAAGAGCGGGTAAGTACCAAATTCCTCCCTCTTGATACACGTTTTTATTAGTTTTTCATGGATTTAGAGGGTAATATTAGGGAAATTTCACCATTTTAGATGGTGATTCTTGCACTTGACCTAGGTGTGATTTTTTGACCTGACCATGATATTGCTCTAGATGAAGAATGATGAAATCACGCACAGATAAAATCGAGCGTGATTTTGTGAAACCGTACCTCCTATATGGAGGGTGCGATTTTGCCAAAGACTAAAAGGAAAAAAAAAAAAGCAAAAAAATAAACATAGGAGAAAAAATAGGGAAAACAAGCAACTATGAAGTGCAAATTATAAAATTATGATCAACTTTGTGTTTTGATTTGAAATTATGGGTTTTATTATTTTTATTTTAATTCATGAAACTAATTTAATTTTACTTGTTTGTGGATGCAACTAGGTATCCTTGAAAGTCAAAAGTGGAGGGTGGGGGCTTTGGCAGCAGAGATAGATGTATTAGGATAGGTTGGGAGAGATAATATAGATGCAGTGGTGCTAGACCACCTAGCAAGGATGCCTCACATTGATATAGATAGGTCTATGTTGATAGCCCTAGCAGAGAGGTGGTACCCGGAGTCCTCTACTCTCCAGATACCCATAAGATATCTCACCATTACACTGGAGTATGTGTGGTGGATTTTGTGGATCCTTATCATAAGAAAAGTATTTTATAGAGCACAAAGATAGGTGGCCACACTATAGCAGTTCTCAATAGGGTTTATCCTCTAGGTGCAAGAGAGCACCATATTAGTCGATGATCTAGTGGGCCATTATGGGGCACATCCTCTGACTGCCATGCTCTATGGGGTTGTGGTTGGGCTACTAATGTGCCATACCAGTAGGTGATACTTACCATGGGTGATGGTGGGAGTAGTGGCAGACGTGCGTGATCAGAGGGTTTTATTCACTTGGGATCCATATGTGTTGACTCACCTATATAGGACATTGTATAATATCATGTATAAGTGGCGTACAAGATTGGTATGTATGACATTGCTCTAGATGTGGTGATAGGAGCACATCATGGTATGAATACTAGAGGCACTACCGAGCCACTACCTAGCTTGGAGTGGCTAGTGGTATATAGGTGGTCGAAGTCCTTGGAGAGGACCATGAGGGCCTATGTAGGGAACTTGCCACTAGCAAGGTGGGTGATTGACAAGCTTAGAGAGGCAAAGATCTTCTGGAGGCCATGGTAGCTTCACCTGATATGGGCTAAGGATAGGATAAAGCCATCCAATATATGAAGGATCAGGTGGCTGAGGTTGAAGAAGGGGGAGTCAAATATCTTCAGATTTTATTGTCCTTCGATAGCATAAGATATTATAGGGAGTCCTAGATCTAGGGGACTACTAATATCGAAATGTGACCAAGGACCTAGAAAGGGTAGTAGATGAGCTAGATATCACTAAGTGGGCTGAGGAGGATATGGATAATACTCCTTATATCAACCTAATATTAGACAATGTAGGAGTATATTTCAAGTATAGGCGATGGTATAAAGGAGTTATACCCAAAGTATCTCCTTACTAGTACCAATACAGAGGCACCAAGTGATGGACCTGGGCATGCAATGAGTATTCTGAGAGGTAGCTCACTGAGCCACATAGAGAGCACAACATAATACTACTACTATGAGATAAATACTAACTCATTTTTAGATCATAGTGGTAGAGGAGGTCATCCAAGCAGTAGGGACCAAAGAAGGGGGTTGAGGTATACCCACACAAATAGGGAGGCTACAGATCAAACATCCTAGAGAGGCCTCTATATCTATAGTACTGGTAGGTGAGAGCTAGGAGGGAAGGGATATAGAGGATCTATGAGCACAGGTAGCCCCTCTAAATATCCACATGGCCCAGGTCCATGAGGATAGGGCCAGGAGGCTAGAGGATCTACGAAGGTCATTGAGCACCAAAGAGGGTGAGAGGTACATGGATCGAGAAGAGTTCAGATGGCTCCAGGGAGAGATGTCTCATCTAGATGAAGAGCACCATAGAGCTAGGGTAGAGGGGATGGCTATAATTGAGAGTAGCTAGACAGAAGGTGCGGTGTAACTTCTTCAAGTAGAGTTGCGATGGATGGGAGAGAGGTTGGAGATAATCCTTCAATGAGCTATGTTTTAAGAGATGGCTTACTATGTAGCTATCCCATAAGATCATAGGATGTCACTTCCTCAATCCCTACAATTGGGGAGTATATCAAGGTCTCGTTCATGGACGACATCGATATTATGGTAGTTCGTGTCACACCCTAGGTTGTCTCCTCCTCAGGGTGGACCAGAGGGAGTTGGCTCTCAGAGCTAGGAGAGAGAGAGGATTAGGGATCAGGATAATGCACCAACTTTTGGATTGTGGTGTACATCCCTGGGTTGAGTGTATCAAGTCTATATTGTGGTGCACCAACCTAACATGGGGATGATGTACTCTTTTTCTCTTGAGTAATATATAGTTGCTTTTATTATTTTACTTGTGTGTAATGCATTTTTATTTAATTTATGTTTCATGTATCCAAATTATCTTAATGTAAACTATATGAAAATATATGGATGCAAAAGGAAATAAAGGAGAAGGAGAAATATGAAGAAGACAATCAAGAGAGAAAAAGAAAGAAGGAGAAGAAATAAGAGGAAAGAAAAAGAGAGAAAGTAGACAAAGAAGAGGAATAGGAAGAGGAAAAAAAGAAGAAGAAAATCCAAAGCTCAACCATTTAAAAAGAAGAATAACTAATTACCCATAGCATGGAACTAGCGTAGGTTGCAAGGAACCAATGTAGTTATATACCATAGATAATTTCAGAAAGAGAGCAAGACCTGCTATAGGTTTAGCACTTGCAGTGGTATAAAAAGATATGTGGAGTTTGACCCACTATGGGTGGTTTCTTCCTTATTGACTACTATGAGGTATTTACCCTCTAGGATGTATATGGAGGTCTACTAAACTGATGAAGGAGCTTATCCTATAATGGGATGTTAAGCCTACTAAGTCAAAAGAGAGTATGACCTGATAGAAGATTATAGATTATGTAATACCCGGTAGGATGTATAAGTATCCCATGTGGGGTGTAATATGTAGATAAATAGTATGCAACTATTATCCTAGATAGGTATCTTAAAAAGAATTTATAAATAAAAGCATTATCATGATAAATAAATTGATAGAATAAGAAAAAGCAATCATAATAAGAAGGAAGGGAGAAAGCCCTAGGGGGGATCTTCCTAGGTATCATAGTCCTAGTCAGAAGTGCAATGTATGTGAGCTATGTCCTAACTAGGTATCATCACATGCCATTGTCACAAAATCCTTGAAAATCTATATGAGCAAGCAGTCATGAACAATCAATCATGCAATTATGATAGTCAATCATGCAAGGTGTTTTGTAGATGTCAAACAATCATGCAAGGATGACAAGAAACAATGCAATATGAGCAAGCAGGTGGATGCAATGGGAATGCTAATGCAACTAAATGAAAAATTATTTTTTTTTTCCTTTTTTATACAGGATTGAAATCAACGCAAAGTCTAAATGCATCATTCATATTATTAAAATAAATTAGCATTCCATGAGGTGTCAGATCGAAGATATCCCTAAGAGTTTTATTCTATCCAAGGCCCTTCTTTGGACATCCATGGTGTGATAATAAACACATCTTCTTACAACATCATTCTTTTTAGTAAAACAAACATTATATAAAGATCCATCATTCTCTTGCATAGAAGCAATGTCATATTTAAAACAAATAGAATCAATTATTTTATAAGACATTAGATTTGGAGGAGAAGCACAATTAATGCTTTTATTTTCATCTATTATCATCTTTTGATATTCTATATATTCTGCATAATTCAAAAGATGGTCATCATCCTCAAAAGGTAAAGTTTAATTTTTATTAGGTATAAAACCTATACCACATATCCTAGGCCAAATATCAATATCCAAAGGTTCTTGAATACCTTTCTGTTGTGTTCCCAATCCTTTACCTACATATTCCATACTATATAGGATCTTCTTAGAAAGGGGATAATCACTAGTGAGATAGCATTGAGTAAAATAATGCTCACTAGGATATGGATTGCTACCATGAATATTTTCTTTGAAGGCAGTCCCTCTGAAGACAAAGGTACACATGCCAAGGTGCACAACATTACCATTATTATGGGGCAGATCCATAGTTTAGGGTGATGATGGTAGCTTGGTGGGATCCACAAGAGGCTTTTGAAGAAACTAATTATCATGATCCAAGGATGAAGAATAGGGTTTATGTTCCTAACTCACTTTTAAATTTTGAATATGCTCTAAAATTTGAGATGAGGAACATGGAGAAATTGTTGAAGAGATAGAGGGACAATAGTAAGATTCAGATTGAGCTAACTCTATATTTGAACAAAATTTAAATGGTCGAGGATCACCCAAAATGGTGATAACTTGATTCTTAAATTCAAATTTGAGATATTGATGAAAAGTAGAAGGGATGACCTTCATCGCATGAATCCAAGGTCGCCCAAGAAGAATATTAAAAGATGCAGGACAAGAAACAACATAAAATAAAGTATCCAATATTTTTGTCCCCACATTTAATGGAAGAGATATGACACCACATGCCTCTTGGGACTTATTATTGGAAGCTTTAATAAGGATATCAAATTTTGTTAAATCTTCCTCTTTTAACCCAAATTTTTGAAAGAATTGATATGTACACAAATTGAGGGATGAGCCATTATCAATAAAAAATTATTTGATAAGGGTATCCCCAATAAGTGTAGTGATGTAAAGTTATGAATATCCATGTAATTTTGAGTAAGGTTTATCATCATCTGAGAATGAGACATGATGTATTCCAAAATAACCTATGGCATAAACTATGGCATCAGGGGTAACATCTGGAGAAATAGATTGTTGTTTTAAAAATTCTATTAAAGAATTTCAATGATTAGGAGAAGTCTACAAAATTTCTAAGACTAATATATTTTTTGGAGTATTAGCCAACTGCTTTTGAATATCAAATGAAATCTATGACTGTGGTATCAGTACTATAGGTGGAACTCTTGTAGCTAAATATTTTCTCTGATTCTCCTTTAAAATTGAACTGGAATGTGGTGTTGAACTCTATCCTTGCTTATTTTAAGATTGTTTCCTTGTAGTTATCCCAACCATACCAACAACATTACTGTGACGTAAAGAATCATTTTGATGATCCACTTGGTTGGTTGCTTGTTGATCATGCTTTCGTAATGGATCCTTGAATATTCCCATGTCTTGATTTGTTATTGGGGCTTGTTGAATAGGAGCTTTATTACTTAAAGTTTAGGAATTTCTTAAACCAATGTGTCCTACATCAATCAAATCTTGAACCACATGTTTCAATTTCTTACAATAATTTATCCAATGTCCTTCTACTTTGTGATATGTGCAATATTGACCTGCTTATACCAATGAGTTGTAGTGTCTGACTATCTTACAAGAGGTATTTTAATTGCATTAGCTTATAATAATTATTTCAAGACTACTTGCATAGGTATATTAAGTCTGGTAAAATTCCTTTGAGGAGGTTCCACTTTTATGGCTAACTCAATTGCTTGATCAAGAGAGGTAACAGTAGTATTTTCTAGTGCATATGATATTTGTTCTTGTAAATTACTAATGAATATATAAAAAATATCATTTTTAGACATAGGCTATCTTAATCGTCCAACTAAACTTCTCCAACGAGCTAAGAATTTTGAAAAAATTTCTTCTTTATTTTGCTTCAAGTCATATAGATCTCACATTGTCACTTCCTTTTTAATATAAGCACTAAATTGATTAACAAATATTTTTGCAGTCTTCTCAAATATTTTTAAAGAATAGTTGGACAACCCATAATACCATTCCAATGCAACCCCAACAAGACTCTTTGGAAGTATTTTCAATAGAAGCATATCATCATAAACAAGATCATGGTAAGCTATCCTGAATCTGCTTAGATGTTCTATTGGATCTTTTGTTCCTTTATAGATTGGTAAAGCTAGCATAGAAAAATTCTTAGGATAAGATCTAGTAGCAACAATAGGATCAAATGGCTGAATACACATTTCCTTATAATTGTATGTAAACCTTGAAGGTTGAATCATATCCATCCTTGAAACCAACTGATTCACTATATTTGCCAAATTTTACATTTCTAAATCATGTGTATTCCCAATATTCCCTTGACTTAGGTTGGACATGAGAAGGTTGTTGTTATATGTGGTGGCTTGTGAGAATGGAAGATTAACTTGTTGTGGAATAGAAGCAATATTATTGACATTAGAAGATAAAGGAGGAAACTAAAAATAATTTTGGGTGCTATTACTAGTTGGAGGAACAGGTGGATTCCATCCAACATTGGTGGTATTAGTAGTAGCACAAGTCACTTGTTTCTTTAGATTACTAAGATGCATAGGTTGATATATGGGATTATCATGATTAAGCATAGGAGACCTAAAGGGAGAAGGAGTAGCATCATCTTTTTCAAGATAAGCTTCTTGTTCTATATATTCCAATAGCTTCCCCTAATGAGATTTTATGATTTTCCAAATATGATCAAATGATGAGAATACAAAGCTACCATTGGGTCCAGCATAAGTATTATGATTAGTTTCAATTTCCATATTTACCTCTTCTTGATATTTTGGACCTACATTAGGGTCTTCCCTATTTATCTAGTCATCTTCCAAAGGAACATAATCAAATTCTAATTGTTTCCTCTGACTTCTAAGGAAGGGAGCCATTTAGAAGTAGTGAAAATAGTCATGGGAAAACACAAACACATACATTTTAATTTATTTAATAATTTTCAAATAAAATTAATGATATTTTTTAAATTTTTTAAAAGAAAGGAGGTATTCACGTTAGGTTCACCAAATATGTAGAGGGGAAAAATTGCCCTACCACGTACAATTCCTAAAAAATGGTAGATTCGCAAAGATAGAAAGCCTTATGGGGTGAACCATTGGGGTTGTGTATACAATCAGTGCTAGGTGAAAGGGTTCACCAGAAATGGTTTTGGGACTCACTACAAGTCCTTAGGATTTTGGGATAGTTTGATGTGTTCAGTTTCAAGCAGTCACCTAATTTTGGACTTTCTAAATCTATACTATTAAATATAAAGGACAATGAAGAAAATAGAATGCAAGAATACAAGTGCTAACCTAATATGACTATTTATTTGAATGCTTGCTAACCTAGGGTTTTATCCAGAAAACCTTAAAAGCAAAGACACAATATAAATGCATAGTATTAACCCTAGATGTTGTTGGATATTTTGAGTCCCTAAGTCAAAGTTTCTATTGATGTCACCAGATGAGGTCATAAGCAATTTCAGCAGGAAATAAAGGTGATAAAGATGGTTATTTGATATCCAGCAAGAAGAAGGAAAAAGATCGAGGGAAACGGTGCAAAAAACAGAAGTTAAAAAGGAGTTCTAATATTTATTTTATAAATTATTTAAATTCAGCATGAATTTAAATTTTATAAATAAATATTAAAGGTACTTTATCGAAGGATTAATATTATAATGGTGGTTATTATAATATTAAAATTGTCATGGTGAAAACCCAAATAAAATAATTATAATCCCTATTATAATATTTTATAAGGCAAGGGGTTTTATAAAGTCCAAAAGTAATTTTTATTAAAACCCAAGGTTGGGTTTACTAAGGCTTTTGAAGCCTTAAAGCGCTGACGTAATGCATTTCAATAAAAGAACCGAAGTCTAGAAAAAGTAGGAAGGGCAATATAAATACATGCCCAAAGTTATTTATTATCTATCCTTGCTCAATTGATTATTGAGTTGCACATGCGAAAAATGAGCTCATGGTTAAAATGTTTGGAAAGGAGAGTACAAGATAATGCAGAGAGAGACCACTCCCAATTCACATTGGGCAGTGTGTCCTAGTCACAGCTTGGAAAGCATGAAGGCATTGGTAGCACACATGTCATGCGTTTGATTCTTGCGAAGAAGTTTTTGGTGGATTTTTTATGGAAGCGCCAAGGCACACGTTTTTAAACGTGGTCAATAAAAGTGCAAAGAGGAAGCACGTGGTGCTTCCCCCTTTGCAAATGATCATGTAGCTTGTGTGGCAACCTTAGCCACATCTACGGTGCTCGCGGTGAGGGCAAGATGCGGGGTCAAATCCCCTTGAGGCAAGTACATTTTTTGTGTTAATTAATTTTATGGTTATGCCCTAAGATTGGAGTGATAAGGATGTTATAAGGTTTATTAATGTTTTAATAAAATTTGTTAATTAGAGGATGTTGTGATTATTTCTGAAGGTGAAGTGTTGATAATTATTTGAGCTTTATTATTTAGAAAGTGTTATTTTGAGAGTTATATTTTATGAGGTATAAGGAGTTATGGTAAAGTGTTAATTGAGATTTATTTTGAGACTTGTTTATTATTATTTCTGATAAGGGTTTTCTTCTAAAAGGACTTTGGTGGATGTGAAAATTAATTTGGAGTAAAAAGGTGTATTTAAAGTTTTATTTTACATTGTGATTTTAATTGAAGTCCTCTAACCCTTATGTGAGTTTGGAAAAGAGTTTTTGTGAAGTGTGGAAGATTTGGTGGACAACTTCTTGGCAACAAAAATGTATAGGTAAAATTATTCTCTATTGAATTGGTTGATTGGCTTGATTAAAAATTAAGTTTGGAGTGAAAAGGAATTGATTAGGGTTTTATTTTTGAAAGTGGTTGAGTTAATACTTCAAGGTTTTCTGAATTGAGAGTTGTGATTAAGCCTTGCTTTATTAGCATTGTTGTTGAAGCCAATTGGTTATGCAAAGAACTTGAATTTGAGTTAGAAAATAACATGAGTATCATTGTTATGTATGATTTGTTGTTGAGTATTGTTGGAAATATTTTGAGTTGGTTGATATATGTTTGGACTAGGGTTTTTGAGAAAGGGTTGTTCCTTGAGGTGATTGGTTAAGTAGAGTTGGTTGAGCCTAGTCAAGTGGATGTGAAGTGGTTATTCAAGTTCCATGAAATAAACTATTCTATATTCTGATTTGAGTTGAGATTGAGCTTTGAGAATAGAACATATTGAGTCTTTAACAGTTCTCTTTATGCTTCTATGAGATTGTGTTGAGAAAGTAATTGAGTATTGAGTATAGAACATATTGAGTCTCTAAAAATTCTCTTTATTCTTCTATGATATTGAGTTGAGAAATTAATTGAGTATTGAGGATAGAACATATTGAGTCTTTAACAATTCTCTTTATGCTTATTTGAGATTGGACAAGTTCTATGTGGAATTGTTAAGCTGATTTGAGGCGAGTCTTTAAGAAGGCTTGTGGACTGAATTTTTGTGGAAGCTTGCAATATAGATATGAGCAAGTCCTAGAGAGGACTTTTTGAGCAAAAATTGGACAAGTTATGTGTGAGCTTGTTGAATAGAGTTGTACATATTTTGTGTGGACCTATTGAGCATAGTTGTACATGTTCTATGTGGACATGTTGAGCAGAGTTGCACAAGTTCTGTGTGGACCTGTTGAGTAGAGTTGTACAAGTTCTATGTGGAACTGTTGATCAGATTTGGAAAAGTTTTGAGTGGACCTATTCAGCAGATGTGGACAAGTTATGAGTGGACCTATTGAGAAGAATTGGATAGATTCTAAGTGGACCTATTGAGCATATTTGTGCTAGACCGAATAAAATATGTTTAGTGCAAGATATTGAGCAGATTTATGCTAGACCAAATGAACTGTGTTTAGTGCAAGAGATTGAGTAGATTTGTGCTAGATCGAATGAACTATGTTTAGTGCAAGATATTGAGTAGAGTTGTGCTAGACCAAATGAACTATGTTTAGTGCAAGAGATTGATCAGATTTGTGCTAGACCAAATGTACTAAGTTTAGTGTAAGATATTGAGCAGAGTTGTGCTATACCAAATGAACTATGTTTAGTGTAAGATATTGAGAAAATTTGTGCTAGACTGAATATACTGTATTTAGTGCAAGATATTGAGCAGAGTTGTGCTAGACCGACTGGACTATTTTTAATACAGTATTGAGACAAAGCTTTGGAGGTGACAGAGCAGAGAGGACAGAGACTCCAATGGATAGATATCCATCAACCATGACATTGAGGACAATTATTTTGAGTGAGGACAAGAGTATTCAAGTGGAGAGATATCCATAGTTAGTGCAGTGGAGGCAGTGTCTTCTAGAGGATCACTAGCCAGAGCAGAGGAGAAGGATTTCTCCTATGGATAGAGATCCACAAACCAGATTTAGGGGATCAACATCTCCTTTGGACAGAGGTCCATAAACATTATAATAGGGAAAGGATTCCCATGAGATTATTTGAGAAATATTTAGAAGAAATATTTTATCCATGGAGGTAGCCATCTTTGGGTGAACCATGTTAAATCTATATATTTATTGTGTGTGATGATTTATGCATTGCTTTTCTTATTGCTATTGATATTGCCATTGATTATATTGATTAATACTATTTAGGAAAGAAAAGTAAAAAGTGGTCTTATATGTTTCACCCCCTCCTCTCAGTATAAGCTTGTGTTCTTCAATTGGTATCAAATCTGGTTCCTTCAGAAAGGGTTCAACAACTTGAAGGAAGATCTTGCAAGAACACAAATGGCAAAAAAAGGCAAAGATAAAACCATGAGACACAAGAATAAAAGAACACACATGGTCATGAAAGAAAAGGAAGATGAATTTAATATTGTTGTGTTGGGAGGAAAAATAGAAATAGATTCAAGATATGAATCAAGTAATATGGAGAAATCTCTAGACTGATAAATTTGTGTACTAGATGTGGAAACACAGGTCACCATGCAGCTTATTGTCCACAAGAATGTTTTGTTTGTGGTCAACTTGGACATGATGCGAGACATTGTAATGGGTTTAGTAGTAGTGAAGATGAATGATATTCTAAAAAATGAAATTCTAGAGATTGGTTCAAGAAAGGATAACAAGGACAATCAAAATAGGTATGAAGAAGAAACTCTACTTTCAGTAATAGAAGAAAAAAATATGCTTCAGAAAAAGAAAAGGGAAATCCACTCTTAAGGATCTTATTGAATTGAAAAGAGATAATTTAGAATTGAAGGCTCAAATACAAGAATATGATAAATCTAAGACAAATCTTCTACAGGATATCTCTGACTTGAGAGATAAGGTTGAAAAAGCAATAAGAGTTGAAGAAGGTATGATTAAACAGTCAAAGGTAAAAGAGATAGAATGTGAAAGGCTTATGATTACTCTTGGAGAATTAAAAAGGGAGAACTCAGTATTAAGGGATCAAGCTCAAAAATATGAGAAAGCAAAAGCAAGGTTTCTACAAGAACTCACTAATTTCAAAATCAAAGTTGAAGAGACAAGAAAAATTGAAGAAGTTATGGCAGAAAAATTAAAAACAAAAGATCTAGAGTGTGAAATATTAGATCATGAAATAGTTTTACTAAGGATGGAAGTAAAATATTCTAAGGACAAGCTACACAAGTTTGAGGAAAATTCAAGGACCTTGGAAAGGACTATCAATGCACAAAGGTCATCGGTCACCATAACAAGACTTAGTTCTAGAGAAGAATAAAGGAAATAAGAAGCAGAAAAAGGAGAGTCAAGCTCAAACACTATAAAAGAAGAAGAGTCAAAATAATTAAGTAAAAGAGAGAGTGAGACTTCTAAGGATAAGTTGGATAATAGAAATTTCAACAAGGAAAGGAACAATGCACAAGTAAGGAACAAATGGAACAAGAAAAATGTAGAAGAGACTGAGACCAATGGGGTCTAGGCAAGGTTTCTTCAATGGAAGATGTTTTTCATGTCATAGGTTTGGGCACATGGCTTCACAATGCAGGATACATGAAAGACAAGAATATGGGAAATGATAAATTTTCCATGGGTATTGCTACTCATGTAATGAGTTTGGTCACAATGCAATGGATTTCAGGGTTCATGATAGAAGAAGATATGGCTTCACTAGGATAAATCCTAAGAAATTTGCACCTCCAAGGAATAATAACATTAAGTGTTATAAGTGCAATAATGATGGTCATACAACAAGATGGTGTAGAGCAAATATTCCAGAAATAGGCATGAACAGGAACATGAATATGAACAGAAACAAGAATAGGAATAGGAACTGAAACATAGATGAGAATAGGAACATGAACATGAACATGGATGAGAACAAGAACAAGAATAGGAATAGGGTTGATGACAAGAACAAAAATGATGACAGGAACAAGGATGATGGCTTGGAAAGAAACAGTCAGAGGATTCATAAAACTCAAAAAATAAGGGAAAAATATAAAGGTAAATAATAGTTCTTTTGGGAGTAGAAATACTTCCACCCCATAATTAAGCACCTCATGTAAAGGTGGGGGAGGGGCTAAGCTAAGAGGCTCATTCTTAGCCCCGATCCCCAAATGTGACCCTTTGCCATTGATGTCAAATGGGAAGAGATTTATGTGATTTGTGTATTGGGGAGATATTGGATATGGGGAGAGATTTTGATATTTGAGAGAGCAATGTCCCATGGGGAGCAAAAGAAAAAGAAAGGTCAAGATTTAGTAAAAAGGACATGGGTTGCCATCAATGACAAAGGGGGAGATTGTTGGACATTTTAATTCTTTAAGTCAAAGTTGTCATTGATGTCACCAGATGAGGTCATAAGTAATTTCAGAAGGAAATAAAGGTGACAAAGATGGTTATTTGATATCCATAAAGAAGGCAAAATATTGAGGGAAACAATGCAAAAGATAGAAGTTAAAAAGGAGTTATAATATTTATTTTATAAATTATTTAAATTCAGCATGAATTTAAATTTTATAAATAAATATTAAAGGTACTTTATCGAAGGATTGATATTATAATGGTGGTTATTATAATATTAAAATTGCCATGGTGAAAACACAAATAAAATAATTATAATCCCTATTATAATATTTTATAAGGCAAGGGGTTTTATAAATTCCAAAAGTAATTTTTATTAAAACCCAAGGTTGGGTTTACTAAGGCTTTCGAAGCCTTAAAGCGTCGATGTAATGCATTTCAATAAAAGCACCAACATCTAGACAAAGGAGGAAGGGCAATATAAATACATGCCCAAAGTTATTTATTATCTATCCTTTATCGATTGATTATTGAGTTGCACATGCAAAAAATGAGCTCGTGGTTAAAAATTTTGGAAAGGAGAGTACAAGATAACGCAAAGAGAGACCACCCCCAATTCGCATTGAGCAGTATGGCCTAGTGATAGCTTGGAAAGTGTGAAGGCATTGGTAGCCCGAAGGTCATGCATTCTATTCTTGTGAAGAATTTTTTGGTGGAGTTTTTGTGGAAGCACCAAGGCACACATTTTTAAACATGGGTAAGGAAAGCACAAAGAGGAAGCATGTGGTGCTTCCCCCTTTACAAACGAGTGTGTAGCTCATGTGGCAACCTTAGCCATGACTAAGGCACTCATGGTGAGGGAAAGACGTGAGGTCAAATCCCCTTGAGGTAAGTATATTTTTTGTGTTAATTAATTTTATGGTTATGCCCTAAGGTTGGAGTGATAAGGATGTTATAAGGTTTATTAATGTTTTAATAAACTTTGTTAATTAGAGGATGTTGTGATTATTTTTGAAGGTGAAATGTTGATAATTATTTGAGCTTTATTATTTGGAAAGTGTTATTTTGAGAATTATATTTTAGGAGGTATAAGGAGTTATGGTAAAGTGTTAATTGAGATTTATTTTGAGACTTGTTGATTATTATTTTTGATAAGGATTTTCTTTCTAAAAGGACTTTTATGGATGTGAAAATTAAGTTGGAGTAAAAAGGTGTATTTAAAGTTGTATTTTGGGTTGTGATTTTAATTGAAGTCCTCTAACCCTTATGTGAGTTTGGAAAAAAGTTTTTGTGAAGTGTGGCAGATTTAGTGGACAACTTCTTGGAAACAAAAAGGTATGGGTAAAATTCTTCTCTATTGAGTTGGTTTATTGTCTTGATTGAAAATTAAGTTTGGAGTGAAAAGGAATTGATTAGGGTTTCCTTTTCAAAAATGGTTGAGTTAATACTTCAAGGTTTTCTTAATTGAGAGTTGTGATTAAGCATTGCTTTATTAGTATTTTTGTTGAAGCCAATTGGTTATGCAAACAAATTGAACTTGAGTTAGAAAAGAACATGAGTATCATTATTATGTGAGATTTGTTATTGAGTATTGTTGGAAACATTTTGAGTTTGTTGATATATGCTTGGACTAGGGTTTGTGGTAAAGGGTTGTTCCTTGAGGTGATTGGTTGAGTAGAGTTGGTTGAGCCTAGTCAAGTGGATGTGAAGTTGTTGTTCAAGTTCCATGAAATAAACTATTATATATTCTGATTTCAGTTGATATTGAGCTTTGATAATAGAACATATTGAGTCTCTAACAATTATCTTTATGATTCTATGAGATTGATTTGAGAAAGTAATTGAGTATTGAGTATAGAACATATTTAGTCTCTAAAAATTCTCTTTATGCTTCTATGATATTGAGTTGAGAAAGTAATTGAGTATTGAGTATAGAACATATTAAGTCTCTAAAAATTCTCTTTATACTTCTTTGATATTGGACAAGTTCTATGTGGAATTGTTAAGCTGATTTGAGGCAAGTATTTAAGAAGGCTTGTGGACTGATTTTTTGTAGAAGCTTGCAATATAGCTATGATAAAGTCCTAGAGAGGACTTGTTGAGCAGAAATTGGACAAGTTCTATGTGAGCTTTTTGAACAGAGTTGTACATGTTCTATGTGGACCTATTGAGCAGAGTTGCATAGGTTCTGTGTGGACCTGTTGAGAAGAGTTATATAGGTTTTGTGTGGACCTATTAATCAAAGTTGTAAAGGGCTAGTGTGGACCTGTTGAGCAGATTTGGATAGGTTTTGATTGGACCTGTTGAGCACATGTGGATAGATTCTAAGTGGACCTATTGAGCAGAATTGGATAGGTTCTAAGTGGAACTATTGAGCAGATTTGTGCTAGACTGAATGAACTATGTTTAGTGCAAGACATTGAGTAGAGTTGTTCTAGACCAAATGAAATTTTTAGTGCAAGAGATTGAGCAAATTTATGCTAGACCAAATGAATTGTGTTTAGTGCAAGAGATTGAGCAGAGTTGTGCTAGATCGAATGAACTGTGTTTAGTGCAAGAGATTGAGCAGATTTTTGCTAGACTAAATGTACTGAGTTTAGTGCAAGAGAATGATAAGAGTTGTGCTAGACCGAATGAACTATGTTTAGTGCAAGAGATTGAGCAAATTTGTGCTAGACCAAATGTACTGTGTTTAGTGCAAGATATTGAGCAGAGTTGTGCTAGACCGACTGGACTATGTTTAGTACAGTATTGAGACAAAGCTTTGGAGGTGATAGAGTAGAGAGGACAAAGACTCTAGTGGATAGATATCCATTAGCTAGGATATTGAGGACAGGTCTTCTGAGTGAGGACAAGATTCTCCAAGTGGAGATAGATCCACAGTTAGTGCATTGGAGTTAGTATCTTCTAGAGGATCACCAACCAGAGCATAAGAGAATGAGTTATCCTATGGATAGATATCCAAAAATTAGATTTAGGGGATCAACATCTCCTTTGGAAAGAGGTCCAAAAACATTGTAATAGGGAAAGGATTCCCATGAGATTATTTGAGAAAAATTTAGAAGAAATATTTTCTCCATGGAGGTATCCATACTTGGGTGAACCCCGTTAAATATATATCTCTATTGTGTGTGATGATTTGTGCATTTCTTTGGTTATTTTTGTTGGTATTGCCATTGATTATATTGATTAATATTGTTTGGGAAAGAAAAGTAAAAAGTGGTTTTATACTGTTCACCCCCCATCTCAGTATAAGCTTGTGTTCTTCAAATGCACACTAAATGCTTTTCACTTTCAAATACCTAAGAATCAATATTCATATTAGATATTTATCCAATAAAATAATTAGAGTACTTATCTTGATTGGTGGTTGTTTTAGCTTTTTCTGCCTCTTGTCCAATGATATAAGAAAACCCTGTTTCTACAAGATAACTTATGAAACACTTGAAAATGGGGTTCGCATTATGGGACCTGCTTAGGCCGCTATACAACAATGCTTGGAGGTACAACAGTCAAGCCCCCCTAGGTATTTTTAGATGAACTTTGGAAACAAAAGTAGAAATTGACCTTTGGATAATTAATCATAAAACAACAATGTAATAGTAGAGAAACAAAAAATATATTATGCTATCATGCTTTATATGCAATTTATAAAATACTTATGCAATCATAATCTGATAGATGCCCCTAGTTTAGTCCTAGGAAAAATCATGCCTTGCAAATGGTAGACATGATAACACTATAGGCAAAGTCACGCTCCATAAGAATGGGGCATGATCTCGCTTCTATGATCAAAAACCCTAAATTAGGGTTGGCAAAGTCGTACCTCACCGAGACAAGACATGATTTGCTTCAAAGACACAAAAAATAAAAGATAAATGTAGAGCATAAATAAATACAGGAAATAAAGTGTGCACAACCTAATGGATGATGCAAAAGTAGGTAGAAGAGATTGAGGTATCCAAACGAGCACTCTATTTCCTTCTAAACTACAAAACGAATCCACCAGACCACATAGTAATTCAAATCAATGCAGTAGAAGATCAAATCCAAAATTCACACTTTGGGGTTAGCTTGTAGAAGAAATAGGAAGAAAAGCAAAAATAAAAATGTAAGCACAAGCCAATTATAAGAATTTTGAGCTTAATTGTGTGTAAGATCGATCACATTCTTATTGTTGAAGAAATGAGATTAATCCTTCCTTTTATAGTCAAAAATCAGGGCAAAATAGGAGATAAAACAAACACAAGTCGATGCCAAACATGCTGGAAAAGGTTAAACCTGATTTTTATTAATTAAAATCCTAAAATAGTTAAATCATACCCCATGTTGATGGGGTGTGATATTTCTTCTATGAAGTCATACCCCATTGTAATCGGGTGCGATTTCACTAAAAGGCTAAAGAAAGGTAAGGTAGAGGGAAAAGAAGCTTACCCTTGTCTAAGGCAAGGATTAGGGACCTATTAAGGACTCTAAGGAAGATTATCCACTAAAAGTGGGTCAATTTTCCATGTCTACAGGCTTGAAATCCATTATATACACTTCACCTATGGCTAAATGTGGGTCATGTGTGTGACGTAGTCTCTAATAGGCTATATAGGTGGTGTTATTGTGGCACTCTCAACTATGTACTCACCAATACTTGGATTGGTGAGATGGACTACAACTTGATTTGGTTGGGTTGTGCATGCATTGGGTGCAGAGTTTGAGGCTTCAATGGTGGCTTTTTGTTCAAATGGAAGAGATGGATCATCAAAAATGGTTCTTTTTGGATAGGTGATCCTATATATCATACGATGGGTGGTTGGTTTTGAGATGGATTTGGTTTAATGGAGAGTTTATAGGTTTGTGGATTGGTTTGGGATGAAAATATGAAGGGTTTTTGCAAAGTGGGATTCGTACCTGAAGAAGATGATGGTTGATTGGTGGGATGATTAGGTGTGATGGAAAAATGGTACGACGTGGATGAGGGTTGACTTAGGTTGATGGCTTGAGATACAAAGGCATGATCAACTATTAGAAAAGCATCCAAGATGAGTGCTTTGGATGAGGTATTTCTACTTGGGGTGGTTCAACAATGAGGGGTTGAATAGAAATATGGGTGTATGGAAGGTATGGCTCATATGGATTGTATATCAAGTTGTAGTACTTGAATGGCTCGGTTTCATCTAGAAGGCAATGGAATTTTACCTTGTGCACATATTTTAAACATTGATGTAATGCCAAGGAAACACACTTCATTTCCCTAATCTAGGGACGTCCAAGAAGTATGTTGTATTGCATGGCTCCTTCCAAGATATGGAAGAGCACATGGATTTTTTTCACCCCCACTATCATAGGTAGAACTACATTTCCTGCAATGGAGCACAAAGCATCATTGAATGCCCACAGGGTGAAGGTGGATGTGGTGATGTGAGATGATGATAGGTTGAGATGTTTGATGGTTGGGGTAGTGATGAGATTGATAGAGGATCCGGTATTGATGAGGAATATTTTGAAGTGTTTTTTATTGATATGAGCTATAATATGCAATGGAGGATAAGGTAACTCCGATGATATGCTTTTTTCTTCAAAATTATAGAATGTAATTGAAGGTTCCATACAATTTTGAACACTCCCCATGAAGGTTTTAGGATATTTTGTTTGAAGTTTGATGGATTCTAATATTTCCATCAATACCTCATTATGTGGGGGAGATTGTTGTATAAGCTCATATATGGATAACTTGGATGAGGCCATCCTCAATCTTTGTGTCAACTAGCTTATCAATGTGATGATTGGTTTGGGTGGATGACTTGGAATATGAATGGGTGAAGATGGAGTAGTGGGTTTCGGTTGTATGGGCACATTTGGTTGTGCTACAAGAGCTAGTACTACTTGAGTTAGCTAATTTTATTACATGTAATTTTCTCTTTTTTATCCTTGGGTGACTATGTGAATTACCCCAAAAACCTTGGTATAATTGAGACATATGATTGACTTGATTGGGAGGAACTGTAGAATTTGATGATCCTATTTTTTGTTGATTTGCCTCATGATGAGGTAATGGTGTGTGATATATTCCAAGGTTTTGGTTTTGTTGGGCTAAGGGGTTGTCGATCTTAATTTTTATCTTTTCAAGTAAATCTTGCACAATATTCTTAAATTCATAATAAGTCTTGATGTCAAGGTCTTTCTACTGATGATAAGCGCAATAGATATTCTCCTTATAGCTCTTAGGTTTTGGATTGATTAGATCTTCAGGCTTCATTTTTGGCAATGTGAAAGCCTATGCATCATACAAATTTTAGAAGATGGATGAATATGGTTTAAGAAATGGGATGTAATTGTAGGGTGGTCGATTGTATTGGAACTTATGATTATTTGTAGGTTTGGCTTGATTTTGTATTTTTTGTGGGGGTGGATTCACTTGATGTATTTATTGTTGTGATTGTTGTTGCTACAGTAGGGGTTGTACTTGCAATTGAGCTTGTTGGATTTACAATGGATGTTGGCTCAAGACTACTTGATTAACCTGGCTAGCCTTGGATTGACCATGGTTATTCCCCTTTTGACCTTTGTTTTGCCATTCTTTATTTTTTAGTTTTGTCTCACCCTCTTGGATTTTGATTTCTTCTATCACTCTAGCTTGGGCATATTTTTCCTCGAATGTTATATATTGTTGTAACTATAATAACAAGGAAACTATTTTGGAACAAATATTTGTGAAAAATTATGTTAATTCCACCATGGGGAGGGATAATGACAACTTGGTAATGATAACCCTCCTGCTCTAGTGTTTCCCAAAGTCATAAACCGACTTGTCATCATATTGTCATAAATTGAACAAGTCGATTAATATTTTTTCTTTCTTACATTCAGAGAGAAAAAATCCAAGAATTGGTTTGCTAGTTGCTAAAAAATATAAATAATTCGATGCAGGAGATGATTGTACCAATCCAAGGCGTCCCCTTCAAATGTCTAAGGAAAGGTACGAAGCATAAGTGCATATGTGGTGAAAATTGATTCTGAACTTGGGCTAGTTTTTTGGCTTGGCTATAGGTTGTTATCATACGCTAAGGGTGGGATGAGGTTGAAAGTGTGAAGGTACGTGTATGTATATATGGTTAAAGCACAAACAAACAACATGCAAAGAAAACAAACAAATAAATTCATTTCTAAGTTTTCGTAAGGTTTTGATTTTTTTTTAGTTTTGAAAAGCATTTTATTTTTTTATTTGTAAATGAAAGTGTAAGATTAACCTTACAATGAATCTAACATTTCACCTAGATACTTGCACACACTAACTTGGTGATAAAATCCAAGTTGTGGATTGCATCAAATCTTGGTGATAAAGTCCAAGTCCGATGAGGGAGCCTAGATACTACCAGTCCTCACCCAGTTCATTGTGGTCAATGATACGCCATCTGAAGAGGAATGCATGCTATTTTCTATGGCTATGATGGTTCTTGTGCCAACCTTGACCAAAATAATGGAGTAATGATTAGGGGTTGGTGGTGGAATCCATCCTTGCCAATGTTTAAGTGCAAGTGTATGAGGGTTTTTTTATTATGGTGTGATTAAAATTAAGATGCAATTCTAATTATTACCTATATGTAGAAGTAGAAAATGGATAGGTAAAATTAGAAAAATGTCCAGGGCCCAAAGGAAAATTGCATACCAAGCCTATAAGTGTTCTGACGTATAAAGTCAACCGCTATTGGGAAATTAGGTCTGTTCAACCATCGTTGGGTGGTTAATAAACTATGGGTCTATGATTGGAGATGTCCAATCGCTAGTCCACTGTTATGATTGTACTTTAGAGCTAAGAAATACTAATGTGAAACCCCCAAGAAATGTGTCTACAATGTCCCTAGCTAGAAAATACAAATTTTGTAGGATCTAACCTAAAATGCATCTTTTTTATTACCTTTATTGTTGAGCAAGATGTTGCCAGAAGGTTGTCATTGTTGTCAACACAGGCAGTTAGATCCAAAGATGCAGGCAGTTAGGTCCAAGGATGCAATGGATAACAGACTTGAAATGGGTTTTTCTTAAAACCCAAGTTGGCTCTTCGTTTTGTTGAAAAAGATGCCCCGATGATGAAGATATTTAATTTTAAATATTTAGTTTAAATTTTTATTTTATTAAAAATTTAAATTAGAATATTAAATTAAATTAAAAGGGCCGACGTGTTACTATTTCGCGGCAATAAGCTACAGGAAGGTAACGAAGGTGGAGAATGACGCCGACAAAGTTAAATCTGGGCCGACGGATTTTAGGGTTTTGCAGCCGACATTCTTAGGGTTACAGCCGACGGATTTTAGGGTTTGGCAGTTGACAAATTCTAGGGTTTCTCAGTCGACGTTCTTCTAGGGTTTGCCTCTAAAATTTCTTCTACAAAAGCAAGGGTTCTTCGAGTTTAAAGTGTGGAGAGTGATGCGATCTATGTGAATGAAGTTCATGTGCAGCAGAGTGTAAGTCGTTTCGATCTCGAGTATGAGCAAAGTGATAGTTCTTTGGAGTTAAAGAAAAGAGATCGCAGCGAGGAGATAGTGAGTGAGTTCGTATCGACTGATCGAGAACAAAGAGAGTGATATGCAGACGACGTGTTTAAAGTCCGAGGCAAAAATACGCAGATGGTTGAAGTGAGATTTCTATGAAGTTGCAAGCAGAGAACGCGGAGAGATATAGAGGAGTGGTTGAAAAAGTGCGAATCATTTTTCACAATAGCAGTCGAATGTCGACAAGCAGCAGATCGCAAAAAATAGCAGATCGTGATAATTGAGGTGAAAGTTTACATTCTGCAATTTTTATTATTATCTTCAAGTTGTAGCTTGAAAAAGGGGTTGGTGCCTCTTTCCAGTTGGTGCTGGAAAAATTGGAGTTGGTGCTCCATTTCGTTGTAGCAGATAAAATTTAGAGGTTGGTGCCTCTTACCGCTTGGTGCTCGGTGAATGATTATGTAAAGTTGTAGCTTTGCATTTGACTCAATTTGGATGGTAGTCCAAGCAGTATTTTTGAGGAGTAGCCACATCGGTGAACCTCGTTAAAATGTCGTGTTATGTGTGATGCTCTTAGTACTTTTATTATTTTTGTTTTAATCAGCTACAGTTTATTTAAAAGTCTAAAGTGTTTTAAGTTTTTAAAGAACACACCGATTCACCCCCCTCTCAAGTGTCATTGTGATTACAACAATTGGTATCAGAGCCAAGTACCTGAAGAGGCTTAAATAGCTAAGGTGATCTTGGAAATCAAGCAATGGCAAGTGGTGAAGGATTCTCTTCGAACAAAGCACCGCTGTTTGATGGGACAAATTATGCGTTCTGGAAAATTAGAATGCAGACTTATCTCAGTGCTTTGGGCTTTGACATCTGGGGTGCGGTAGTCAATGGTTACAAAGCTCTTGCCACTGCTCCAACAGACACTGCAGAATCTTCAGAGGACAGTTCTAGTGAAGACTCTGAAGAAGGAACAGGTGAGGCTCTCTTTATGGCGTTTGAAATAGACGAATCAGAAAACATAGAGGGGATGAACTCTGAAGTTGAAGATGTTGAGGCTGAAGTTGATTTAGAGGGTGAGCTAGTGTCTGCTCTTACGGAATGGGAATCGGAGAAAAAGAAGAATGAAAAACTGACAAGGAAACTTAAGAATGCAAACGACATTATTGCCAGTTTAAAAACACAGACTGAAGAATACAAGAAAATGTCTAAAGATCTGGAAATACAGTGTTTCTATGAAGATAGACCACCGCCGCAAATTGGAAGAAGAAAATGTGAGTCTCCGAATACAAATACAAGAGCCGGATCGAAAAATCAACTCGTCATCTAAAACGTGAAGAAAGCTCGATGAAACCGGACAAAATTCTCGAGCGATCAAAGATCCACAGCATCAAATTTGGTCTCGGCTTTACTAAAGGAGAATCATCAATCGAACCAAAAACAAGCAATGTTGAAAGTGAAAAGAACAAAGACAAGAAACAGGTTGTGGAAAGTAAAACGAATCAGGCAAAAGAAAGATATAATGCCAGACCTGAAATGACAGCTGACAATGATGGCTTTACTAAGGTCACACATCAAAAGAATAGAAGATCCAAGGCTCCAAGAACAACCCGGCCAAGACCATCTTTCAGTGTTTACTCATTATTTCTATGGTTTTTGTTTTAAATGTAATAATTATGGGCATAAAATTGCCGATCGCAAATACAATATAGGTCCAAGAAGTTTCACTAGTAGAAATGCGTTTGCTCCTTTAATGAATTATGCAAGAGAGTGTTTTAAGTGTCACAACTTTGGGCATATTGCCGAAAATTGTCGTAGTATGTCTGTTTCATATAAACCTCAAGAAAGTAGATTTCAACCGTATAGAGCAAAACAAAATAGAATTTATACTGAAGGATATGTGCAAAATTCTAAAAAGGGGAAGTCACAACTAGAACCCAACAACATAGTTAAGACAGAATGGAAACAAAAGGAACAACTCAGAAAGAACAAGAATCCTTAATAGTGCAGATCGCTTTTAGAGCTCGTAATAAATATGTACCGTGGATTCTTGATAGTGGCCGCTCAAGTCATATGACAGTGATAGACAAAAATTTGAGAATCTTCAAAAATATGAGGGTGGTTCTGTGAAGTTCGGCAATAACGATGGAGCCAAAATAATAGGTAAAGGATCGGTCAAAATAAGTGAAGGGAAAATCAAGTCAGAAGAAGTTCTATATGTGGATGGTCTGAAACATAACCTGTTAAGTGTGAGTCAGATCTGTGACAAAGGACATGAAGTGGTGTTCAAGAAGCATGGTTGTGAAGTCGAAAAACAAAGAACGGGAAATTAATAGCAACCGGCTCAAGGACGTCTGGCAATCTATACACACTCTCAAAATTTTTAGAAGGTATGTGCTTCATGGGACAAGAAGAAGAGAACTGGTTGTGGCATAAGAGGCTTGGACACATAAGTTTTGATAATCTGGTAAGAATTAGCTCTAAACAAGCAGTGAGAGATATTCCAATCATTAAGAAACCTGCAAACAACATGTGTGCTTCATGTCAGAAGGGAAAACAGACCAGAGTTTCATTTAAAACAAAAGAACATCACACTAGCAGGCCTTTGGAACTCATTCATACTGACTTATGCGGACCAATGAGGACTCAAAGCATAAACGGCGACAAATACTTCATGCTGTGTATTGATGATTTTTCCATAATGACTTGGATATTCTTCTTAAAAGATAAATCAGAAGCCTTTGAAATGTTCAGAACTTTCAGACAGCTGGTAGAGAATGAAACAGGGAAAAGAATTAAATGCTTGCGATCAGACAGAGGAGGAGAATTTATTTCGAATGAATTTTTAGAATACTGTGAAAAATATGGCATCAGGAGACAATATTCAGCAGCCATAACTCCTCAGCAGAATGGTGTAGCAGAGAGGAAGAACAGAACAATTCAGGAAATGGCACGCACCATGCTGGCAGAAAGCAAAATAGCAGATAGATTCTCGAAAGAAGCAGCTCACACAAAGAAGATACATTCAGAATAGGTATATGTTAAGAACTCATGAATGCAAAACTCCGTATGAGCTGTGGTTTGGTAGGAAAGCAACAGCAAAACATCTCAAAGTATTTGGCTGCAAGTGCTACATCAGAAAAACTGATGACAACCTTGGAAAGTTTGAAGATAGAGCAGATGAAGGTGTGTTTGTTGGTTATTCTCCACATAGCAAAGCTTACAAATGCTACAACAAGAGACTCAAGAAAATTGTGGACAGTGCAGATGTTAAATTCGATGAAGGGAGGAAACAAATAGTTAATTTCCAAGAAAACTATCCAATCTACGAAGAAGTCATTGAAGGAGATGAAGTACATGACACAGAAAATATGTCTACGGCTGATGCAGGTAACTTATCAGATGACTCAGAGGTACAAGAAAACAAAAAATTCAGAATGAGCAATTGGCAGAAAAATCATCCTAGAAACCAAATAATTGGAGATCCCACAGCTGGTATTCAGACAAGAAAGAAAGTAATAAGTAATTACTCTCTTTTATCCAGAGATTGAGCCCAAAAACATAGATGAAGCAAGCAAAGATGACAACTGGATGAAGGCAATAAATGAAGAGTTAGATCAGATTGAAAAGAACAGAACTTGGGAGTTAGTACCTAGACCTCGCAAACAAGAATGTAATCGGCACCAAATGGATATTTCGTAATAAATTAAATGAAGACGGTCATGTTATTAGAAATAAAGCAAGACTCGGTTTGCAAAGGCTATGCACAGTGTCGAAGGCATTGACTTTGAAGAGACTTTCGCACCAAAGGGCTGACTAGAAGCTATTAGAATGTTTCTGCACTAGCAGCTCACAAGAACTTCGTAGTTTATCGTATGGATGTGAAATCTGCGTTTTTAAATGGGAAACTTGAAGAAGAGGTCTATATTGAACAACCGTGATGGCTTTCAAATCAGTGAAGATCCCAACCTTGTCTGTAAATTAAAGAAAGCATTGTATGGATTAAAACAAGCACCACGGGCCTGGTATGCTAGGCTAGATAATTATCTCTCTCAACAGGGATTCAAGAAAGGTTTAGTGGACAACAATCTGTATGTGAAAACAGAAGATGGGCATCTCATTGTTCTTGTTGTCTATGTGGATGACATCATATTTGGTAGCAACAAAGATGAATCTTGTAAAGACCTAGCAAACAAGATGCAGTAATGAATTTGAAATGTCAATGATTGGTGAACTGTCTTATTTTTTGGGACTACAGGTTAATCAAAATGAGAAAGGTATATTCATTTCCCAAATCAAATATGTGAAAGAGATGTTAAAGAAGTTCACTATGGAGGATAGTAAGCCAGTCAATACTCCCATGACAACAGGTCAGTAAGTTAAGTAAAGAAGACAAATCTCCACCTGTAGATCAAACCATGTATAGATCAATGATAGGAAGCTTACTATATTTAACTGCAACTAGACTTGATATTTTGCAGGCAGTGTGCATGGTAGCCGTATTTCAGTGCCATCCCAAAGAGACTCATGTAACAGCAGTTAAAAGGATTTTTCGGTATCTCAAAGGCACCATGGAGTATGGATTGTGGTATCCAAGAGGCAAAGATTTCACTCTTATATCATATTCAGATGCAGATTGGGCAGGATGTGTTGATGACAGAAAGAGTACCAGTGGAGGAGCATTCTATTTGGGGGACATATTGGTTGCATGGCACAGGAAGAAGCAAGAGTCAGTGTCTTTATCTACAACTCGAGGCAGAGTATATTGCAAGCAAGAACATGTTGCACACAAGTTTTGTGGATGAAACAGACCTTGAAAGATCTTGGTATTAATTTTAGTGAACCAATATCAGTAAAGTGTGACAACACCAGGGCAATCAACATTTCTAAGAATCCAAGAATGCACTCACGGACAAAGCATATTGCTATAAGGTATCATTTCTTGAAAGACAAAGTTGCGTAAGGAGAAGTCGATTGGACTATGTCCCAACTACGTAACAGTAGCAGACATTTTTACAAAACCTTTGCCCAAGGAAGTATTTGAGTATCTTCGAAGCAAATTAGGAGTAGTCACACTTCCTAAGAAGTGACTAGCTACATGGATCACCTTCTCATGGGGAGCACTTGAGTGTTTGAGGATGGACTGAAGGGGAGTCAAATTTTGCCTGAGAAGTGTGAGGATGGACTCAGGGGGAGTCAAAATTGTGCCTGAAAAGTGTGAGAATGGTCACAAGGAGAGTCTGCAGCAGCCCTTTGGTATTATTGACAAAGGGGGAGAAGAGTTACAGGAAGGTATACAGGTGTTGCCAACAATTCCAAAGGGGGAGATTGTTGAGCAAGATGTTGCCAGAAGGTTGTCATTGTTGTCAACACAGTGCAGTTAGATCCAAAGATGCAGGAAGTTAGGTCCAAGGATGCAAGTGGATAACAGACTTGAAATGGGTTTTTCTTAAAACCCAAGTTGGCTCTTCGTTTTGTTGAAAAAGATGCCCCGATGATGAAGATATTTAATTTTAAATATTTAGTTTAAATTTTTATTTTATTAAAAATTTAAATTAGAATATTAAATTAAATTAAAAGGGCCGACGTGTTACTATTTCGTGGCAATAAGCTACAGGAAGGTAACGAAGGTGGAGAATGACGCCGACAAAGTTAAATCTGGGCCGACGGATTTTAGGGTTTTGCAGCCGACATTCTTAGGGTTACAGCCGACGGATTTTAGGGTTTGGCAGCTGACAAATTCTAGGGTTTCTCACCGACGTTCTTCTAGGGTTTGCCTCTAAAATTTCTTCTACAAAAGCAAGGGTTCTTCGAGTTTAAAGTGTGGAGAGTGATGCGATCTATGTGAATGAAGTTCGTGTGCAGCAGAGTGTAAGTCGTTTCGATCTCGAGTATGAGCAAAGTGATAGTTCTTTGGAGTTAAAGAAAAGAGATCGCAGCGAGGAGATAGTGAGTGAGTTCGTATCGACTGATCGAGAACAAAGAGAGTGATATGCAGACGACGTGTTTAAAGTCCGAGGCAAAAATACGCAGATGGTTGAAGTGAGATTTCTGTGAAGTTGCAGCAGAGAACGCGGAGAGATATAGAGGAGTGGTTGAAAAAGTGCGAATCATTTTTCACAGCAGCAGTCGAATGCCGACAAGCAACAGATCGTAGAAAAATAGCAGATCGTGATAATTGAGGTGAAAGTTTACATTCTGCAATTTTTATTATTATCTTCAAGTTGTAGCTTGAAAAAGGGGTTGGTGCCTCTTTCCAGTTGGTGCTGGAAAAATTGGAGTTGGTGCTCCATTCTGTTGTAGCAGTATAAAATTTAGAGGTTGGTGCCTCTTACCAGTTGGTGCCGGTGAATGATTATGTAAAGTTGTAGCTTTGCATTTGACTCGGATTTGGATGGTAGTCCAAGAAATATTTTTGAGGAGTAGACACATCGGTGAACCTCATTAAAATGCCATGTTATGTGTGATGCTCTTAGTACTTTTATTATTTTTGTTTTAATCTACTGCAGCTTTATTTAAAAGTCTAAATTGTTTTAAGTTTTTAAAGAACACACCGATTCACCCCCCCTCTCAGTGTCATTGTGATTACAACAATTGGTATCAGAGCCAAGTACCTGAAGAGGCTTAAATAGCTAAGGTGATCTTGGAAATCAAGCAATGGCAAGTGGTGAAGGATTCTCTTCGAACAAAGCACCGCTGTTTGATGGGACAAATTATGCGTTCTGGAAAATTAGAATGCAGACTTATCTCAGTGCTTTGGGCTTTGACATCTGGGGTGCGGTAGTCAATGGTTACAAAGCTCTTGCCACTGCTCCAACAGACACTACAAAATCTTCAGAGGACAGTTCTAGTGAAGACTCTGAAGAAGGAACAGGTGAGGCTCTCTTTATGGCGTTTGAAATAGACGAATCAGAAAACATAGAGGGGATGAACTCTGAAGTTGAAGATGTTGAGGCTGAAGTTGATTTAGAGGGTGAGCTAGTGTCTGCTCTTACGGAATGGGAATCGGAGAAAAAGAAGAATGAAAAACTGACAAGGAAACTTAAGAATGCAAACGACATTATTGCCAGTTTAAAAACACAGACTGAAGAATACAAGAAAATGTCTGAAGATCTGGAAATACAGGTTTCTATGAAGATAGACCACTACTGCAAATTGGAAGAAGAAAATGTGAGTCTCCGAATACAAATACAAGAGCTGGATCGAAAAATCAACTGTCATCTAAAACGTGAAGAAAGCTCGATGAAATTGGACAAAATTCTGAGCGATCAAAGATCCACAGCATCAAATTTGGTCTCGGCTTTACTAAAGGAGAATCATCAATCGAACCAAAAACAAGCAATGTTGAAAGTGAAAAGAACAAAGACAAGAAACAAGTCATGGAAAGTAAAACGAATCGAGCAAAAGAAAGATATAATGCCGGACCTGAAATGACAACTCGACAATGATGGCTTTACTAAGGTCACACATCAAAAGAATAGAAGATCCAAGGCTCCAAGGAACAACCCGGCCAAGACCATCTTTCAGGTTTACTCATTATTTCTATGGTTTTTGTTTTAAATGTAATAATTATGGGCATAAAATTGCCGATCGCAAATACAATATAGGTCCAAGAAGTTTCACTAGTAGAAATGCGTTTGCTCCTTTAATGAATTATGCAAGAGAGTGTTTTAAGTGTCACAACTTTGGGCATATTGCCAAAAATTGTCGTAGTATGTCTGTTTCATATCAACCTCAGGAAAGTAGATTTCAACCGTATAGAGCAAAACAAAATAGAATTTATACTGAAGGATATGTGCAAAATTCTAAAAAGGGGAAGTCACAGCTAGAACCCAACAACATAGTTAAGACAGAATGGAAACAAAAGGAACAGCTCAGGAAAGAACAAGAATCCTTAATAGTGCAGACTGCTTTTAGAGCTCAGAATAAATATGTACCGTGGATTCTTGATAGTGGCTGCTCAAGTCATATGACAGGTGATAGACAAAAATTTGAGAATCTTCAAAAATATGAGGGTGGTTCTGTGAAGTTCGGCAATAACGATGGAGCCAAAATAATAGGTAAAGGATCGGTCAAAATAAGTGAAGGGAAAATCAAGTCGAAGAAGTTCTATATGTGGATGGTCCGAAACATAACCTCGTTAAGTGTGAGTCGGATCTCGTGACAAAGGACATGAAGTGGTGTTCAAGAAGCAGGGTTGTGAAGTCAGAAAAACAAAGAACGGGAAATTAATAGCAACCGGCTCAAGGACGTCTGGCAATCTATACACACTCAAAATTTTCAGAAGGTATGTGCTTCATGGGACAAGAAGAAGAGAACTGGTTGTGGCATAAGAGGCTTGGACACATAAGTTTTGATAATCTGGTAAGAATTAGCTCTAAACAAGCAGTGAGAGATATTCCAATCATTAAGAAACCTGCAAACAGCATGTGTGCTTCATGTCAGAAGGGAAAACAGACTAGAGTTTCATTTAAAACAAAAGAACATCACACTAGCAGGCCTTTGGAACTCATTCATACTGACTTATGCGGACCAATGAGGACTCAAAGCATAAACGACGACAAATACTTCATGCTGTGTATTGATGATTTTTCCAGAATGACTTGGATATTCTTCTTAAAAGATAAATCAGAAGCCTTTGAAATGTTCAGAACTTTCAGATAGCTGGTAGAGAATGAAACAGGGAAAATAATTAAATGCTTGCGGTCAGAAAGAGGAGGAGAATTTATTTCGAATGAATTTTTAGAATACTGTGAAAAATATGGCATCAGGAGACAATATTCAGCAGCCAGAACTCCTCAGCAGAATGGTGTAGCAGAGAGGAAGAATAGAACAATTCAGGAAATGGCACGCACCATGTCGCGTAAAAGCAAAATAGTAGATAGATTCTGGAAAGAAGCAGTTCACACAACAGTATACATTCAGAACATGTATATGTTAAGAACTCATGAATGCAAAACTCCGTATGAGCTGTGGTTTGGTAGGAAAGCAACAGCAAAACATCTCAAAGTATTTGGCTGCAAGTGCTACATCAGAAAAATTGATGACAACCTTGGAAAGTTTGAAGATAGAGCAGATGAAGGTGTGTTTGTTGGTTATTCTCCACATAGCAAAGCTTACAAATGCTACAACAAGAGACTCAAGAAAATTGTGGACAGTGCAGATGTTAAATTCGATGAAGGGAGGAAACAAATAGTTAATTTCCAAGAAAACTATCCAATCTACGAAGAAGTCATTGAAGGAGATGAAGTACATGACACAGAAAATATGTCTACGACTGATGCAGGTAACTTATCAGATGACTCAGAGGTACAAGAAAATAGAAAATTCAGAATGAGCAATTGGCAGAAAAATCATCCTAGAAACCAAATAATTGGAGATCCCACAGCTGGCATTCAGACAAGAAAGAAAGTAATAAGTAATTACTCTCTTTTATCCAGCATTGAGCCCAAAAACATAGATGAAGCAAGCAAAGATGACAACTGGATGAAGGCAATAAATGAAGAGTTAGATCAGATTGAAAAGAACAGAACTTGGGAGTTAGTACCTAGACCTGCAAACAAGAATGTAATCGGCACCAAATGGATATTTCGTAATAAATTAAATGAAGACGGTCAGGCTATTAGAAATAAAACAAGACCGGTTTGCAAAGGCTATGCACAGGTCGAAGGCATTGACTTTGAAGAGACTTTCACACCAAAGGGCCGTACTAGAAGCTATTAGAATGTTTCTCGCACTAGCAGTTCACAAGAACTTCAGAGTTTATCGATGGATGTGAAATCTGCATTTTTAAATGGGAAACTTGAAGAAGAGGTCTATATTGAACAACCAGATGGCTTTCAAATCAGTGAAGATCCCAACCTTGTCTGTAAATTAAAGAAAGCATTGTATGGATTAAAACAAGCACCACGGGCCTGGTATGCTAGGCTAGATAATTATCTCTCTCAACAGGGATTCAAGAAAGGTTTAGTGGACAACAATATGTATGTGAAAACATAAGATGGGCATCTCATTGTTCTTGTTGTCTATGTGGATGACATCATATTTGGTAGCAACAAAGATGAATCTTGTAAAGACCTAGCAAACAAGATGCATAATGAATTTGAAATGTCAATGATTGGTGAACTGTCTTATTTTTTGGGACTACAGGTTAATCAAAATGAGAAAGGTATATTCATTTCCCAAATCAAATATGTGAAAGAGATGTTAAAGAAGTTCACTATGGAGGATAGTAAGCCGACCAAGACTCCCATGACAACAAGTCGTAAGTTAAGTAAAGAAGACAAATCTCCACCCGTAGATCAAACCATGTATAGATCAATGATAGGAAGCTTACTATATTTAACTGCAACTAGACCTGATATTTTGCAGGCAGTGTGCATGGTAGCCAGATTTTAGGCCAGTCCCAAAGAGACTCATGTAACAACAGTTAAAAGGATTTTTCAGTATCTCAAAGGCACCATGGAGTATGGATTGTGGTATCCAAGAGGCAAAGATTTCACTCTTATATCATATTCAGATGCAGATTGGGCAGGATGTGTTGATGACAGAAAGAGTACCAGTGGAGGAGCATTCTATTTGGGGGACAGATTGGTTGCATGGCACAGTAAGAAGAAGCAAGAGTCGGTGTCTTTATCTACAATCGAGGCAGAGTATATTGCAAGCAAGAACATGTTGCACACAAGTTTTGTGGATGAAACAGACCTTGAAAGATCTTGGTATTAATTTTAGTGAACCAATATCAGTAAAGTGTGACAACACCAAAGGCAATCAACATTTCTAAGAATCCAAGTAATGCACTCACGGACAAAGCATATTGCTATAAGGTATCATTTCTTGAAAGACAAAGTTGCAGTAAGGAGAAGTCGGATTGGACTATGTCCCAACTACGTAACAGTAGCCAGACATTTTTACAAAACCTTTGCCCAAGGAAGTATTTGAGTATCTTCGAAGCAAATTAGGAGTAGTCACACTTCCTAAGAAGTGACTAGCTACAGGGATCACCTTCTCAGGGGGAGCACTTGAGTGTTTGAGGATGGACTCAGGGGGAGTCAAATTTTGCCTGAGAAGTGTGAGGATGGACTCAAGGGGAGTCAAAATTGTGCCTGAAAAGTGTGAGAATGGTCACAAGGAGAGTCTGCAGCAGCCCTTTGGTATTATTGACAAAGGGGGAGAAGAGTTACAGGAAGGTATACAGGTGTTGCCAACAATTCCAAAGGGGGAGATTGTTGAGCAAGATGTTGCCAGAAGGTTGTCATTGTTGTCAACACAGGCAGTTAGATCCAAAGATGCAGGCAGTTAGGTCCAAGGATGCAGTGGATAACAGACTTGAAATGGGTTTTTCTTAAAACCCAAGTTGGCTCTTCGTTTTGTTGAAAAAGATGCCCCGATGATGAAGATATTTAATTTTAAATATTTAGTTTAAATTTTTATTTTATTAAAAATTTAAATTAGAATATTAAATTAAATTAAAAGGGCCGACGTGTTACTATTTCGTGGCAATAAGCTACAGGAAGGTAACGAAGGTGGAGAATGACGCCGACAAAGTTAAATCTGGGCCGACGGATTTTAGGGTTTTGCAGCCGACATTCTTAGGGTTACAGCCGACGGATTTTAGGGTTTGGCAGCTGACAAATTCTAGGGTTTCTCAGTCGACGTTCTTCTAGGGTTTGCCTCTAAAATTTCTTCTACAAAAGCAAGGGTTCTTCGAGTTTAAAGTGTGGAGAGTGATGCGATCTATGTGAATGAAGTTCGTGTGCAGCAGAGTGTAAGTCGTTTCGATCTCGAGTATGAGCAAAGTGATAGTTCTTTGGAGTTAAAGAAAAGAGATCGCAGCGAGGAGATAGTGAGTGAGTTCGTATCGACTGATCGAGAACAAAGAGAGTGATATGCAGACGACGTGTTTAAAGTCCGAGGCAAAAATACGTAGATGGTTGAAGTGAGATTTCTGTGAAGTTGCAGCAGAGAACGCGGAGAGATATAGAGGAGTGGTTGAAAAAGTGCGAATCATTTTTCACAGCAGCAGTCGAATGCCGACAAGCAGCAGATCGTAGAAAAATAGCAGATCGTGATAATTGAGGTGAAAGTTTACATTCTACAATTTTTATTATTATCTTCAAGTTGTAGCTTGAAAAAGGGGTTGGTGCCTCTTTCCAGTTGGTGCTGGAAAAATTGGAGTTGGTGCTCCATTCTGTTGTAGCAGATAAAATTTAGAGGTTGGTGCCTCTTACCAGTTGGTGCCGGTGAATGATTATGTAAAGTTGTAGCTTTGCATTTGACTCGGATTTGGATGGTAGTCCAAGCAGTCTTTTTGAGGAGTAGCCACATCGATGAACCTCGTTAAAATGCCATGTTATGTGTGATGCTCTTAGTACTTTTATTATTTTTGTTTTAATCTACTACAGTTTATTTAAAAGTCTAAATTGTTTTAAGTTTTTAAAGAACACACTGATTCACCCCCCCTCTCAGTGTCATTGTGATTACAACATTTATATATTTATTTTTAATGTGAACCTAGCCTAAAACCTATATGCACATAGCAAAAAAGACTGACAAGGTATATATTCTTTTATTTTTTTATGAAGTTCTAAAGCAAAGGAAGAGGGGGTTTTAAATGTAATGACTTACGGTCCTTTCATTGCTTCCTCTTACTTATCCAACTATGTGTGCATGGTTCTGTGAGATTCCAACTGCATGACCATGGTTATTTAGTTTTGTAACCATGCATTTGTGGTTCCTCAGGTGTAGGATCAAGCTAAAATAGGCTTCAAGATTCTCACATTCAAGTACAATTTAAAACTTACTGATCTATACTTTCAATGGCTCTGATGCATTCTTAGTAACTACAAGCATGTGGGTACATTTGAAAAATAGTGGGAGAGTGGTTAGGCAACCATGGTAAGGTGGTTGGGACTATGTAACCATCAATAGGCATTTTAGGATGAGTGGAATATACCTTCAAAATGGCACTCTAAGGCCTCAAATCCTTGATCTCCTTGGGATACATGCGGGCTCCTAGCATAATTTTGATAGCATAACGGTATCTTCTTTCAACCCTCATTTGTTTGATAGGATGAAGGTGTAATTATAGGATCCTTAGGGCTTTTGAGGGAAATGGAGGTGGCAAGTCAGGATTTCTAAGTGGCAAGCCAAGCCTACCAAATTGAAGGGGTAATTACAGTGAGTCACCTAGGATGTCTCACTTAACTAGGGTGATGTGCCTAGTGGGGTAGGTGAAAGTGGAGTGAGGTTTGAGGGATATACCATGATAAGGGATAAGGGTGACATGGGTGTGTGAGAGGTGTAAAACATATGGTTGTGATGTGGCCAAGACACATGTCTAGTGGGTAGGCAGGGTATCCTAGGAAAATTTTCTATATTTATAAAATCTTGAAAATACTTTTAATGTGCAAGATTTATATGCCTAAGTTTTGAATTAGTCATATATTTTATTATGCATATTTGGAATGTGCAATGTGAATGTGGTTTTGCAATTTCCTAGGTTTTGGTTTCTACATAACGAAATCCAATCTTGGTATTCATAATTATTTGGCTTCAGTATAAACCCCAAATATTTTATACTTTTTCCAAACTCAATTAGATTGAATTCAAAAAGTGTTACCATTGCTTCTTCTTGTCTTTCTTGTACTTTGTTAAAAGCTATATATTTCTTCTAGAGGTTTATTTATATTCATGTGGTAGCACAATATAGATCCAAAAACTCTATATTCTAGTGGTTCTCTTAAGATGCCATTTCCAAACAGGAGTATATCATCTCCAAATAGTAATTGAATCCTAACTAGAGAGTTTTTAAATTTAAATCATTTGATCGTGCCAAGTATTTTTTGTTCCTTAATAATTTTTCTCAGCCCTTTAGCCATAAGTAATAATAATAAGGGTGATAGGGGAAATCCTTTTCTGAACTCTTTGGAAGGCTTGAAGAAACTAAAATTTGAACCATTAATTAAGAAAATAAGGGTATGTAACTCCACATAACTTTTTGGTTGTTGTATAATCAAAAAACAAGAATGTTTTCCTAGGAGGTCCAATGGGGGAACCTCTAGATCCTTTCCTAGATATAAATATTTTATTTGTAAATTTTTTGAAAGAAAAATCCCCAACAACGATTGAAGAAGCACATAAAATGCACTTAAATTGCTCTTTGTGGCTACTAAAAAGTCAACATCTCAAAGAGTCAATGGATGCTTGCCACAATTATAATCAATACCAAACATCATCACTGAGAAACGTATAGTAGAATAAACAATCTTATATAGATTCAATTATGACCTAATTTGTAAATTTATGGGTATTTATACTACCCTAAATTTTTTGCATTTGTGGGTTTGACACAACTAGGAGCCTCTTAGTGGCTATTATTTGTGGTTTATTAGTAATGAATATTTTATTGTTATTTTATCCTCACTTTCGAATAGAAATAGGTCATTCAAATTAGAAAAGAGGAATCATAGCCCAACAAGACTATTTTTTTAGTCCTAGAGAGTGAGATTTGATCCTTGAATTGAACCCATGACTATCTTGCTATGGGTTCAATTTTATGCACTTCCACTGGATTTATGGAGTGATTAGATATTGGAAATCACTGGTAATTTCCTTGGAAGATATTTGGGTGTCTCTAGAGATATAATGGAAGGAAACACAACTTTTTATGCTATATTATACATTGACATGGATCTCAGCTAGCCTTTGTAAATAGAGGTGGAACTCAAACTTGCAAGACTATCTTGGATTAAACAACTAGATTATGAGGTGTTTCCCATTAGATATAGAGTTTACCATAAATATAGATATTTAACCTGGTCCTGCCCAAAAATATGATCACAAAAATAGGGGCTCCTTTAGGAATGCCAAATCTTCTTGAGGAGGGTAAGTCTATAGTCAATAAATAATCAACCAACATTTATAGGGAGGAGGAGCACAATGAGATGATTTTGAATAGCCCAAATTAAAGAGAAGGAAAAAAAAAATATGGTAAAGAGAAAAACAAACCCAAGCCCTCAAATAAGTATGAGATCTTCAAGACACTAGTGGAGTAGGAAGAAGAATGAGTCATGTAATAAGTATATGGGAATAATAAAAGCAATAATAATTATGTTCAATCCTCTATTTTAGCTCCTATCCTAGAGTAGGTAATAGAGTGTAGTGAGTTACCACAATCAAATATTGCAAGATGTTAATAATCCATAAAAAAGAGTAACTAATAGTAAAGGATGTCATCATAGGTGTGGTAAAAAGAATAAAGAAAATCCTCTAGGTATCAATTATGTGGAGAAGAGATAAAAGAATATCAACTCTCAAGGAGTGGGTAGAAAATCAAATAAGGAATTGATAGTATCTCAAGAAGACAAATTGGTCACTAGGGGATTGGTAAGGACAATAGACTCTTACTGGTCTCAAGGTAACCAATGATTAAAAAATCATGGAATATTATATGTTTAAACAATATAATCCATCAATATGTATTCAAAGACTCTTAGAGAAAAGTACAACAAGATTTTTTCTTATCTAGGAGATAAAAATATCATTGGATCTCATGTATAAAAAAAATAAATGGAATTTGGAGGGGTGTTGGTCATATTGAAGTGGCTATCCAAGGGACTTAATGGGGATAGTTACATTTTTAAACTCTCTTGAATGGATTACAATAGAACATATAGCTTGGAGGGGTGTCCTCACATCCCATTTTAGGAACAATGTGACAATTATAGGTTTTAATTATAAATTTCTATGGGGCTCAAAACTTAAATGGTCAAATTCATCAATGGAAAGTGGTGTATAATATAAAGGTCTTGAGGAAGGAGTTGGACTGGATTGTTACTAGGGATTTTAATGCTAAATTATCATCTAGAGATTAGGAAGGGGGAGCTTCAATTTTGGACTCAAGGGATCATGTTATGATTGCCCATGTAAATTTATTATGCTTGGTGGCTATTAAATGTCTTGGATCCAACTATACTTGGACTAATAAGAGGAGGGATCCACATATCGAGAAGGTGAAGTTAGACCTTTTTTTATTTTAGAGGAGGAATTTTTGAAATGAAATCTAAAATTTTATATTTTGGAGGGTTTGGCCTTGAATCATTTCCTCATTCTGTTGGAGGGGGGATCATGATAAGGTAGCAACATAAATATTTCAAATTTAAAAAATATTTGTTACGAAAGGAGAAATTTTAGAAGAAAATCCCATAAATGTCGGAAGAGGGATGCTCGACATATGGGAAAATAAAGTTTAGATTCCACAAGGAGCTTAATTATGTCAAGGATCAACTAAAATGATGGAGGTGAGCTCACAAATTATAATTTTAGGCCCAAAGGTCTCCATTGGTGGTTATATCGGATGAGGTGCAAGAAATCTTCAAGGAATGAACAATTAGAAAGTAGCTCAAAGAAGAGGAAGATAAATTACATAAAGTGGTTTAGGACATTTAAAACCATAAGGATTACTAGAAAAAAAAAGCAATAACCATTTGGTTATTAGAAGGTGAAAAAAACACCAAAATTTTCCATAAAGCTACTTGTTCTAGGAGACATATAAATAATATTGAAGCTCCTCAAGATGAGAATGGGCTCTCCTTTGATATGATTTCAGGAATGCATTTCCATTCAATGGATTATTTTCCTAAATTATTTAAGATATATTTTAAGACAAAGAGGCTCAAAAAGTTATTGTTTTCATACCCTCTATCATATTTGAAGAATGAAATTAGTCCCTACTTAAACCCATTTATAAAGAGCAGCTAAATAAGGTAGTCTTTGGAATGAGTATGGGATAAATACTAGGTCCAAATGGCTTCCTAATCTAGTTTTTTAAGACCTTCTATAATATCTTGGAGGAGGATGTAAAGGTTGTTATAGCGGATTCTAGAGGTAATATATTAAATCAAATATTTATTTCCTTAATTTTGAAAGGGGGGAGAGGGTGCATATTTTAGATTATAGACCTATCATATTATTCAATATCATGTACAAAGTAACCATGAAGGTAATGGTTGAGTGATTAAAACCTCTCCTAGACAACATTATCTCCTTGAAGCAAGGGGGTTTCATAGAGGGAGGACAAATATTTGATGATGTGCTTCTAGCTCATGAGGCAATCCACTCAATGCAAAATTTTTGGCAATAGAGGAATGTTCATAAAATTGGATATGTTAAAGGCTTATGATAGTTTGGAATGGAGCTTCTTTTCAAGGATGAAGGTAACCTTTGGATTCTCTTAGGATTGGATAGAATGGGTTATGAGGTGTATCTCTACTTTTACATACTTGATGTTAATCAAAGGTCTTTCCTCGCAACCATTTGGAGCTACTAGAGGCCTTCATTGGGGGGATCCTTGTTCCCCTTATATTTTATTATATTTGATGATGACTAGGGTAGACTCTTCTTGAATAGATGATAAAAAGGTTTTCTAATAGGTATCAATGTGGGTGAGAAGATTTTAAATCACCCATAATTTGTGGATGATATAGGATTGATGGGAGTGGCCAACCTTATGGAAGAAAAAATGGTCAAAGCTACTCTTGATGTTTACAATAGGGCCAAAAACCAAGTTATCAATGATAAGAAATCCAAAGTGGTCTTCTTAATTATTGATCAAAGGATTTAGAATAGAATTTTAGAGATATTGGTATTCATAAGAACTTCTCTTCCAATGGTCTATTTGGGCGTTCCTTTGCATTAAAAAACTGAAGATAGCTATTTGGAGGAATATTTTGGAGTATATCAAAGAAATAATTAAAATTTGATCTCACAAATGGTTAACATTTAGGGGTAGATTAAATTTTTTATAGTTAGTCATTTAGGCCATGCAAATTTATAAATTTTCTATCCTTGTTGCCCCACATACCATATGGAAAGAGTTGGACAAGATGGCTAGAATATTTCTATGGGGAGAAGTAAAAGGAGAGAGGAAATGGAGATTAGTAGGTTGGGATAAAGTAAGCCAACCCAAGGAAAAGGAAGATTTGGGACTGAGGATATCGAAGCTATATAATAAATCTTTGTCTAGAAAGCTTTATTGGAGATGGATATCATGACCAACTTTATTCAATAGAGTTTTAACTAGTAAATATTTGGGATAGGTGGACTTGAATGAGGTGAGTCAATTCCCTTTGGATTTTAATGGGTAGTAAGTGTGGTGATATCTAAATTTAAGGTCTTATGTAGTGAAAGTGGATTATTTTAGAAAATTGGAGAGGGGAGAAGGAATTATTTTGGACAGATTCAAGGGATTAATACCCACCTATCATTCCTAAATTCTTATAACTAGAACCAATACAAAAAACCATGGAAAGTAGGGGTTGGATCAATATTAAAATTTATTTCAATATTAGTTAGTTGGGGGATTATACCTTTAATAAATTAAAGAATTTGGATGAGTGGCAAATTTCAATCCCTCCACACTTGACACTCGTCATGACTAAAATATTGGGAAAAATATTTCTCACAGGTAGAGATGAGGAGGATGAATTAGCTGGGGATATAGAATCCTTGGATCCTACATAATAAAGGATGGATATGAAAATATCATTCTAGAACCTCCTAATGCATATCATTTTGAGTAGTGGAGAAAGATTTGGTAGTCCAAGGGTTGGCTGAAATTAAACTTCTTTTACTAGAAGTTCATGCACAATGGAATTTTTACTTTATGATAATCTAAGATGTAGGGGAATCAGTGGCCCATCCCAATGTTTTTCATACTATAAAAGTGAGGAAAAATCTGATCACTTGATGTTTGAGTACCCATTCATGCACCAAATTTGGGAGCGATAAAATTTAGCTTATAAAATCTAATCCAATGGTGATTTAAACTAGATCAATATTTGGTAAAGATAGGATATGATAGATTAAAATTTGAAACTCTTCATATCAAGTGGAATCTTAGATTAAAATTTATTTGGTGGCAAGTATGGTTGGTGAGAAATATAATTTTTTTTAGAGAAACCTTTTCATCCTTGGATGGCATCTACCAAGTCATTTAGAGCAAAGTCACAAAAAATATGCCAATGTATGTTAAATAGGAAACTCAGGCTGACATAGGGTTGATAGAGAAGGAAGCTAAAGTGCAAGACGGGAAGGACAAAACCAGCTGGAAAACACCCCTAGAAGGTTGGATTAAAATTAATATTGATGGAGTTGCAAAAGGAAATTTGGGTAGAGATAGAATTGGAGTGGTCTATAGGAATCATGTTGGGATAGTGATATATTGGGAACTAAAAGGATTAGATAAGGCCATGGATAATGAAGTAGAAGCCTTGGCTATCAAATAAGCTTCTATCTAGGTAGTAATACAAGATTATAAGAGGATAATCATAGAATAAAATTGTCTAATCTTGGTAAGACCTTTGAATTTCATCAGGACTTTGCTTTGGAAATGTGGAGGTTTTGTATTCTTGTCACCAATTTAAGAAGTAGTGGAGGAAATTCAATGATGTGATTTTGATTATTGTGGGTATATTTTTGAATAAAGTGGCAAAATTCTTGACTAATATGGGTATCGAGAAGAAGGTAGGGGTTTAGTGGCATAGTGGCATGGCTATTGAGAACAAGAGGATTAGGTAAGTTGGTGAGAAAATATAGTGTTTGGTTAATGTGGATAGATATTATAGACATATTGTAATCCAAAATATGAACAACACCAATACAAAGTAACAATACAAAAATACAATAACACAAAATGAATAATATTTTATTAAAATGGGTAGATCTTCGAGTTGTACAATGAATTTTCTCCAATATGTAAAACGTGAACCAACATTTTATTATTCAGCAGCAATGTTTATATAGAGTTTACAGCAGCCGGGAATAGCACACCGGCGGAACTGATCTGTTACAGGAGTTGTAACAGTCTGCCTAAAATGAAATATAGACAAAACAGTCTAACAGTAATTATAGTACGCTAACATCCCCCTTTATTACATTATTTGGGTAATGTAATAACTAATAGCTATACTAGACTACTAACATCCCCTTACATCATTTTGCAATACAAAGTGAGCTGCGAAACAATTCAAATTTGACACGTCCAAGTGCCTTAGTGAAAATGTCTGCAACTTGAGCATCGGTGGGAATGTGTTGAAGCTGAATTCGGTGCTTTGGAACTTCATCTCGAATGAAATGACATTGTGTGTCAATGTGCTTTGTTCTTTCATGATGGACTGGATTCTTGACGAGGTTCAGAACACCCTGATTGTCGCAAAACAAGTGTATTGGAGATTTTGATGGATGGCCCATACTTGTCAGAATGCGACGTAACCATATCACTTCGCACATAGCTTCACGTGCGGCACGATATTCTACCTCTGTTGATGAAATAGCAACCACCTGTTGCTTCTTGCTGTGCCAAGAGACAGGACCGGATCCCAGATGAAAAATGTATCCAAAAGTTGACTTGCGATCATCAAATGATCCGGCATAGTCGGAGTCCGTGTATCCTTGCAAGAAGAATTTGTTGTTCCTCTTGTATTCTAGGCCATATTCCATAGTACCACGGACATAGTGAAGAACACGTTTTGTCGCTTTCCAATGAGTGGTCTTAGGCTCCCGCATGAACCTCGAAAGATAGTTGACAACAAATACGAGATCTGGCCTAGTATTTGTCAGATATATGAGACTCCCAATCAATCGTCGATAGAGAGTACCATCTACCCGAGGTGAATCATCATATCGCGATAACCGAAGTCCATTCTCCATCGGAGTTGCCATTGGCTTGCAATCGATCATGCGATATTTTTCCAAGCAATGTCTTGGCATATTTTTTCTGAGACACTTTGATGGAGTGCTCCTTCTGGCTGAATTCCAGACCAAGACAGTAATGGAGAAGTCCGAGATCTGTCATATCAAAATATTTGCACAAGTTTCTTTTGACAAGACAGATCATAGTTTCTGAACTCCCCATAATGAGCAGATCATCCACATAGAGTACAAGCAACACTATCTCATAACCCTATTTCTTGAAATAGAGGTTTGCATCTCGACTGGACATCTCTTAAATCCATGCTGCATAAGGTGATTGTCCATTTTTATATACCAAGCTCGAGGAGCTTGTTTCAGACCATATAAGGATTTGACCAATTTGCAAACTTTCTGCTCTTGGCCTTCCACTTCAAATCCTTCTGGTCGAGTCATGTAGACTTCTTCTTGGAGATCACCATTTAGAAAGGCACTTTTGACATCCATCTGGTGAACTTTCCACCCATATTGTGCTGCCATAGCACACATAACCCGAATTGTGGTCATCCGAGCAGTAGGTGCAAAAGTTTCCTCGTAGTCAATGCCTTCCTTTTGAGCATAGCCCTTTGCAACAAGACGGGCCTTATGCTTATCAATTGTTCCATCTGCCTTGTACTTGACTTTATATACCCATTTGTAGCCAATGGGTTTCTTTCCATGCGGCAAATCAACAAGCTTCCAAGTTTTATTTTTCATCAAAGACTCATACTCTGTATCCATAGCGGCCTTCCACTGAGGCTCACTAAGAGCATCTTGCACTGATGCAGGTTCAAGATCATCTATGGTAGACATGAACGCCCTGTCATCATCAATATCCATATCCTCTACTTCTGTACTTGGAGTTACAGAAAGTTCCTCAAAATATTGACAAAGATCATCAACCTCACCAGTTTCTTTGGCTTCTTTCTCCTTTTGAGCCATACTGCGTGTACGAGGTCTATCCAAATTCAAATTGGGAGGAGTGGATAAATTTGCATCTCTGATTGTATTTGTACACCATTTAGGATTCTTCTTCGATGGAGTTGAAGAAGATGTAGAAGGACCTCCTGTCTGTGTTGACGAAGGAATCTTCTCTTCCTTAGTTTCCACAATATCTTGGTGTACTTTAGATGTGCTCTGTGATGTGAAAGCTTCATCAAAGACAACATCTCTGCTGATATGAATTTTCTTGGTCAAAGGATCTATCAACCGATATCCTTTAGAGTGCTCAAAATAACCAAGAAAAATACATCTCAGTGTTTTCTCATCTAGCTTCTTCCTTTTCTCTTTCGGTATGTGCATGAAAGCGTGACATCCGAAAATACGTAGATGAGATATGGAGGGTTTTCGACCACTCCATGCTTCCCGTGGAGTCATTCCTTTTAGGGCCTTTGTGGGTGCCCTATTCAATAGATACACTCGCAGTGGTGACAGCTTTCGCCCAATATTGTTGCCCAAGAGTAGCTCCCGTGAGCATACAACGAACCATTTCCATGATAGAACGGTTCCTTCTCTCAGCAACTCCATTTTGTCGAGGAGTATAGGCAGTTGTTAACTGTCTCTTGATTCCATGCTTATCTAAGAATGCAGAAAATTCATTAGAGGTAAACTCTCCCCCTCGATCTGAGCGGAGGGTTTTAATAGAAGCTCCTGACTCCTTCTCAACGGATTTCTTGAACTGCTGGAAGAATGCGAAAGCTTCAGATTTCAGTTGGAGAAAGAAAACCCACATCTTTCGTGAGTAGTCATCTACGAATAATTGAAAGTACCTCTTCCCTCCACAACTATTGGGTGTGAAAGGACCGCACAGATCGGTGTGAATTAACTCCGGAGGTTTTCGTGCTCGTGAAGAGCTATTTTCAAATGGTACTCTATGCCGCTTTCCCGCCAGCGCTCGAGCACACTCGGCAATGTGGCGTAAAGGGAAGGAAGACCCTTTACCATCTCATACTTACTGAGCTCAAGTAAGTAGCCATAACTAAGATGCCCATATCTCTTGTGCCATAGGGAAGTTGCCTCCTTGGTAGAGACAATCATGGCAACATGTGGAGTAGAGATAGCATCTAGTGCAAATAAGCCATGCTTATATGAAGTCGTTGCAATCGCTTACCCTTCCTGGTAATAGTACAACACTTCTTTCCATTCTCAACACGAAAGTTGACAACCATATTTCTATCCAGGATTTGTGTCACTGACAACAAATTGTTGGCCAATCCCGGAACATAGAGGACTTTGTCAATCTGACACTTGCCATCAGGAAGAGTGACTGAAACTGTACCCTCTCCCTGAACCCTGTAGGTTTTATCATCAAAAATGGTGACAGGTTTGCCCTCTTTGGCCACAAATGATTCAAACCACGATCTGTCGCCAGTCATATGTTTGCTAGCTCCATAATCGACATACCAAACAGGATCCCTCTGTGTGGAATCTGTGGTAGTCATGAGCACCTTGTGTGCCCATTCAGAATCTGAGTCAGATTCTTCAACAACAACATTCACCTGGGGTTGCTTGTTTTTATTTTGTGGTTTGTTTTGGCCTTTCTCGCTTGTTCTTATGCCAACACCCGTTGGTGTCATGGTTGTCTTTCTCAGAGATCTTGCACCACCTCTTCTTCTGTTGAGGTTGTTTGCCTTTTCCTTTCGTATCCTGTTGAGAATTTCCTCCTTTCCGAAAGTTGCCTCCTTTTTGCCCATTACCTTTCTTCCTAGAACCCCGCCTCGTTGGTGTATAGGGCTGTATTGGAAGAATCATCATTGTGAAGTTGGCGTGCCTCCCGTTGTTGAAGCAGATTGACCAACTCGATGTAGGTAATTTGTCGTTGAGACACCTGGATGGAGGTTATCAACATATCAAATGAAGAAGGTAAAGCTCTCATCACAAGTGAAATGAGAAGCTTTTCGTCCACAGTATCTCCCAAAGAATTCAATTTCTCTTTCAATTCAGACACTCTGCACAAAAAGAGTTCAACTGTTTCACCCTGTCTCAAACTCAGGTTATGAAGTTGTTGTTGAAGATGAAGAATGGTGGAATCATTCTTTCCCTCATAGATGGTTCTAAGGGCATCCCATGCCTCTTTACCACTTGCTTTGTCAGCTATATGAGGTTGCACTTCATCCGAAACAAGCAAACAAAATGAGCACCTTTGCTCGACTGTCTTTCTTGTCAAAAGCTATCCGATCTCGCGAAGGACCCGTGGATCCCGCTCGTTGGTGAAGGCCTAGTTGCTACTCCAGTAAAAATATCCCACAAATATTCCATTTGGAGAATTGCCTTCATCTTATGTTTCCATGGTGTATAATTTGGACCTTTCAATAACTGATGCGGATCAGTCATCAACTTTGCAACAATGGCCATAGTGAAGGTTCCTTATATCACCAATTGGTCCCCCTTTCGATATACCTTTTGCTAGGCCAATATACCGTACAAAATACCCGCCCTTACGTGAGGGAAACTATAGGTATTTAGAAAGATCAACAAAAATCACCCGCCCTTACGTGAGGGAGACTATAGGTGAGTTTTAGAGATCATACGATACGTGGAACATAAGCGGTATTGAAAGGGAATCGCCTTGTTGATGGCACCTACCATAGAAGATTCTTCTCATGCGTGGGGCGTAACTTCCCCTAAACACTATGAAGAATACTTCGTCAGGATTTACGCCTAAACACAAGTGCGATAAAGGGTAGTGGATGGAGTAAAAAAATGCAAAAATGGCTAACTTATCTCTCCCCGACGATTTATAGAGAACAAGCTCAGACGTCGTTGTAGCAGCTATATTAGGCGGTGGATACAGTAGCCAAATCACGATAGCTTTACCTGTAAGTGCTGGCCAGAGGTATCACAAATACCGAACGCTATAGTGCAATAAATTGCACGGATGGGTTTTAATTATTCCGGGGACTTAGGGAGTGAATTTGCTTTTAAGTTTTTAATGTTATAGTGCAAAAATGAAATATGCAACATACAACATAAAAAATTGCCCACAAGAATAACCCACAAGGTGTCGGGCACAGCCAAAAATGCACCTTTTACAATTCGCCAAATTGCTTTTTCGTAAAATTACTCACATTCCCCCTTTGATTTTTTGAAAAAATATCCCCCCTTAAAAAAATTCTCTTTAACAAAGCATTTTTAATAATTATTATATATTTAAAATTAAAATAAATAATTTTAATTTATATAGTTTTAAAACTTATGAAAAAATAAATTAAAATTAAATTTTAATTTATAAAGTTTAAAAACTATTAAAAATAAATTAAAATTAAAAATTTTAATTAAAAAATAATAATTAAAAAAAACTTTGAAAAAAAAAAATTTATACCTTAGGGGGGAGTCGGCGGGATTTGAACCCCCGACCTGCAGGCTCCCTGAGCCTTACCGCACAGCTCACTGCCAAGTGAGCTAGCGGGCTGATCCGAAAGGATCACTGGAGCCCTCCTTTTTGAACACCTGGTTCCTCCTCCTCTGCAAATCGCCGCTGCAGCTTCCTCCGCCCGTTTCTCTGCTGTCGCATTTTTTTTTTTTTTTTTTTTAAACGCAGTCTGCGTGCTCCCAGTCCGCGTCGCGGTCCGCTGTTGCGTTCGACTGGGGGGCGGGACGCCTCTGGTTTCTTTTTTTTTTTTTTTTAAAAGACAGTGGGGGGGGGCGTCTTTGGTTTTTATTTTTTTTTTAATTTAAAAAAAAAAAAAAAACGGGGGGAGGGCATCGCGCGTTTCGCGCTGCGCGCAAAAGGGAGGGGGGGGGATTATACTTCGCGTGCGGGAGAAAATTTAAATTCCCACGCTGCACGCGGGGGGGGCTTATACTCTGCGTGCGGGCAGAAATTTAAATTCCTGCGCTGCACGCGAGGGGGGGGGATTTCAAATTCCCGCTCAGCGGGGGGGGCGCGCACTCCCTCCCGCGACGCTTGCGCATGTCCGCGGATGTCGCAGCACAGGGGGGGACATCTGCATCCTCCCGTCCGTGCTCTGTCCAGGGGGGACGTCTGCGTCCTCCCGTCCGGCGGATGCGCGCTACGTGAGCGTAGCGGCTCTGCTGTGTCACGGAGCACTACAACCCTTTTTTTTTTATCACGCAGACGTGATTTTTAAAAAATGGCCTCCCCAAAACAGCAAAAAATTTGTTCTCTCCTAGCGCAGCAGATTAAAAACAATCGCATCCTCTCCCCTACACTTCTCTGCTGCAATATGGCTCTGATGCCATGTAAAACATGAACCAACATTTTATTATTCAGCAGCAATGTTAATATAGAGATTACAGCAGCCGAGAATAGCACACCGACGGAACTGATCTATTACAGGAGTTGTAACAGTCTGCCTGAAATAAAATATAGACAAAACAGTTTAACAGTAATTATAGTACGCTAACACAATATGGGGGTTACAATACTTTTGATACAAATATTACAGATAATAGAGTTTTAAAACCCTATTTTAATGAACAAATGGTATCTTTTAGTCCGTATTCGACCCAAACAAGGGTGTGGGTGGGTTTTTCTATCCATATAAGACCATCCTAGCTTCAATAACTTCCAAAAATATGATTCCTGCACCTACAAACAACAAACAACATAAAAGGGGTTAAAATCGCCTACGAGGGCTCCATTGTGTGAGGCCCTCTGAAAGATAATACTAATAAACCGTAGCCCTAGATGCAACTATAAAAAAATACAAGAAACCTAAAACAAAGTGCAACAAATATTTTTACCTTGTCAATGCTAATATTTGCTCATGTATATGTCGTTGATAATCACATGGACACTGAAAGCATCTAAGGGCTTGTAGACTTCAAAATCTGTTGCTAGAAAACATCCAGAGGTGTTCAATAATACCTAAAAACACTCAAAATCATTACAAAAATACCCATAGGAATTATGTGAACTATGGGGGACATTCAAGGGTTGATGGAGGTGAGGAAAAATCAAATCTAGTTTGCAAGGGTTTCGCAGAAGATGCAACAGTGGCAGCAAGGGAAGAAGATGATAATGATAGGTCTAGGGCAAAATTAGTAGACAAATGTTAGGGATGGGGGGCTAATATTTTTCTAAGACTTTCTAAGACCTTGATTCATCAAAATGACTTATTTTTTATAATCTATCCTATGTTAGGGTTTTGATGACACAAAATGAGCAACCGAGATTAAAACATGAGGAAGGGTGGAGATTAAGCTTGGGTGAGTGACATAGATTGATATGGATGGATGGTTGAGATTAAGTCATGGTGGATGGCTAGGATTAATTCATATAAATACACATATATTTGTTATATATATAAATAAAATATATAAAATATTAATATCTATATATACATATTAAGTAAATACTATATAAACAATGGATAGCTATGATTGGAGGGTATGAATGAATGACAAGTGGCTAGATTTTCATGTCTACGTATTCCTCTTTTTGTATCACTTTGCATGGAACACAATGCAGTGCAAAAATGCGAGACTCCTAGTTTGGCATGATGAAGCAACTTTCTTTTCCTTGGAACACAAAGAAGATTTTGAAGACACAAAAGAATTTTCTAGTGTAGATTACCCCCTCAATTGGTGAATGAGTTAAAAAATAGTCTCACAATCCAATTGATATAATGGTGGGTAATGATGTGGGTGAATGGTGCAAGTGCAAGTGCAAGTGTATGATGTAAATACAGATGATATGAATGATGTAAATTGATTTTTGTAAAATGCAAGTGATTGATTCTAATTTTGCCCCAATAGAGAAAAATTTTTGCCAAATGTAGATGCCATGATCATGTAAGATGTATCCTGCTATGGAAAATTAAAATCAATTTTTGTTACCTCAAGTTTGGGGTGATTCCATGTTGTTGAAGAAAGTGCCTTTTGGCGTCATTGAAATGCAAATATGAATATGCATAAAAAAGAGAAAATAGGTTGACCTCGAGGCCACTCATGAGTGCAGCTAGTTCCCACATAGAATTCCTAAATGGTTTCTTAATCACTTTAATTATCCTACATCATAGGAGATTGATGTAATTACAAAGGAAATGATGAAAGTTATCCATGTTGGGAACCCCATGGATAAGGGCATTAATGATAGTTGTTGACCAAATTGGTCTTGGCATAGTTTAACTCAAAATGTGAGGGACCAAAAGTATTTTTATTTTTGAACAAGGAGATATTGAATGATGAATATGGACAAATGTCCTTATGGTGATTTACTCCTCTTACTGAATTGCATGGACAACCAATTGTTGCAATTGTGAAGGAGATAAAATAGATCACTAGATACGAGGTTCACTTGAAATTGTATGTGAATTTGGAAAATATTTGATGCAAATGCAATTTATGATGGATTTGATGATGTTGAAATGAAGATGTGATGATGAAAAATACATTGATGAATGAATTGCATAATTTTGTGGTATTATTTTTGGAATTTCTTTGGAGCAATTTTGGATAATTTTATAACTTTTTTGTCATAAACAAAATTTAACCACCCAAATCAATTCATGTTATCACAAATATGGATTAAATGATGGGTATATGATTATAATTATGAATGTGGTTATTTTATGAAATTTTTGACTTATTTTGAGGTGTTTTGAAGCTTGTAAGGCAATTTTGTGACTTTTGGTTGCAAGTAAAAATTAAGCACTAAAATTGATTTTTTGTTTCACAAAACATGATATTATGATAGAATGAATGTATGGATGCAATATGGAATGATTTTATGGAGGTAAGCTATGTTTTGGAGCATTTTGGTCTTTCTAAAAAATATTAAGGCAAACGCCAACTAGCATCCATGTCATGCACATAGTTTATCCAATGTTTGATACTCTGTAAACGCTGGTCAACATTTCAATGTGCCTTGTAAATGCTCATGGGCATTTGATTGTGCATAAAAAAATCGTAAATAGTTTATAGAGGTAAAATCAAATTCATTATTACATTTATAAGTTTCAAAAGTTGCATTTGAATAAGTGAGTCAGTGAAGGAGTGAGGTGGAGTGAAGGCCATTGTGATGGATGGAGCATATGTAGTAGGAGCAGTAACACAGGTAGCTGAGTTAAGTGCCCTTGGAACTCTTGTTTGTATTTTGTGTAATATTGTTTTTTGAATTATGCATTTAATATGATATCAATGTGCTTACAATGTGTATGTGTTGTGCTACAGTTGAGGATCTTGGAGGCTCATCATTGGTTCTCGCCTCTCATACCAGGGGTGAGAAAGACACTATAGATGGAGCAATGGGATTGGTTGGAGGATGTGGGGTTGGTAAGGGTAGATAGGATTGATATGGTGACGACGGATGAGGGGTATATCTCTACCTTGGTATGGATATGGGATCCAAATAGGGGGAATTTTTACCTCCCTACTAGTGAGGCAAAAGTGATACTCAAGGATGTATACCGTATCCTTCAAGTGCTAGTGGAGGGGCTATGAGATCAGGGATATGAGATGAGTTGAATATTTGGATACCAATGGAGGTATGTGAGTGTGAGGGGTGGAGGGATAATGTACTTGGTGATGTATACAAATAATTTAGACATATTACCCACCTTGGTCATGTTTGTGTTGGCCAACATAGTGGCCCCGAAAAATATTGTCTATCGAATCCCATGAAACATGATCAGGTTGGTGTACAACATGATTGATGAGCCTAGGATGTATGCATGGGCACCTGATATACTATAACATCTATACCAAATGTTGTATGAGGTGAAGAGCAAATGCAGAAGGGGTTGAGTTGCAGTTTATTGTTGTAGTATTGGGACTAGGAGCACTTAAATGTGGATCAACCTATGGGCTTGCCTACTGAGCTATGGGATGGTGACCAACCTTATTCTCTAAGGTGGTTTGTGTATGAGGATGTGCAAAAAAATCATTCGAACCACACTAGCCAAGAGTACAAGGATTTTTGGATAGGATACCATGGTGGGGTGCCAACTGGACTAGAGATAGGGAGAAACTATAGAGAGTTTAGTAGACTAGATGGATGACTGGGTGACATGGGAGTGAGGTGGATCTGATCTAGTTATCATGGGTATTATGGTATTTTGGGATACAACAAGGGATTCTGGAGGTAACAATGCTATAAAGGCACCATCAGGATGAGACAGGTCTACCTTGTGTTGAGGCATGGTGGATGACCTATGAGGATGATGAGGAGATGGATCTCCTTGATGTGTAGCCACCATGGGTACCCATTCAAGTAGTGGATGAGGGTAGTGGGGATGAGAATGAGGTATATGCTAATGTAGAGGATGTAGAGGAGGATCCTAGATTTTAGAGACATTCGATCTAGCAGTCAACGAATACGGGTAAAGGATGTAGTATATTAACTTCTAAATATTGGAGGTGATGGAGGTGGTATGGACTCTAGGTCTAGGGCTCCATCAGGATGACATGGGTCCTCCTATAGGTGTTAGCTAGTTCTTAGATGCACTTTTTGTATATGAGCCTTGGTGCTCCATTGTATATAGCCTTTGGGTATTCATTGTACATGTGATATATATATACATAGTTTTTACTTTTCTGTTATTCTCTTGTGTGAATGCTTTTTATAGATGATAATTTAATGATAATGTGTATGAATGCAAATGAATTAATACACTAATAATCATTCATAGTTTATATTTTACTTGACCATGTATAACATCATTTTTTAATTAGGGGTACCAAAATGATGGCTTGTGAAATGGAAGACTTGTGTAATGCTATGGAATACTGACATGGATGTTGATATGGAAGACTGACATGGTTGTTGATATGGAAAATTAACTGTTTTACAAAGACTCAGACATACTAGTGATATCAAACAAACTCACTAAATTATGTCTAATTTATATAAGACCAAATGTGTGTGTAGTGAATTCATTTGTCGAATCAAGAGTATGGTAATGGCTCAAGGAAATCAAGAACCAATGTGTGTGCAAGTGAGTTCATTAACACATTGAGTAAATTGAGATGAAATTTATCATGGAGAAGACCAAGAATCTAGTTTTTTTGTATGTGCGATCATAGGTCTATTATTGAGAGATGTGTCACCACGCATGAGCATACTCCACTACCAGTCAAGTGTCTATAACCCTGGTGGAGATTAGCTTTATAGTCCAATAATCTAATCTCTAATCTTTGGGGATTTGGACTACCTAATTGTCTAACTATAAATGTAGTTCTATCCTTACAACTTGAGGATATGTGGTGTATGATGTGTAAAATATTTAGATATTTTAGGAGTTATATTCTCAACTGAAGTATGATGAGAATTTTACCCTATCCTTACTACTCTTTCTTGTATTTGGAAGTAACTGTGATAGTGGTGAAAACCACTGTTTTTAATTTTGGACTATGTGCATAATGGGCACTATGTGCATAATGGGATAAGTAAGGAATACCATTTTCACTTCAAGGTTCAACCGAATCATGGTGTATTGTGGACACAAGATGTTTCTAAAATGTGTTGATTGAGTTTAGTTCAAGGGTGTTAGAGTCAATTTCTAGAACTTAATATATTCTTAGTGAAAATGTGTCTTGGTCCTAAAGAAAACTTGACATGAATTGAAGGTTTCTTAAAACACTAGAAGTGGCTAAGTGACCAAAAACACCTAGGAATTATGAAAATGTGGTTTACAAATGATAATTTGACTTTATGGAATGGTGCAATAACATGGATGGTGATTTGAAGGTGCCTCTCATTAAGGCAACATGACTGTATTGGACCAATAATTATATAAACTAAATAAATGACTCCTTATATGGTGAATTAAATGTGTGAAGGTGTTTGTGAATGCAATGTATGAAAATGCAATTTGTGATGTGTGAAATGTAATATGTGCAGTGCAATATGTAAAATGTAATGTGTAAAATGCAATGTTGTTTTTTTGTATTAGCCATGTATATATACATATATAAATCACATTAAGCATAGAATACTTTCTGTATGAAGGTGAAAATCATACATCTAAACTATTGCAAGCATGTAACAATATAATAAACAAAAATCAAGTAACCATTTGCACAAATAAAAGATATCCAAGAATTGCCCTTTTATTAAAAATGATAAGTCTCGGTTACAATAGCTCCCTCTTAGGGAGTCACTCAAATTGATACAATGTTTACAACAGTTGAGGCCCCTCAACGGGGAGATATGCACTCAAATATTCTTAACTTCTACACCAATTTGCATGAGGGCTTACTAGGTACATCCTTCTCCAATGTTCAAATGGAATGTCTTTAATGTGGCTTATTTTGGATAGATCTGTTACCTACATGCAAGGAAACAACAAGAAATATTAATAGCATATGAGGACTTCTGAGATGAGGCTTATTCCATAGATCTAAAAGCAATAATATGAAAGTATAAATGAAACATGAAGAGGCATAAATGGAAACAAAAGACGTCTACTACAATACTTATGAATCATGCAAATATTATGAAATCATAAATCTAAACTAGGATAAACTAATGATACATGAAGAAAAGTAGATCTACACTAGAAACTAAAGAAACTACATCCCAAACCCTAACCACTATCACTCAGTGTGGCTATGCCTGTAGGTTGTTGTCAAAGACAATGGTCGTTAACTGTGATCTTTTTCTCCTTGTATCAGGTTTTGCAACTCTGAAATCCTTGGTGGAATTGATGTTCAAGGTTTGTTGGTGTGTCTAAATACGGATTTGTGAGTGAAATATATCATATCTATAGCATATTTATGGAAAATGGATGATTTGCTTCTCAACCTTGTGGAAGTGCCATTGTGGATGGTATGCTTGGCGATCTACAATAAGACCACTTCAACGCTCCTCATAGGGCTATCAATTTGTTGCTCAATGTGGTAGGGCTTCGCTATGTTAGATTTAGGATGCATACTTATTCCTAGGAGGGTGCATATGTAGGCCTCCCAAATTCCAAATCTTGGCTTCTTGGAGAAGCCAATATCTAGATTTGCAAGATATTGGTTGTTGGGGGAAAGGCTCAATTCTAGACTTGCATGGGAGTGGTAGTTAGGAGGAAATTTGGGAGATTCACATCCAAAACCGCTCGAATCTAATGCAATTTTAGTTACCATGTGTGATTCGAACCCATATTTTGTCTTAGTGCTATTTTTTTCCATAGTAGCAGCTAGCTCGTAGTCACTCTAAGCTTCAGTGGTCGAGATTGGCAACCGCTCTAGTCGATAGTGACTACACCTAAACATGTCAGAACTGCCTCAAGTGAGAGGTTAGAACCACTATTAACTCTTGTAAAGTTCCAATATCAGTCATATGGTCTGTAGAGGTACCCATATGAGTAGTCTCCTAAACATGACGTATTTTACGTGTCTACATATGGTCCTTTTAGGATGCATTTTGGGAAACACAATGCTAAGAAAAAATAGATAACCTAACATCATATTTTAGGGTGTATCATCATTGATATGATCAATACTAGGTGCCCCAATCATGATAAGGGTGCACATATTAGAATCATTGCTTCCAAAAGTATGGAAGGCTTAAATTTGTAAAACTTTCACATGTCCAATGGTGATCGGGTAGCATCAATGCTACAATTGTTATGATAGATGGAGAGCTTTAAGATTTGAACTTTCATATTTGTTTTATGCCCCAAAAAAGGGTAAGCTTATGATAGTTGTTGGAAATTATTCGTAAAATGAATGCAATTTACATGATCAAGTGATCCTTTATTAATTTTGATTATGATTTTGATATTATGACTACCCCCTCAAGCGACGAGTTGATGAGGAAAGGACAATTAATAAAGTGATGATTCACTTGACCAAGATGATTGATTTGGATAATTTAAGATGAATTCTTTTGTTGTTATATGGAAGGTCCTATTACATGTGTGATTTCAACCAATAATAGTAATTGTACATTTTTATCCTGTAGAGCAGTTCGATCGCAATGGCCTTCTTAGGGAGTAAAAAATGATAGCAATTCCATTGAAGCTTTTGTTGAATCACTCGATGATTTGCTAAAAGCGTCATGAATAAAATGAAATGCATGCTTTGTTCTCGTGGGGCAGTCTAACCACCATGGCCTTCTTCAGGATTGAAATGAAGCATTGCAATTCAACAATGACTAATATGGCTCAAACGACCTTATGGTAATTTATTCATATTTTCAAATTGCATGGAGTGCAAGTCATTGCAACCACCAAGTTTATAGTGTAAACAACTAGCTACGAGGTGCATTTGAAATTTTAGTTTTTATTTAATTTTTTTTGTTAATTTTGATGGTTTTTCAATTGTTTTGAAATTTTGGTTGCATGATTTTTTTGGTTATTTTGTAAATTTTGATGATTCTGGACCATTGGATATGCTTAATTTTCCATTCTGAATCTTCCCATGGTGAGAAATTTTATGCATTTATTGTTGTTTACTATCCCATGTTAGCAACAACAGCCCAATTTTATTATTTTGTAGTCACTATCTATGTCAATGACCCACACTTTCTAGCTGAAGATGCAGTAGCGACTGTGGCAAAACTTGAAAATATAAAAAGAAAATTAGGGTTTTCAATTTCATTATTTTCAGATGTCATTCTAAAATAGTGAGCTATGAGGTGAGTGAAAGAGATAGTGACCTATAATGTTGATTTTTTTTCTAACACCATGGTGGAGCAAGGTGAGGCATCGAAGAGCGCAGGAGCTAGATCTTCACGGGTATATCTCAAACCCTAACTTGTTTATTTAACTAGTAAAATGAACTAAACTAAGTAATCAATAAATTAACTTCACTAAGATTATTTATAACGATTCACAGTCGTTGTCACCTAAGGCAACCCCTAATTGGCAAATAGGGGTCGTCACTGAGGCCATCTAGTTTGAATCCCAATGGTTAAATTTTTTATCATTGGTAGCTAGTCGTTGTCGACACTAGGGACTATTGTGGCAATCACTATCAGCGTGAGCAGCCACCAAAATTTAGAAATTTCTTTTAATTTTTTAAATTTTTCAAGTGCAAATTTTGGTTTTTCTGCATGTCTTGGTGAATTTTATTATTGTGTTTGCACCCTTGATTGATTAGGGTTATTTTTCACCATTTTTTAATTTTTATTGTGCTTTTTAGTGTAAGTGCATATGATTAGGTCTTTATTTTGGCACTTTTAGATCTTGTCTACATGAGCTCGAGAGTCTAATTTGATGGCATATCTGCTACCACTCATGGTCAACATAGAATGGTCCTAGTTTAATGCACGGGGCCTTATGTATGTTTTTATATTATGGACTATTATGTCATATTAGGCGTACCTTACAGTGTTGGCCCACAGATGGGATTGTTGGACCAACACCTTTCATCTCCCGATCGGTAAGATGATGATTACTCTTGAGGATGTCTATAGGATCTTTAAGATTCCTTTTGATGGACATGCCATCACTTCATCCCTGGTCGATCATAGGCTAGCAATTTTTGATAGAGTCTTCGATGCTTGGGCATAGGAAGCACTGTTGGACATTCATCACGGAGGACTTCTTGTTGCTCGTTGGTATCAATCCTACATATTCTCAACACAATAGGCCATTCTCATGCATGTTATTTGTAATGTGCTTCTACCTAATACATCAGGAGAGAGGTTACCATGGAACCTCTTAGCCATTGTATAGGATTTGTTAAACAAGTAGGAGCCTATCATTATGGCTTGGTGGATTGCCTTATTATCATAACTCTATGATGAGTTGTATTGAATTCAGTGACAAGGTCAAGCCTCGATCGCATGCAACTTGCTCCTGCAGATCTAGGGTTGGGAGCACAATAGAGTAGATCAACCAATAGGTTTTTCATAGGAGATTACTAGGATATAGGATAGGGCACAGTGCTATGTTTCTAGATGGTCATGGGTGGTAGAGGAAAGATAAATTCAACACCATGCAGGAGACTATGCACACTATGCAACATCCCTGATTGGTCTATAGGTGCAAGAAATCATCTAGAAGCCCTATGTGGATTGCCCTGCTTGGAGGAGGTAGACCGATTTATTAAATGGACAAGGCATAATCGATGGGTCATTGGTCACAAGGCAATGGTGAGGGAGTTCTTCCACTTCTCTCGAGTGAAAATGTAGTTTAGGATTCAATAGGACATCCCACTAGAGCTAGTTCTCTATAGACAAATTCAGGAAGAGAGGGATCTCTCAGTACCTTGGGTGATAGTTCTCTTAGAGGAGGTAGATCCTCCTGTAGTTGATGTTGGCATAGCAGATGTCAAGGTTACAAATGCGTATACCCAATGGTGGATTATACAATTAAGGCATGATGACAATAGTCTAGGTCAAGATAAGGATGAGAAAAATGCAAAGGATCTAGAGGGGCATCGAGTATGGGCCCAAATAGACGAGTGGGATTTGGCTATAGAGGAGTAGGAAGTAAAGGAGAAGGTCATTCCCAAGGAGGAGGAGGATGTTGCTCTAGAGGATTAGGAGTCTCCCCTCTGGGCCGAGCTTCATCATATTGAGGCTGAGCTACAGATAGCTCACCATCAGATCTTGGAGTGGGATACATCCATAATGACTCTTCAAATTCAAGTTAGTACATTGTAGGCACAAATTTTGGTAGGCTAGACCATATGGAGGGATTTTGAGGAGGAGAGGACTTCCATCTAGGTATAAGTTGACTCCACATAGCTTAGGATAGAGCAGGTCACTGCAGAGAGATTTTATGCGATCACAGGTTGGAACTGCTCCTGTGGGATAGGTTGTACCAGTTTTCCTAGCTATTGAGGGACCAGTAGGTTTAGATGCTGCAGCAAATATCTAATAGCTATAGGGGATCTTAGAGGATTTTGAGGCTCATATTTCCACCGATGCTAGGTATATTGTTTCTTTGTAGCTCTAGATCATGCGGCTAGGTGGAACTCCTCGAGAGAGGTCTACAGTAGGGGGCCTACATCGGAGTAGGTAGAGTGAGTCAGGGCAGTCATCGATATGGCCTGGCTAGAGGATAAGAGCCCGAATAAAGAGGACTACAAGGATCAATTCCAGGTGCACTCACTCGGATGAAGCTGAGGGTGGTGGTGATTTGGGGGACGCAGGCCTTGTATGATAACCATGATGGCTTTGTATAATTTTTAAGTGTAAGGTCTAAGGACCTACACTATTGTAGCTTGCAGGCATTTTTATACTTCTATGTACACTTGATATTGGACACATATATATGATTTATCTATTAATTTTCTCATTATGTGTATCATGTGATTTATTTAATTTTTTTATGTGATGCAAAATAGATGCGATGGTTATGATTTTACACTATATGATGCGATGTGTTAATGACATGTAGTATCTAAAATATGGATGTATGATTAGCTGTTGTGATCTAGATGTGTAGATATACTATGTATGCATATATGGATTCAATGGTGATTATTAAATGCATGCTTAATTTGTTTTAATTTTTTATGCATTTATCTTATGTTGTTATGATATGGTAAATACAATGTTTGTAATGCATTATTTACATGATGACGATCTAATGCAAAATGAACCTGTATGCTTTAATCATTTAAAACATAAGGAATAAATGTGATATGGGTTTAACAATCTAATGGATGATGCCATAGTATGTATAAAAATCATGAATGTAAACTATAACTCTTAGCATAAGAATTACTCATTCAAGCATCTGAATGTGATATGAGATGATGTGATATGTATGTGTTTTCTTTATAAGCTTATGTAAACTAAAATATATGTACAAAATAGTCAGCGGTTGTCTAAATATCATTTTTGATATTCATTCGATATCTATCCTATTTCATGAACACCCTTGAATGAACACCCCTCATAAATAAATTTGATGATTGATGAAATAATTTGTTGCTATGAGGGGATTTTTGTGGTTTTCCATGAGACTCAAACATCCAATACAGGACTCTTGAAAGATAAAGTTTTGGTTATGAAGACCAAGATATCCATTATCCCTATGTGTGCAAATGAATATATTAGAGAGGCATAAGCTTACCCCAATACTAGGTGGAATTCATTCAGCCCATTGTTGTATTAAGGATCAGCAAATGCTCATCATGATCCTAGGTTGGACTCAGTTGGATTAGACCATTAGGTGATATAGGACACCTAAAGCTAGCTCTTTTTGTAAATTGCTTATAACTACCCTAATGCCAGGCATGATTCATTTAGCCCATTGTTGTATTAGAGATCACTCAATGGTTTTGGGATATTGACCATTCCAAGGATTCAATCTCTTCACCCCCTTCTTTTATTCACATTAATTTGGGATATGTGTCATGCTTAGTGATGAAAATCATTGTTTATTTGATTTCTTTTGAGCAAGGGATTTATGTAGTGATGATAATCATTGTTTATTTTTCTTTTGAATTTTTCTTTGTTTCGGATGAAAGCAAGAGATTTCTTTGGGTAGCGGGAACTTGTCCTTTTTTCAATGTTCAAAATCCTAAACCATGCGCATCACAAAATGAGCAAGTAAAAACCTTTTACTTAGGATTCTTAGTACCACTTTGTAGTGTTCATATTTCCCTTGTTCCAACTAGGATTTTAGTGTTTTTATTAGTGATAGGATTTTGATATATGCTAGGTACTATCAAAACTAGACCTCATCTTCTACCAATGAAGATAGTTTTCTATAAAATCTGATAAAATCACTAGGTATGGCTGAATGACCAAAAAACCCTAGTATATTCCTTATAGCAACAAGAAGGGGTTGTGTTGAAAAATACAGTTACTCACATGGGTTATGGATGCATGAAGATTTTGATGATGCATTATTGGCATACAAATGTGGCACCATTTGCAATATTTAAAACATAGTCTATCCTAATGCGAGTGTAATGGATGAAACGTGCCTAATGCAATGCAATTACATGAATGCAAAATACAAAATGTAAGATGCGAATTTTTTTATATTTTTAATGTTTTCAATTGTTTTTGTGTTTTGATTTTGACCAAAGTATTTAAATACCTTTAAAGCCTTTTGTGGATTGACCAAAGGTCTTATGATGCCTTTGGGGAATTTTGTGAGTTGACTAAAGGTCTTATGATGCCTTTGGGGATTTTTGTGAGTTGAACAAAGGGCTTATGATGCCTTTGGGGATTTTTGTGAGTTGGCCAAAGGACTTATGATGTCTTTGGGGCTTTTGGAGTTGACCAGAGGGCTTAATGTGCCTTTGGGGTTTTTTGTGAGTTGACCAAAGGGCTTATGATACCTTTGGGGCTTTTTGTGAGTTGACCAAAGGGATTATGATACCTTTGGAGCTTTTTGTGAGTTGAAAAAAGGGCTTATGATGCATTTGGAACTCTTTGTGAGTTGAAAAAATTGCTTATGATGCCTTTGGGACTCTTTGTGAGTTGACAAAAGGGCTTATGATGCCTTTGGATCTTTTTTATATTTTTGGTTTGTTTGGCATTTTATGAATTTTTTTTATGTTTTTTGGATTTTGTTAATTTTATGTGTGAAACACCGTTAGATGAATAATATTGAGAGGCTCAGGCTCTTCAACACCTTCTAACGATGTCAGATGATATGTACCAAGTTAAATCTTCTCTGATATGATATAAGGACCTATCTAGTTGGCCATAAATTTGTCTCGTAGGTGCGATGGCAGGTTTGAATTCTGTTGGTTCTCTTTGAGCATGAGATCCCCAACCTTAAAGTCTCTCAGGTAGAGTTTATTGTTATAATCTCATGTTATATTATCTTGGTAAATGCAAATATGCTCAAGAGCATTGATGTGGAATTCATCAAGAAGTGTCAATTAATCAAGGTGAGCTTGCTGCACAGTGTCGTCATTGATGAATTCTTTCAATGCGATGCACAATGTTGGAATTTCTAACTCCAAGGGCATAATGGCCTCAGTTACATATACAAGAAAAAATGATGTTTCCCCAGTGGGCTTCGTATGCTAGTTATGTAAACCCATAATGAAAGAGGCAACTGCAGATGCCAATACTTATGATTTCCTTTTATCATCTTCTTTAATATGGCTACGATTATTTTGTTTGAAGCTTTTGTTTACCCATTTTCTTACGGATAATATGGTGTCACAAAATTGTGTTGAATTTTATATTTGGTCATTAAATCCCATACATTTTTGTTCTTAAATAAATTACCATTATCTAAAATTATCTTGAATGGGGTCCCAAAGTGACAGATGATATTTTTAAGTATGAACTCCACAATTAGTGGTCCTGTCATTGACACTAAGGGGATTGCTTCCACCCATTTGATGAAGTAATCAATGGTTGTTAAGATAAACATGTGTCATTAGATCAAAACCCACTAAGAAAATGGCCAAGTCATCTGAATGGGTTTTAAGGCCTGCGAGAGCAGGTGCATCAGATTCACATGATGTTGATATTTGATGCACTTCCTGACATACTCACAGTAATCCTTTTCCATGGTGGGCCAATATAACCCATTCAAAGGATGCACTTGATGATGGCCATGCCACTAAAATGGCCATCACATGTACCATCATGAGCTTGTAAAATTAACCAAGCTGATTCTTGGAGTTCAAGATAATGAAGGAGGACTCCATCATAGTTTCGATGATACAATATATCTCCTAGTAAGACATATCTCATTGCTTTTTGTTTGAATGATCATTTTACGGCATGCAATAATACCTGATGGATGATTTTTAATCTTAAGGAAATATTGTAATTGGCACAATCAATCCTGATATGCTACAACCTCAATAGATAAGACGACTTGTTCTCTCTATGATTCGATGTGCACAAATGTAGATTGAGAAACAACCTTGTGGTGAATGATGGTACCATTTCCCGTAGGACCCTACGAGATCAATGACCCGTAAGGTGTCTTCTTTAGAAAGTCTCTGGCTTTATATAACCACTCATGGTTTAGTTCTATATAAATCATGTTGATTGATTCTTTGTTTTCAAAAGTCTCACATTGTATCACTGATTACAAGAGCATATTCACATGAATGATAGTGAAATCAGCAGATGAATTATGAGGGATCAAGGATCCCAAAGATACCATAGTGTCTAAAAATATGTTGGACGTGTGAGGGATTGCTTTGATGTCATACCATTCTAATTGGGATAGATAAGTGTCAAAAAGCTCTTTGTAAGATTTCAAGATTGGACACTCGCATTGAAATATTCCTTTACCTTGGTTAATAATGAGAAGGAAATCACAAAATATATTTAGCTTTTTAATCTTCATAGTGTTGTTTTTTGGAGATCCAAGATTAGGGCCTCATATTTAGTGTTGTTATTTGTGCAAGGGAAGTCTAGCTTAAATGATAAGGGCATTGGAGCACCTTGCGACATGAAAAACACAATCCCTACACCAGCCCCTTGCTTACACTTCGAGCCATCGAAGAACAAAGTCATGTCAGTTTTATTATCAGGTTCTTCAATTTTGGGTGCTTCTAATAAGGCAAATAATGCCTCATTGGGAATTTTTATGATGAGAGGCCTAGTATCTTGAAGAGGCACCTCTGTCAGTTGATCAACTATGACTTGTCCATTTATGGAATTTTGGCTTATGAATTCTAAATTGAATTCTGTCAATAGCATGATCAAATTTGTAGTATATATATTATGATATGTATTTCTCAATATATACTGCAAAGAATTTTGTTTTGGTATCACATACGTTGTATTTCTCAGCATGTAGTGGTGCAACTTCTTATTCGTAAAGACCATTTCTAAGCACTTCTCTATATATGCATACCCTAGTTCGTAACTCACCAAGGTGTGGATGATATAGTATATCACTTGTTCTTTGTCTTTCATGTTCTTTTGAGTCAATGTAGTGCCCAAAGCAAAATTGATAGTAAATTTATAAAGTAGAAATGACACATCTGACCTTGGTGGAGCTAGTATTGGCGGTGTCACCACGTATTTATTGATCTCAAAAAAGGCTTACTAATATTCTTCATCCTAGTGGAATGGGACCCCCTTGTGTAGAAGTTGATTCATTGGTCGACATTTATCTGATAGTTGTGTGATGAAGTATTTTATGGATGCTACTTTGCCCTATAGGCTTCTCATATTTTTGATGTTAGTAGGTGGGGCCATTTATAGGATAACCTTTACCTTTTTTGGGTCAACTTTTATCCCTCATTTAGAAATGATAAATCCCAAGATTTTTCTTGAAGTTACACCAAAAACACATTTCTTGGGATTCAACCTAGCATTGTGCTCTATCAGGTGATCAAAGACCTTTCTCAAGATCTTGGGGTGCTCCTTTCGTAATAATGACTTGGCCAGTAAGTCATTGATATAATTTTCTATGATCTTATGCATTTAGTCATGGAAAATATATGTCATGACCCACTGGTATGTGGCACCAACATTTTTAAGACCAAATGGCATTACTTTGTAATAAATGTCATCCATGGAGTGGTGAACGTGGTTTTGTACTGGTCTTTGGGTTTAATTTGAATCTGATTGTAACCAAAAAATCTATCCATGAGGGAGAGCATCTCATGACCCGTAGTTGCGTCTATAAGAGCATCTATGTTGAGGAACAAGAATGAATCCTTTGGTATTGCCTTATTGAGATATTTAAAATTTGTGCAAATACAAATTCTTCCATTAGGTTTTTATATAGGTACCATGTTTGATACCAATTCTAGATAGTTGATGGGGGTAATAAAGACTACATCCAATAACTTTTGCAACTTGCTCTTTACCATCAAGGTAAATATTGGATCTATCTTCCTAAGTTTCTGCTTGATCGATTTCTTTGCGAGATCTAGAGAAAGGTTGTGAACAACCAATTTTAGATCTAAACCCAACATATCCTTGTAGGTCCAAGAAAAGATATTATGTCTCTCTTTCAATAGAGGTATGATGGTGGCTTGTTCTTTTGGATATAAGCTTCTTCTGAAATTAACTTTCTTTGGATTAGAAGGATCATCGCTGATGTCCACTTCAAAATTTTCCTCTATTGACATGTGTGACCCCTCCTCAAGCCTCCTCAAGTTGGTGAGGAGTGGGGATCAAGTGAATGTCATCCACTAGGTTTAAAGGTTCCACTAAATTAGGATCAAAACCAGCATGATGAACATCATGTGTGCAACCTAGTGCAAAATGAAGTAGTTGTAGTGTTTCTTCATTGGGGAAGAAATATTCAGGATCTAGGGGTGCATCAACATGATCTCAATCAATAGCATTTAAGTTAAGACACAATGGCTTAGAAGGATTGGTTGGGTTGTGAAGTGGAGTGGTCAAATAAATGGAGATCATGTTGATGGATGGGATGGAATCCCAAGGACCATGCGGATGTGATTTTGCATTGTTGATTTACCTTCCATATCCAAGATGAGGCTCTAGGGGTATGGGGATCTCAGTATCTAGTATATGAATAAAAGGGAAGATAAGATCGTTTGGTTGTAGTAGTTGTATAAATGTAGGAGGATTAGGGAAAACCATATGATAGATTACATCTAAATTGGACGGTCTTCCCCTGATGTGAGGGCCAGGATATACTCTGTAATACATCTCATCTATGTCAAATGGTTCATTAGGATGATGTAAGTGTTAAGGCCCAAGGTAGGCCATCTCAGTCTCATCCTCATAATTATTTTCATCTATGAAATATCCACTCTCCATATTATTTGGTTTTGTGAGGTGACGTGAACGCTAAGGCCCTAGGTAGGCCAATTCAATTTTGTCCTCCTCCTCACTATGATATTTTATGTACTCATTCTCTTCTCGCTCATAACCATAGCCCAGTTCATCCTCCCATAGGATACGTCTTGATGGGCTTACCTCGAGAGAGAAATTTAGATGATACACATCAAGTGGTTCTATAGTGAACCTGGTCACCAACATATCATCCATGTAGCTTATTTTTGGGTGATAGGGATTACATTCAATGTCTTCCCCGAACCCCAATGATGGTGAGTCAGGATTTTCATCTAAATTGCATTAAGGCTCATCATTTTTAGACCCAATATCTGACTCAAATTTCTCATCTAGGGTAGACCTAGTTGGTATCATCTCAGTATCATTTTTCCATTTATCATTTGTAGTGACCCAATCTATGTTGGGAATGGGTTTTGATTATTACTCTGTAGAGATGTTCTCATGATAAACTAGTGGGGGTGCTATGGAGACCATCGTCACTATATTATCACCCCTCCATATGTGTGAAGGGCTAGGGTATGCATAAGGATTATAATCAATATCCTCCCCATGGGCTAGACTTAGATGCTCCAAAGCTATTTCCAATATTTCAGCTTGTCTAGGACCCTGATAACCTAGTCTAGACCTATCAGTAGGTAACTGGTATTGTAGTTGGAATGGAAGTCGATGCCCCTGATCATACAGACGTAAACCATAGCCATGGCAATGGTAGCATTTGCAATATCTCAGAGCAAAATCATGATTAGATAAGTAATGAACATTCATGGTGAATGACTCATCCTCATCCTCTTCAATATCTAAAGTATCATGGACACAATCCAACACAACATAAATAAAATTAGTATGGTTAGGGGGATCCCAAATGGTACCACTATCCCTATGGGTAGGTTTGTGACTCTTGGTCATCCCATGTATTGTGCAGACTCAATAATTAGAGTGAAAGTAACATTCTGCACAATATATTTACCTAGTCCTATATTAGTTAGGTGAACTTTCACCTACGGTGCAGATGACACTGATGATGATGCAGGTGAGTTAGGTTGAGGTACCTCCTTGACTATATCTTGGGAATATTTCTCCTCCATGGTATTTAAAATTTATACTATTGCCATGGTTGGAACTTCCCTAGGTCTTTCCTCCACCAAAATATTCTAGTATTGAAGGATTTTAAAAAATTTAATGACAAAGTACTACAAGAAGTACCTTCAATTATAACAAATGAATATAATAGCAAATTGATGGAGCCTATTACTCTATAATAAGTTTATTTATCTCTTTTGATAAGGATAAATCCCTAGGTTCAAATGGGCTCTCAACAATATTCTATCAACATAATTTAGAAATAGTGAAAAATTCTTTATTAGTGGTAGTAGAACAATCTAGTGTAAAATAGTACATACCTTATAAAATGAATGCAAAATATCTTACCCTGATTCCAATGAAGGATGTAGAATTGTTTGATTCATTTAGGCTCATAACTCTATGTATTATGGCATATAAGATAATATCCAAAGTGATGGCAAATCGTTTAAGACTACTGTTAGATAAAATTATTTTAGAAGAGCATAAAGGATTTGTGAAAGGGATATAGATTTTGGATAAGATCATAATATCTCATGAATTAATGCATTCAACAACTTCAACTAAAGAGAGAGCAATGATCTTAAAACTTGATATGAGTAAAGCCTATGATAGGATTAAATTGTATTTTTTTGAAGCTTTAAAAAAATTTATATGTAGGAAGAAATGGGTTATATGGATTAAAGCTTGTGTCTCTATAGTATCATATTTAATTTTGGTCAATGGGCTAGTCACAAAATTTTTTTAAGCCAAGAGTGGTCTTAGAAAAGGAAATCCTCTATCACCATATCTATTCATTATTATGGCAAAGGTATTGGGAAGGAACTTGAATAAGGAAAACAAATATGGGCTAATAATCTAACTAAAGGTTGGTAATAACATCAATAACATAACCCATCAATAGTTTATGGATTATACAATCCTTTTTGGGAGGGCGGGGATAAACGAGGCTAAAGCTTTGAATAACTTATTAAAGGAATATGAAAGAACATCAAGACAAAAATTTAATAGGACAAAATTCAAAATTTTCTTCCTAAAAATTCTAGCTAGAATCAAAGTTGGGATATGTTGGTCACTTTAAATGGAGGCAAATTTACGAGTAACATATCTAGGGATGCCCTTATTTAAGGGGAGAATGAGGATATATGTGAAATCCAATTATAAGTAAAATTTAGAGTAAATTACTAGGATGGAAAGGTTGATGTTTATCATTAGCCAGGAAGAGTGCAACTAACTAAATCGGTCGTATAGGTGATTCCAACATATTATATGTCCTTGTATATTATGCAAAAATCAATAGAAAAAAGTTTAATCTATATTTTACAATCTTTTTGGGGTGAAGATTACATGATAAAAATAAATTTTCTTTGGTGAAATGGAGCAAGGTGTGTGATGATAAAACTAGGGGAGATATCAAACTAATATTTCTTACAAATATAGTGAAACCATGGATGAGATTACTTCAAGATAAATATAGTGATAGGGTTTCAAACATTATGTAAGGATCAAGAAGGAAAATACAAATTGAAAGAAGATTTTTTTTCAAGTGTACTAGACATTGTTGTTAGGAGGAAATTGAGAAAAAATATAACAATAGTGATTATTTTTAGGAGAATTACGAATAAGTTGATTTAGGATTTGAATAGCTCGAGTGAATACATAGCAAGAAGCAAATATAATGTAAAGTAACGACAAGTAAGAATATTGTAAGAATATGGAGAGATATTTGGGATAACCTGAGCATTCCAAAAGTTAAATTGTTTGTATGGCTAGTAGTCATAGGAAAATTTTATCCTGGGATAACCTAATGAAAATAGTTTTCATAGCCTTTCACAATGTGTTCTATGTAATAAGGAAGAGAGTATAGACCATCTCTTGGGGCACTATTCAATATTATAGAAACTATTGCAATGAATTCTTAATATGTTCAGTAAATGTATGGTGATGAATGACAAAATTGAAGAATATTTCAAGCAATGGTAGAGCCCTTTAAAATCGAGGCACTACATACAATCTAGGATATATCGATAGACACAATACTTTAGATTATATGGCTAGAAAGGAACAAAAGAATATTTAAAGGAAAAGAAATATTTTAGAGATAATGAAAATAATGTTTTGTTTAGGCATAAAGGAGACCAATCCAACACTATCAACTCATCCAATCCCTAATATTGAAACATATATCCTTGATATATGGAGTCAAGTCATCAAATGTAATTATGATGTTGGGTATAGGAGAAACAAAAGGAAGGTAAAGAATATAAAGTGGAAACCACCAGAAATGGAGTTGGTAAAATTGAAGTTTGATGGAGCATCTTAAGGAAATCTATGACTAGTAGGAGGAGGATAAATAATTTGAAATAATAAGGAATATATTTTGTCTTATTACACTTTCAATAGTGGATTTAAGACAAATATTAAAGCTAAAGCTTGGGTGGCTTTGGAAGTATTAAAAATATGCAAAAAAATCAAATGGAACATAGAATGGATGGAAGGCTATTTACTAATAGTAATAATTTAAAATTTTAAGGAAAGCAAAGGCTCCATACAACATGCAAGAGATAATTGTGGAAATTTAAGACCTTGTTATAGATTTTGAAGAAATCGGGTTTACACATACATTAAGGGAAGGGAACAAATGTGCAAATGGGCTAGCCAATAGAGGTTTTTCATAAAGGATAATGAAGTTAAATTCTCTATTCCATGGTTAGAGGATTTAGTATGATTAGCTGAAGCTAACAATAAAATGTTGATTGCCTAGATCAAATAATAATTACAATTTATTTTAATGTTTTTTATTGGTAATATTTGCTATATTTTATAACATTAGTGCGTTTTCATACAAACTATTTATTATAATTATTGTGGTTGCACTTATGCTTTAGGAAGGAAACTAGCAACTCAAGTAACGTAGATTATGATAGCATGAAGTTTTGAAAATATTACTCTACTAGGATGCAATGCATACACAATAGATGTGGAGTTTTGGTATTGTGAAGGCTATTGCATAAAAATATCAAGGATGCTAAATTTTGGAATATTTGTATTTACAAAAAAATTGAAGAAATTTCCATAAAATAAAAATTAAGAATTCAAACTTTTTATGAATAAAGATGAAGGTATCTAGCTATAACAACTCATTTAAGATGAGAATTGAATCTATTTGTAAACTCTCAAGCTCTAAAAACAATGATTGTGATTTGTTGGAGGACCTAAGTATAACCCCTTATTCTCCACTAATAAATAAATAAAAACTTTAATTTATTCTATAAAAACCTATTATTCTCATTACTTATCCTATACTTTTATTGTAAATCTTGAAAATTAAATATTCAAAATCTAATCACCATTTTTACTCATAAAATTATATATTTTCAATATTATATATATATAATAGATTATGTTTACGGTGAACATTTAAATAAATACTTAAAAAAAATATTATTTTTTTACTACAATTTTGTTAGAGGACTTTATTTAAAGGTAAGATTTTAAAACCTTATATAAGAAATTTATGATATAAACTCAATGAACTAAAATTATATACCATACTTTATAGTTTAAATTTGATTTAATAAGAAAATGCAAGAGGACTCGAGCGCTTTTCATTGTGGCAAACAACTGCACACAAACGGTGTGACCGATAATATCGACGAAATGGTGGACAGGGGATTTTTCTGAAGGCCAGGAATCGAAGACACAAATTATGGATTTATAATTCTTCTTATAGCAAAATGGTTTGAGGGTGAAAGCGGTTGCATTAGGGTTTCAATTTAGGCTTTTTTACAATTTCATCTTTGGGATGGAGAGTTTCAACAGAGATGCATGCATTAAGTCAAAAATGAATTTTAGAGAAGCAATCCGTAGAATACCACCTCAAACAGGAGGGGAACACAATCAACGATTGCCAAGGAAACCATTGAGGATGCCAAAGGTCGATCCAATGAAAACTGAGAGGGGTTGCATGAAAGCAATTAATAGATCCTGAATAGTGAAGTTGGAAATAATAGATGTTCAGAAAGGAATAGATGTGATTGAGAGGAAAAGCCTAATTTGTCGATTCATGGGATTTCGATCGATTGTTGCTACCTTCAAGCAATGGGTTACCAATAACTGGAGCACTAAAGGTAAGTTCCAAATTTTTACATACCCTAATGGCTACTTTCTTATTTTTTTTTAAAATGAAGAAGATAGGGAGAATATTTTTCAAGGGAGGCCATGGTTTTTGGTAGGGTAGGGCTCTTCATGAAGCCCTGACATACCAAGTTTAAATCTTAGGAAGAGATGCCATCCACCCCTGTTTGGGTCCGTTTATTTGGTTTTTCGATAGAATACTGGCATCCAAAGATATTCAAAACAATTGGAAATTGTTTAGGAGTTTACATGATGATTTTTGATTGTACCCAACACTTAGGGCATATGATTTATGCAAGGATTTATGTTTTTATTAATTTTGACAAACCACTTACAGAGAAGATTACTTTATGGGGAAGAAATATGAGACCAAGTAGTAGATTATGAAAATATTCCATTTAGATGCAGAATTTGTCATTAATATAGTCATCTAGCCAAGGATTGTCCACATAAGGTCCTTAACAAAAAGCAAGAGGATGGGGACTTGGTAGGGTTTCAAATACCTAAACAAAAAAACACAAAAAAATAGCAACAAAAGAGAAAAGAGTTATTTCTCCTAACACCTTTACAAAAGAGAAAACAATTATTTCTCCTAACACCTTTGAAATTCTCTCCACGGATGAGCAAGTAGATGATGAGGATGATCAAATGAAAATAGTTATTATGGAGACACGGTTTGATGAAGAGAGGGAACATGAAGGATTGCATGATGAAAAATCATTAAAATAGCTTGCCTTGATGTAGAGAAATAATAATTAAGGAAAAAAAAAACAATGTAGAAAACCAACCCAAGTGCAAAACAAAAGTGCAGGTTTAAACTGCAAACAAAACGGATCCTTAGAAAGACCATACAAATTCCAATACTGGTGCCATGGTACCAAGTAACCAACCTATAGTCCCAACTAGAATGAAGCAAGATATAAAAGGATAAGGATGTCATAATTCTAAGGTTTATAGTCAGTCTCTTTATGACAATGTTGGAAGCTTTGGCTATTTTGCTAAGCAATTTCAAATATTTTTGGTAATTTGTTAAGTTTTGGTATCTTTCTTAGTGTTACCGTATTTTGTTTGATTTGTCAATTGTTCCTTTGGCTTAGTTTTTGTTGTATTTGTCTTTCCTGATTTCGTTTGTGGTGTTTTTTATTCTTTTTGTTTTGGTTTTGTTTTGTTATGTTGTTTTTTGGGTTTTCTGTGTGTTTTGTGTTCTGTGGTTTTTTTGTTTCTTTTTTGTAGTGTTTGTTATGGTAGTGTTTGTTATGCTGTGTTGGTGGTTTTTGTGTGTATTTTGTATTTTGGTGTTGTTTATTTTTTTTGTTTTTTTTTTAATTTAATTAATTAATTTATTAATGTGTTTACCTCTGTTGTTTGTGTGTTTGTTCTGTGTGGTTCGTTTTTTTTTTATTTGTGCCTTTTCTTGCCAACACACTCAAGGAATATGCTTTATTTGTTTTAGTTTTTTGTGTATTTGTTTGTTCTTGTTGTGTGTTTTTCAAGCATGCTCCTTGCATGTGTCAAAGGTGGTAGGCCGTTGTGAACGTTTTTGACGGAATAAATAAATACCGTACCTCCTTAAGTTTTACCCAAAAATAACATGCCTTTTAAAATATTTTCCACGAATCAAAAAAATTAATTTAATAAACATATACTTAAATAAACAACATAATCTTTTCCTATTTTCATTTTTATGTTAAAATTTCTTTCCACTTTTCATATGACCCTCTATACTTGAATAACTACTATACATTATCTTTAAGGTGACACCGCTTTTAATAATAAACGTAAAATATTCTCTGGCCCCACCATTCTCAAGCGCTTCTGCCACTTCAGTTTTTTTTTATTATTATAAGCACTACTTTTTATTTTTCCCTCAATCACGGTTGGCCTGGCTTTGGATTAAGTGGAGGAAAATGATTTGACTCGGCTGCCTTCAGACAGACGATATATAGTATTTACGAGCCAACATCCAACGACAAAGCAGAATTCAGTATCTTCCTTGTTCCCTATTGTCTGTGTTTTCTGTTTGAAGAGAACCAAAGGCAATGTCCAACTCTGACATGTTTCCTCTTCGTCTCCTCCTCTCTCTCCTTTTCCTTTTACTCTTCCACATCGCACTTTCTGTCCAACTGCCTTTTTATGTCCACCACAAACACAGCCATGATTCAGTTTCCGATGAGGAAGCTCTCTTGGCTTTCAAGCGTTCCCTCGCCCTCGACCCATTCAATTCCCTGCGCGATTGGACTCCCCTTCACCCTTTCTGCAATTGGACAGGTGTCGCCTGCTCTCCTCGTCATCACCGCGTGGTTTCACTCAATCTCACCGGTATGTCTTTACTCGGTCCCATCTCTCCTTTCATCGGCAATCTCTCCTTCCTCAGAGTTCTTGCTCTGAGGAACAACAGCTTCCAGGGCCGCATTCCATATCAGCTCGGGAGGCTTTTTCGCTTAAGGATCCTCCGATTGTCTCAAAATGAATTGGAGGGATCCATTCCACCCACTCTTGGGAACTGCAATTCTTTGCAGCGTCTCCTTTTGACTTATAATCATTTGAGTGGCAACATACCCGCTGAACTTGGCTTGCTTTCTCATCTAGAGATATTGGGGTTAGGAGCAAACCAACTGACGGGTACCATTCCAGCTTTCATAGGAAATATTTCCTACTTGACTTCCTTAGACTTGGGAGAAAACTGACTCAATGGTCTTATTCCTGTTGAGTTGGGTATGCTTACTCAACTTAGACTTCTTTATCTTGGGTCAAACAACCTTGCAGGATCGATTCCCAGCTTCTTCAGTAATATGTCGTACTTGACTGAATTGCTGTTGCGACAAAACACTCTCAATGGTCCTATTCCTGTTGAGTTGGGTATTCTTACTCAACTCAGTGTTCTTTTTCTTGACCATAACAACCTTACAGGATCAATTCCTAGCTCCCTCGGTAATTGCAGCCAACTTGAAACTCTTCAGTTATCGCACAACAAACTTAGCGGCACGGTGCCTACAGAGATTGGTAAATTACTGCATCTCAAAAGACTTCTATTATGGGACAATCATCTTGTGAGTGGAACCAAAGGCTTTTTTATTCTAACCGCCTTAATTAATTGCTCCAAGTTAGAGGTTATAAACTTGAGTTTAAATTATTTTAGTGGGATATTGCCCTCTTCAATTGGTCAGCTCTCACATGGACTCTTATTTTTTGGAATGGGCTCTACTCAAATAGAGGGAAGCATACCAAGTGAGATTAGCAACCTTACGAGCTTAACATTGCTTGGTTTAGACGAAAATAGTTTGAATGAGACTATCCCACTCAAATTAGGTCAGCTTCAAAATCTTGAAAGGTTATATTTAGGGAAAAACAATTTACATGGAAAAATTCCGAGAGAATTGAGTCAAGCAAAAAGACTTGGGTTGTTAGATCTTAGTTATAACATGTTTTCGGGACAAATTTCACCTAGTCTTGGTAACCTCTCACAACTAAGAGATCTTTATCTTGATCATAATCACTTTTCAGGTAAAATACCTTCTAATCTAGGAAGTTGTCAGACATTAGAATTATTAGACTTGGCTTATAACAAATTAATAGGAAACATCCCTAGAAAGGTTGCAGCTCTTCAAAATCTGCAATTTTATTTCAACCTCTCCAATAATTTATTACAAGGATCTCTACCCTTAGAAATAGGTAAAATGATAATGGTCCAGGCTATAGATGTATCTATGAACCAGCTTTCCAATCTTATTCCAAGTACATTATTAAGTTGCATAAATTTGCAATATTTAAATCTTTCTTGGAATGCTTTTGAGGGCCAAATTCCAATATCAATGGATAATCTAAAAAATCTTCAAGTTATAGATCTTTCTCACAACAATTTGTCAGGTACAATACTAGTGGCATTGGAAGACATGAAAATGCTTCAACATCTCAATTTGTCTTCAAACAAATTAACTGGAGAGGTTCCTAAGGGTGGAATTTTTGCAAAACTTGATGCTTCAGCTTTGATAGGAAATCTTGGCCTATGTGGCACATGGATAGATTTGCCACCATGCTCTTATTTCAAACATAAACAATCCCCGCTTATCAAGATACTGATGGTTCTAGTTGTGGTTGTTGTTGCAATTCTTATAATGTATTTTTTGCTCATGAGATTTTACAAGAAGAAAAAAAGAAGTCTTCTAAATGCCATTCCCTTGAGATTTGGGCCTCCAAGAATTTCATATGAAGAACTTGTAGCTGCAACTCAGGGTTTCAGTGAGGCCAATCTACTAGGAACTAGTAGTTTTGGGTCTGTGTATCGAGGAACTTTGAATGATGGTACAAATGTTGCTGTTAAAATTCTCTATTTACAAGATGATGATGCTCATAGAAATTTTCATAGAGAATGCAATGCATTGAAAAGAGTCAGACATCGCAATGTGATTAGAATCATAACCTCTTGTTCTAATTTTGATATTAACTTCAAAGCCTTGGTTCTTCCATTCATGTCAAATGGAAGTTTGGAAAGGTGGTTATATCCCTTGGAAGGAGATGATTGTGAATTGAATTTGAATGATAGATTGAGAATAGCCATGGAGATAGCACAAGGAATGACATATCTACACCACTACTCTTTTGTGCAAGTAGTTCATTGTGATTTAAAACCAAGTAATGTTCTTCTAGGGGATGATATGACTGCATATATAGCAGATTTTGGCATTTCCAAATTGATCTTTGGGAGTTCTATGGAGTCATTCACTTCTACAAATGCACTTAGGGGATCAATTGGCTACATAGCGCCAGGTGTAATTTTTTTTTACTATATTAAATCTTAGATTTTTTAAAATATTTGTTAGATGAATGCTAGTTATGGTCTAGGAATTAATATTCATTTATTGTGTTATATTGCAGAATACGGAATAGGTGGAAAAGTTTGGACAAAGGGAGATGTCTATAGCTTTGGGATTTTATTACTAGAGTTGTTAACAAGGAAAAAGCCTACAAATGATATGTTTGTGGAAGGAATGAATATACAAAAGTGGGTGGAAATGCATTTACCAAACAGAATAGTAGAAGTGGTAGACAACCACCAAATTCAAAATGTGAGTACATCTGAAATGCCAAAGACATTGGCATGCCTTACTCATCTTATGCGAGTGGGATTGGTTTGTGCAAGTGAATCACCACAAGAACGACCAAGTATGATGGAGATCATGAATAGATTGGAAATAATCAAAAGTGATTTTCTTGAGATACAAAGAGCTTTTCAATTGCCAATAGATATTTCCTCTTTGCTTGAGAATACAAGAGGTATAGACAATAAAAATTTGGAAAGTTGGTCTACATCTACATCCTAGCTCTTCTACAAATATTGTAAGTACTCACCTTACATTATAGATAGTTTATGTTCATCAATGCAACTAAGAATTTCAAATAATTTTATTGCTTCTTCTTTGAACAAATAATAATATTTTAAAGGGCATTGGTGGTATAAATCATGTATCCTCTTCTTCAGGTATGGATGATGCTGCTAAAGAACAGAGCCCAGAGATCTCTCCAGTGACGCCTTGCAAGAAGGAACATTCTTAATTTGATTCTTCATGTTTAGGTATGCCTGTATTACTATGTACCATTGCATTTTGTCCTTGTTCGAGCACGCTGTTTGTAGAGCATTTTGGTGCTCCATTCAAGTAACCTTAACTTAGAAAGAGTGCTGTTGCGCCCCCTTGTTCAGATAAAAACAAGTCTTCCATAGGAGAAAGCCATGATGTCCTTCTGAAGCAACATTAGGAAGAAGAAGTCTTTGAGTGAGATGGTGCACGTTGCGGTAAATAACCTGGCTTATACAAATTGTCATCAAATTTACTAGAACAAAGGGTGGGGTCTTTGGGGAAATTTCTCCATCAGGCAGAGGATATTTCAAATTCATGACAATTTTGTAATAGAAGAGATCCTGGAGGTCCTCCTTAAGCAGCTTTGCACGCAAGAAATTCTGAATTGGATGCTATGACTCCATCAGTCCATTGAAGATCTTCTGAATTAGCTAAGAGCTATGACATAACTCCATTTTTTAATACCTTGTTTGCAGAGCATTCTCCATTACAAGCAGAAGTACTAATGTATCCCTGTATTCAGGTATGCCTGGCCTGACAGTGGGCCGTAATATATCTCATTGTGTGAACATGTTTTTGGTAAAAACCTTTGTAACGCCCACAAAGCAGTCCGAGCTTATAGATCATAATGACATATCCCCTTTTGCAGGTATGGATCATTCTGCCATGAAATCTCTCCTTGCTTGGACACCTTGTTTTGGGTGGAGTTTTGCTCTGCATTGAAAGCGTCTGATTCTTCAAACACTGGAGCCAGGGTTTTGTCATAAAATGGAGCTCCTTCTAGTGGAGGTTGATGAGCAGGATCTTTGAGAGAGATTGGAGACTCTGTCTGAAAGTGCATAGATCAGAACACCCTTTACGTGAGCAGACCAAGTTTGGATCTTGAAGGCGATAAACCAACTTCCACAAAAGATAATCCTGAAGCAACTTAGTTTAAGCCTTTAAGGCAGCTTAAGACTAAATACAAGGACAAGCAAACGAAACAAAAGAATCCTGAAAAGGTAAGCAAATTTCTGAACTATTTAGTTTGTGTTTTGCAAGATGATGAACTTGTATTTGACATTTGCTCAATTTTTCACCGTGCAGGTTTGTACTGAATGATCTGCCTTATACACATTTCTGAAAAAGGTGAGCAAATTTCTGTGCGCCCCTTTGTCAGATAAAAACAAGTCTCCCATAGAACAAAGCCATGATGTCATTCTGAAGGAACATTAGGAAGAAGAAGTTTTTGAGTGAGATGGTCCATGTTGCGGTATGCTTGATCTTACAAGTTGTCATTGCGTTCATCGTTTGTCATTGCGTTTATCGTTGATTGAACACCTGTTTTTATAGAGGACTACGGTACTCTGTAGAATAGGCTTGAACTAAAAAACAGTACTAATGAATATTCCTGTTCAGGAATGGACCATTCTGTCGTAGAAAGAAGAGCGTTTATCGTTTGTCATTGCGTTTATCGTTGATTGAACACCTGTTTTTATAGAGGACTACGGTACTCTGTAGAATAGGCTTGAACTAAAAAACAGTACTAATGAATATTCCTGATCAGGAATGGACCATTCTGTCGTAGAACGAAGAGGAAGTTTTAGGGTTTTAGGGTTATGCATAAGGGTCAGCCCCAAAATGTATTTATAAAAATTTGGCGAATTAATTTCAAAATCCAGGTGAATAATATCGAAATGTATGTAGAAGATTAACTATTATTAGGGGTAATGTTAGAAATTTAAACTTAAAAAATGGTGAAATTATTATAAAATTTGGGGCGAATAGACCCCCCTAAAAAAATTGCACCAATTTTTTTTTGGCTAATGGACCTTGGTCAAGTTGGTCAAGGGTCCTAAATATTAACCAATTCTAAATTTTGAAAATCCTAATTTTAGCCAATTGACTATAAATAGCCACTATGCATAACCCTGGGAAGTCCTCTTAAGTAACCTTGCATGCAGGAACTGTCTGAATTGAATACTGCATTGCATATGTTTATGTTACCCAATGGCTATGACAGATCTGCTTTTGTATACGATGTTTGTAGAGCATTATCCATTGTAGCCTGAGCTTACAGGCAGTACTAATGTATCCCTTTATTTAGGTATGTATGATTTGACACAGGGCAATGAAATACCTCCTTGCATGCCCACCTTGTTCATAAAGGACTGTTACTCCCGGGAATCCGTCCAAGCTTACAAATCATAATGATATGTCCTCTTGTGCAGGTATGGTTGATTGCGCCATGGAATGTCTCCTTGCTTTGGACACCTTCTTTGCAGAGGAGTTTGTTATTGCACTAAAAATGCTTGATGCTAGAAATAATATTGATTCTGTCACAAAAAGGAGCCATGAGCTTCTTCCAATGGAGGTTTATGATCAGAGTCTTTCTCGCCTTGACAGTCCATTAGAGAGATGACTGAGTTTACAATGGGCAATGGGGTGTCTTCTTGCTTGAACACCTTGTTTGCAGAGGAGTTTGGTGCTTCTTAAAAAATGTCTGAGCCTATCAATGATACTGAGATGTCTTCTTGTTTCAACACCTTGCTTGAAGAGTGGGGTAAATGCATGGGCCAATGAATGATACTGATTTTGTCATAAGACACAACAAGAAAGTTGTACCAATGAAGGTTTGTAAGCAGAAGCTTTCTTGGATACACCATAAAGGGTGCACAAGCATGCAAAAGGGCCACCAGATGTCTCCTTGCTTCTGAAGCAAGTACTCCAGTGAAAAAGGCTTAACATACAGAGCACTATGTTAAGCACCAGGAGTGCAGCATAGAATTGAAGCTGCCTGATCTCACAGAAAATAGTGATGTTTCTCAGCAAATACTTCTTTTAAAAGGGAGGGTAGGGTTTGTGAAGAATAGTCTCTCCTGCTTGAAAATTCTGCAGAACCAGGTCAGTGTGTTGAGGGGGACATGCTTGTAATAAGATAACCTCTGCTCCTATTCTTTGAGACAGATTGCAGACTCTGACAGACAGATTACAAACTACTGGCCACAGAAGAGCTATCCTACCGCAGCTAGAAAGCCCATGAATTTGAGAGGTAGTGAGAGTGCAAAGATCAGAACAACCAAGTCCGTAAGCACTAGCAGATCAACGCTGGATCTTGAAAGTGATAAAGCATCTTCCATGGAAGAGAATCCCAATGACCAAACCCAACTTAGTTTAAAGCAGCTTAAGGCTTTATACAAGGACACAAAAGTCAAACCAAAGGATAGTGAAAAGGTCAGCAAATTTCTATAGCTTCTTACATTGTTTTTGCAAGATGCTGAAATTGTATTTGACATTTGCTCAAATTTTCACCCTGCAGGTTGGGTAAATAACCTACCTTATACAATTGTCATCAAATTTAGTACAACAAAAGGTGGAATCTGTGGGTAAATTTCTCCATCAGGCAGGAAGATATTTCAAATTCATGAAGATTGTGGTTATGTCATGTAAAGCAATGTTTGGTAATTTCACGTTATGTGCAGAAATAGATTATTTAGGAGGAAATGTGAAGTCTGAGACTGTATGTGTGAATGATTCCATTTGCAGAGAATTATCTACAACTTGTACAGTTGCCAAATGTATTCTTTAGAGAATTGCAATAGAATTTGAATGCCTCTTTATGCTTTTATTCTGCTAGTGTTATTTATTACTGGCTTTTGGGATTGTTTAGAAGAAGAAAATACAGTTGGTACATACATATACATGCTTAAGTTCGCACTAAACAAATGAAAAAGGATAAACCTTTTAAAAAGGAATATTAAGAACCACGAATTGTTTATGGAGGAATCCATTGTCTTGTAAATGATACATTTTAAAGCTTACTTTAATCATCCAAGAATCTTTTGAGCCATTTATATGTTAAAGCAGATCTATCCTGTTCTGATGTCTGTACCAAACTAAAAGGTGTTGACCTGAGAATATTGAATGTTGGGAGGAACATTTATTGGGGTGATACAATGAAAAATAACATGGGGTAAACACTTGCAGATCTAGTGCCTTCAAGTTTTGTAACATCTTAGTCAGTCACCTCTTCTCCTTTTTCAGCCTGATACAGTACCTCTTCTACAAAAAAAAAAAAAGAGTTAACCGCTGACTGTCTCACCTTTGTGCTACAATGACATATTTCCATCTCAGCCTTTCGGAAGGAGATGGATCTTTGACCTCCACAACACAAAACGTATGCTGAGGTTAATAAAATCTACATAAAGAATAATACTAGATAATATAATACAAATTATTATCTTTTTGGCATTGCTTTATGCATTGATTTTGATCCAGGCATTAAGTTATATGGTTTAATTACAGTGACCTTGCTCTTATGTTTTGGAACCATATATCTATCAAAGTTGCAAATTCAACTTCTTTGCTAGAGGTTTTTTTTTAAACCTTAATCACTACCAGCTTAATAAACAAATAAGCATTTAATCATAATACAGTATGTGTAAAAATTATTTTAACCTTATTGGAGGCAAGCTTTGCAAGAATTATATTTCCATATAAATTTGTATATACTATATAAGCAAGGATTTTAATGTGTTCTATTAGATGTAAAAATGATAGATGTACTTCAAAATTTTCTTGTCCATTGAATTTAAGTTTTTGTTCTTTTTTAAAAAATCCCCTATTAACAAAGAAAACATTATTTTTCCAATTTTTTTCTAATAATGAATTTCTAAGAATAATATTGGATGTAAAATTCAAAAATATTTTCTAATATTTTTCCAACAGCCTAGTGGATGTAAAATCTAAAAACATTTTCTAATCTTCTTCCAACAACCCAATGAACAGAATCTGTCAAAAGTATTAGTTAGGCAAAAGGCATCAGATTAAAGCCTCCACATATTGTGTATGCAAATAGATTTTGTTTTACTTTTAAAGTTCTTTTATAAAAAAAAAAACCATTAATTTTCCAATACTTCTCTAATAATGGATCTCTAAGAACATACTAGATGTATTGTCAAATCATTATAATGAAAATCTAATTTTTTTTCTAATCTCCCTCTAACAGCCATAGAAAATAGAATTTGTCAAAAGTGTTAGTTTGACAAAAGACATTAGATTAAAGTGACCACCTCCTACTATCTATGCAAATAGATAGCTATTGTAAATATTTTATCTTGAAAATAAAAAAGAAGTTTATCATTTTCCTTCTTTTTATTTATGCCTATATAAAGAGATAGAGAAAACAAAAAATTTAAATCTCGAACATACAATGTTGGAATGCATCACTAGAATCAACAACTTGTAGAAAAAGAGCATCACAATGACCGCTTAGAAATCAAGAGGGCCAATCACCCCCATAAACATGTCACAACTAGATGTTAATAGGGGTGTGGAATCCTATATAAGCAGGACTGCGTAAGGAGCCACTCAACATATATAATATATTTGAACAAGTAAACCTTCAAAAAAATAAGAAAAATATCATGCTTCTTATGTTTAATGAAATGTATGTTTAAAATCCAAAAAGGTTGAGGTAAGTAGCATTGATGTATGTCATAGGATAGATCTTATTATGCTTTGTACATAAACTTCTTCAAATATTTAATGGTGGTCAGCCTTGGAACGCATCACTATAATCAACAACTTGTAGAATAAAGAGCATCACAATGACCACTTAGAAATCAAGAGGGCCAATCACCCCCATAAACATGTCACAACTCGATGTTAGTAGGGGTGAGGAATCCTATATAAGCATGACTGAGTAAGGAGCCACTCAAGATATATAATATATTTGAACAAGTAAACCTTCAAAAAATAAGAAAAATATCATACTTCTTATGTTTTATGAAATGTATGTCTAAATTCCAAAAAGTTTGAGGTAAGTAGAATTGATGTATGCCATAGGATAGATCTTATTATGCTTTGTACATAAAATTTTTCAAATATTTAATTATGGTCAGTCTTGTGGAGAAATTAATTATAACTTCAACAAAGAGAGATTTGGAGTTGTTATCTAAGTGGAATCAAACAATGATATTTTAACTTTGGATAGAAAATTGCTAGAATAAATAGATATGATAGGGATTTATATTATTGTATTATTTGTTACAATAACATTTGAGGGATAACTTGTTAAAATTTGTTGGTATAAGTTGTTGATATTTTAAAGAAAAAGTTAAGATTTGTAGAGATAACTTGTTAGGATTTTTAAGATTTAGTTTTATGAACATCAATTGATTACTAGGATGTAAATTATTATAAATTGGAACTCAAAAATGCAAAGAGAGCATCTTATGTTACACCTTTTTATGGTATCAGAGCCATACAATGGAGAAACGAGGAGTTTGTCTCACATCGTTTGTTTTAGCTAAGTTGATTTTATATCTTAGGCAATCACTGCCCTTGCAGATTATTAGTCTATAGTTTGTCTTGATGTTGCTATGTTGTCAATAGAATTTTTCTCCTGTGTTGTGTTTATATCTATTGACTTTGACAAATGATGTTTGGTGTTTTGATATTTGACATTTGATGCTTTTCTTCTCACTTGTTATGGTTTTTACTTGTTGACATTAGGATTTCTGACAAGTTGTGGTAAAGTGTAGCTTGGGGTTTGCGTAGGTCTTTAGCTTGGACAAAGTGTTAGTTGGAGTTTGCCAATGTGTCTAGCTTGGCCTAAGTGTTGGTTGGAGGTTGCTCAAATTATCTTGAAGCTTACCAAGTTTTGAGCTTTGGGGGAGTATATTATAGTGTTTGGCATTTGTTACTTTGAGTCTTGTGTTTAGGGCATGTTTGACATTCAACATTTGTTGTTTGAGGATGTCATTAGTGTAAGAATGATAAATATTTATCCCCTTGAGTGTGGTCTACCGGCAAGGACGCCACTTGCATTATTTGCATTATCACTGATGTGACCTCGGGTTCAATCCCCATGGTGAATGTGTATAAGAAGTATTATTTCAAAAAAAAAAATATTCAAATTCTAATTCTTCCAAATTCATAGAAACTAACTAGGAGGACTTATAGTGTGGAGCAAAAAGATATAATTTGTGAATATCAAGATTTAGCAAATATAGTTCTGAAACTGTTGTGACATTACTTACCCCAAAAATTGGGGACCCACCTTTTATTTTGAGTTCTTCAAACTTTGGTATTTTTGAGGATGCAACATAGATCCAAGGTTTTTTTTTATTGTTGGCTTTTCCATTTTTACTTTGTTTTATTAATGTGTTGGTTTGGTTCGTATATTTGATTAAGTTTAATGTGTTAAATTAAATCAATTTAAAATTTGAAATTAATCAAATCATATATATCAAAATAAAAATGATAAAAATAAAAAAAAATAATAAAAAATAAATAAAAAGATAAAAAAAACAAATAAAAACAAAATAAAAAAGTAATAATAAAATGAAATAAGGTTAGTTGCTTCGATAGAGCTTATATCATGTATTTGTTTTTCTTTAAATGTTAGTTTAGTTTAGGTTGACTTTCCTTATGTGTTTAATTTAAAGAGGCTCTGTCTTGCAACAAGTTATAAAATGCGTTGGCATTACCCGAACAACGTAGCGCCGTGTTGGAGAGGTCTACCGGATACGTGGACAATAACACAAGACATGGATTCGTGAGGTCGAGCTGGCGACCGTGTACCGGGCAGCGGACCTATAGCCACGTGGAAGCATCTATGTGGCAGGATGACAATAACACCAGGGTTGACGAAGATGTTACAGGCTTGGATGACCGTGAACACGCAGAATTGAGATGCTGACGTGGATAAACACCGATGGCTAGGAGATGATGATCATGTGGACAACCAAAAGAGCAGGTGCAGTGGACAGAATACTGTGACGTGGCAACATGGATGCACATGTGGACAAATCTAGGCACTGCAAGCCTGCGAGGCGGACGATTTGGAGTACGATGATGCAGATAGTGAGCAGCCGGGGGTGAGAAGTGGTCAGGGTGTCACCGCAGTTTGGAAACCTTATTTAGAAATCATGGTAAGTTTCGTTGAAGAGAAACTTAATGCAATTGAGAGATCGTCGAGATATTACCGCGAAGAACAAAGCAGGCAGACTCACCACACTGCGCAGGAACGGGCTATTTCGAAAAGTCCTTTTAAATGTGGAGCATTGCATGGCTGTGGTTTCTAAATTCACACTGACAATACAGTAGTTATTGAATGCTAGAAAAGGATAATATCCTGGCAATACTGGGAGAATCGGCTAATACTTGCAACAAATGCATGAGGTGGAGGTTTTGTGGGGAGCTGTTTGCTTTTCATGGGATGTCTTCCACTCCAGTGTAAGAAGGTGCAGTAAAATCTGTCAGAAACGTTGTATAAGGTGCAGTTGCCATATTTGAAAAAGAATTGTGAAGTCATCATTTCTGCGAAGGTATTTGCAGAGGTAACGATGCTCATGGTGTTAAATAGAATATATCTATTCAAGACAAGGCTAAAGATAATCAAAAGACTGACTCAAGAGCGAGTCATAAAGTTTCATAAGAGCATGGTAGTTTTCAACGATTGCTGCCCAAGGAGGGGGGGTGCGTCAGGTTGAATGCATGTATACAGTGTCAGCTTGGTCTAATGGAGATCAGACAGCCCAATCTTCGAGTAGGGAGATCAAATTGAGTCTGTAATGCATATAGATTTTCATACACAAGGGGAGTCAGTATGAAAGGATCCGACGAGCCCTATGTCACCGCACATATAAATCATCCAATCATGAGTAAAATAGAATAATAGACGTTGTCACGAAGTGAAAGTGGTAATGGTTACAAGTCGAACAATTTGCACTATTATGTCCATCGCTAGTCCAAAACAAGAAGAAAAGGATGTGAAACAAAGGGGTTTTGAAAGGTTAAATATTCGTTTGACTGAAGAAAGCAGGGGTGGAATGTTTTTTTTGAAAAGAAAGATATTATTATTATTATTATTTTTGTGCTGTGAATGCAAATGCTTTAGAAACTTGCATCTTGTAAGTAAAATCAGAGGAGAAAGTGTTTAACGTAGAATTATGGAATTTATTTGCTTTATAGATTAGGTTGTCTCTAATTTTGCAGGATATGGTAGTATTATATTGACAGTATTTTGTATTCTAATATTTTCATCATTTATTTTCATTGTTTATTTAGTTTTGCTTTCTTTACGTATTTTTCTTTCAAAGCATTATCAAATACTCAAAAATCCCAGAATTTTAATTTACAGATTTTATTTTACCCATAAATTCAACATCATCAGGGTAATTAGTTTTAAAAGACATCAAGGAAGATCATTGTCTGAACATATTTTCATTACAAGGGTTAAAATTAATTCATTTTGCACAATTTTTAGTATTCATTAAAAAGAGGGTATACTAACTTGCAAATTTCACATTAATGCTAAGATAAAATGAAGTGGATCTTCCACAACATTTTCTAACTTTCACATCATAATTTGAAGATAAAATGAATTGTTGACTTCACCAACCTCTAATTTCACATAAAGGTGCAGATAAATATGAAGTGGATCTATATTCCACAACACTTGCTAACATGCTAACAACAAGATTTTAATTTGAAGATAAAAAACCTGCTAATAGCAAATACTAACCTCCAATATCATATTAAGGCACAAATGAAATGAAGTAAACTCTCCACAATACTTTCTAACTTTCATAGTTTAATATGAAGTAAAAGGAATCCACTAATAGGGTTTTCAAGGATAAGTCACATTAATCCAAAGATAAAAGAAATTAGGAGCAACCTCATTCATCATTTATTTATGTATATAAGGGAAATAAAGCCCTTTTAATCAATGAACAATAAAAAAATGTCAAAAATCACATAAATCATAGGCCCATTGTTTACAGTTTACTTACAATCAGTGAGGCATTATGTTTATATTGACTTACATATTTGCACATATTTTCAAGCACATATTTGTTTACGCTAAAAGGAACCTTGGAGAAATTTCATATTTCTTTGCAAGAGAGGTTTTCTAATCAAAATATTGACCGTGATGGTGATTTTGCAATTGGGTAAAATTGCCACTCAACAGAATTGGCTCTCTAGAAGGACAGTCTAAATTGAGTGCTTTGTGACTTATTTATTGGAGGTTGCTTACATCTGATATTGCTTTTTGATGCAGGGATTTCATTTTTGATATCTAATGTGCAGGTTTAATGGTTTTGTTTTGTTTTATGCAGAGGTTTGATATGGAATATGTTTGTCTAAAAGTAGTGAGAGTCTAAGAAGTCTTATTTGAGTGATCACATCTCCAATATGTATGCACCTCAACTTATCATTACTAGATCCAAATCCATTGGGATACTATTTTTCAAATTCTATCTCCCACTCATACAGAAAAGTCGAGAGTCAAACTATTGTTTTCCCACCTAGTGTACTCGTAGTTGAGTTACCCCCTATTTCTAATGAAACTAGTGTGTCTTCATCTATTGATTCTGTTGCTCCTAGTGTGTCTTTAGGGACACCTCTCTTTAATACAATGGCTCAAAATATTGCTTTGTATGGAGCACAGAATACTCCATTGAATATAATCAGGGATGTCCATGATGTACCCAAAAACATTGAAAAGTTCTTGCCCAAGTTTAAGTCTGATGGTCCTAGATCAGCCAAAGAATACATACAAAGTTACAAGGATGTCTTAATAATATTACGAGTCGAACATTAATATGTGGCTTGTAGATTATTTCCTTTGAGTCTATATGAAATGACATATGATTGGTATATCAGTCTACTTGTTTGTTCTATTACCTCTTGGGTCCAATTAGAGGCTGATTTTATCAACCAATTCATGTCACCTTTAGATCCTAACATTATCTATCACCAATTTATGATTTGTAAAAGGGGATTTAATTATACAATCAATATTTTCAATTCAAATTTTAGAAACTCTACATGAGATTAACTTTCCATTTCACTGTTGATGCCAATATGACTCTTCAAATATACTATGGAGCATTTAGATCCCATGACTGCCCTAGCTTACTCATATGTCATGATCATTGAACAACAAATGACACTGCAAGGTGTTGGGATAGCCTAATCACCCATGGTAGGGTAGCTTAGTCCTTACAATCATATCCTTATGATGAACCAGACTATGACACCATAGATGAAAATGTTGAATATCCTACCTTACAATCAGTATTGTTCATATATGCCCACTCAGCCATCCATGCTCACCTATCCGAACACATCCATTCTTGCAACTATTCCTTTTCTTCTAAAGAATCATTTGGTTACTCAAGAAGTCACTGCAACCAATGCTCAAACCTTGGAATCATATCCCATGCCCACAACCTTATAAAGTGTGAATCCATTCTTGTGTCAGAGTGTCCAAAATGAAAATATGATGCCAAATCAAAATATTGCAAGTTTTGGGAACCTAACTTGTCCTACCATCCCACCTCAACCAAAAGAGTCAGATTCAAAGTTTGAGGAAATGGAAAATATTATCTAAAAGCTAAGCGAGGACATGGTTCATATGCAAAAATAGGGTTCTCAAAATCCTCAACAAAATCAAAATTTTGGTTTTTCAAAAGAAGTAGTGGAATACAATACCAAATAATGGGGGTGTGCCTACTCTTGTTACTAATCAAGCCAATTCTTCCACAAGTTCTAGTAAGTCCAATACAATTGTTATTATTTTAGACTTGACTATGAAAAGTTGGTATGGGTTACATGCCACTAGGGAGCATAGCGAGAAAGAGTATCCAAAATTCATGTCATTCATGAATATTTTTCAGGAAGAAGTAGATGACTTAGATTTTTTCCCTAATGATGGTTTACCTCACCAACCCAAGGGTAAGAGAACTGCCCTAATTGTTGAGACCTTCTACCCAGAGGAAGAAGTGGATGAAGAGGAGAGTGATGTAGCCTAGAAGAGTTATACCCAACTTGTTGAACATATATACGATCTTCTAATCATGACAATAAACATAACTATTGCATATTTCAAACTAAAATAAAAGGGACTTTATCCTTAACACATAGATAAAACCAAAATTGCCACCGGATGGAGCAAAGCATAGAGTGCAGGCAGAGCGTTATTTCCAAACGAAAAACACATATGATCTCACCATTGCTTGCAAATAAAATTCAAAAATTTGGTGGGATTTTTATTAAACTTAATGACTTTGCTCCTTCCTCTCCAGGTCCACGAATCTATCATTCTTGGTAATCATATTAGATAATTTTGTCCACGTCACTTGGAGCCCCATGATCCCAAGTGACAAGACCATCAAAATCCACTCCTATGTTAGCCAAAATATCTATTGCTTTGTTGGCCTCCCGAAACACGTGATGGTTCATTATTTATTTCCTAGACTGATAAAATATCCTTGCCTCTTCCATGACAGTTTTGATTCACCATGAGATATTTTTCTCATTACTTAGGAGGTTTATAATGTGCATTGAGTGGCCTACAATAATAAGTTTACCCTCTATCTCCCGAGCCAATTTGAGACCTCTCCACAATGCTCTCGCCTTTGCCTCATTATTTGTCATTATCTCTAGTTGGTAGAAAAAAAGCCTTGACCATTCTTCCTTCGTGGTCTTTGACTATTCCATCCACCCCTAGTTTGCCCGAGTTATCCTTTGCAGCCCCGTAAAAATTTAATTTGAGCCAATCAACCGGAGGCGCGGACCACTTGAAACCTATTCTAGGATTGGGTTTTTTAGGAGCAGGGTCTTCCATCAAGGTTAATTTCAAATATTGAGCAATATGGGTCTCATTATGAGGTATAACATGGGCTTCAGGGTAAATAAGACTAGCATTTTCTTTCGAAAAGGTGAGGATCCTAGAAATGATAGTGGGGGGATCATGGCTGGACTTGTGAAAAGCTCTATTATTATGCTCTAACCACAACTACCAGAGAAAGTGGTGAAGACAGACCTTTCACATGAACCTAAGTTTAGGGCTTATGAAAGGACTTGGCCATTGGTCAAAAAGTTCAACAATAGTAGCAGATTTGGCCCAAGAAATACTGAAGGCTTGAAAAAATCCATATAGAATGCTTCGGGAAAAAGAACAATCCAGGAAAATGTGAAGGACAGACTCCCAATTGTTCCTACAGAGAAGACATTGGTTAGAAAGAATCATAAATAATCACAAAAATACAAGGCATATTTTAAAGAAGAAAATTACAACCTAGAAAAAAAAATTAACAAATTATCCAAAAAGGCAAATTGCTCAAATCCTTGCTATGCAAGGTTACAACAAGACAATGTTCCTTTGAGATTTTAATGTGTTAATCTATCACAACTTTAACAAAATTTTTATGTTAAAGATATTTTAGATCATAATGTATGCATTAATACAAATGATAGGAAAAAAGAAGCTACAAATTTTACATCATGGTTTCTTACATTTTGGTTTATAATTGAAACAAAATCTGTCACATAGGAAAAAAGAAGATGTAAGATTTACATCATGAACTTATGTGTCCTTTCTACTTTCTTATTTTCAATGCCAAAACATGTGTATATTTAAATTTATAGCTTCAAACCTTAATGTAATAATCCATATAATTCTAGTTATTATTGGCACACAAATGTGTGGAAAGACCCTGAATAAAAAAATTGATTATAATTACAAAGGGAAAGAAAGTACATGCCATTCCTTAAAATTTTATTTATTGATAAAAAGTGTTATATATTAAAATTAACACTTACCTTTGGTTCTTGTGTCAAGAAGATTTTTATAATGTGTTAAAAACTCTTACATCTAGCTAAATTTTGCAAGTCTAACATTAAGATCATTCTGCAAATACAAGGTTCCCTCAACATTTCAAAGATCCCATCAACATTTCAAATGTATATATAAAAACTTTCTATCCAATCCACATCAGGTTAATAACATCATAAAATATTTTTAAAATATATAATATTAAATAAATGAATGTATATTCCAGCAACCATATATATGTAAATATGTTCATCATCTCTATTACATCTTGAAGTTATCAAACAACATAACTATTCAATGTATATTAAAATAGTACCCTCTTGAACAACTTTTCCACTAACACAAAATACTTACGAAGCATACCTAAAAGAGAAACCTTCTATAGTATCCATGCTAAGTGATTTTAATTCCTAGGGGTGATTTATTCTTGATCATGACAATATCAACATATACGTTGGTTAATATGACAACTACAAAAAGAGTATTCTATGAACTTAAGTTTCAATACATTAGATATTTTCACTTCTACCAAATGCTTGAACAATGCTATTGAATCTAACATATAATTTTTTTTGTCTTGTTTTTCTTTCTGGTAACTATAAAATGAGAAAAAATACTGTGTCAAATCTCTACGAATCTATATAGGTTTTTACCTCTATTATTTATTTCTTTTATATATAACACACATGTTGTAGTATACAAATTGTATAGACAATATCTTGCTATTGTCTTTGTATTATAAGAAATCAATATTTTTGGATACTAAGCATCTAAATTCTCCAATCATCCTTGCTTTTACATTACTCAAGAAAAATTCTTCTAACTATCAACAACACACATTGTAGAGTTTGAATGGCCATTTTATATTGCAATTACATAATGAAAATTTAAGGTATATGTGCCTTATTACATGAAGTTTAAGATAACTCTTATTAGATTAAAATAATTTTTTGAATTTCAATAATTATTCTATTTATTTATATTTTTATATTGTTCAAGTATTTAAATATTATTATTAACATCAAATATAACAAAAATTTTTATCTAATGATTAAAACACCAACATTGAATATATTCATCTTTGCAACAACATAGGTTGTTGATTATTACAATGAAATTTTATCATTACATAAGTATGTGCCAATTTTTATGTAAGGATAAATTTTGTAAATAATTTTTTCTATAATACCAAGAATATATAAATTCTTAGATGCAAATAAATTTATGCAGTAGTTGTTAAAAAGTAAACTCATTTATATAAAAAATAAGAATATTTTGATTGATATATTTTCATTGGCCAAGTCCTTTTAAATACGAATTATGCTATCCAATATAGAGCAACCACACTAATAATGTGATTTTATTAAAATGTGGAAATCCAAACTAACTAACAACCCATATAGAACTCATGTGTGAGTGGTTCCAATTGCTATGTTTTTAACTTAATATGATTGATCATATAACATGATGTAAAAAATCCCAATATTTCTCTCTTAGTACATCATAATTCAAACATGGGTAGGGATAATAACAATAGTAAAAATAATTACATTATGAACTAGGAAACAATCAATAGTTCAAAAAGTATACTTTGAGTATGAATAGAGGTACACTCAACTATGCACAACAAATAATATTAGAAATGGCCTCACTATGCTTGTTTAGCAGGAATGGTCTCACCAGACTCTTAATCAAAGATAGGAAAAAACTTAGCTATCCAAGGATATATAACACAATTTAATTCAGATACACACTCTATCCAACATCAAATTTGTAAACAAGAACACACACTATTATTCACAATAGTCATGATTGAGAATACACAACCAATTACAAATAATTAATCGAACTAGACCTTACTAATTTTGTATCATATTGTGAATGGGGATAAACTCAAACTTTCACCTTATGTAGAACATGGAACTTTAATTTTTCATACATCAAATTAGGGTAGTCAAATAGTATTAAATACTCCTTCTCACTCAATATTTTCTATCTTTGATCACATGGTGCTTACCGAATACTATTTTCAAAATCATGATTATTAGATGCACGCTAGACATAGGGGAAAAATAATGTGAAATTTTCTTGTACAATATTTAGGGGTGTTGGATACCATTAATAATACACTCCAAGTAGATAACTAATTATAGACAGGTGTGGCATTAGCCTTCACTTAATACATGCAATACATTTTTAGTGGTAATTTCAACCACATTGAACATCCCCTTGTGAATACAAACACACACATATATTCACAAAGATCAATCCTTAATCAATTCAATAAATATATTCCTCCTCACTATCTTCATGGGGAGGGTCTTTATCATGTGTTGCAATATTCACATCATCATACTATGAAAGATCTAGCACAAAATTCTCTACAAATTTAGTAACCTTAAGATTCAATTATTCATGTATGGTAATGTTAACCATAGGAAGATACTGTAAAAGCTCTTCAACTATATTCTTAGCACTCGTAATATTACACATCTCATATACAAATCCAATGCTTATCTCCTTATGCTTATATGAAGATCATTCATGAAATTAATGATCTTAGCTTGATGCCTTTTGATGTTATCTTGTACATTAGTTAATATTAATATTCTAGTCATATTTTCTACCCAAAAATATTGATTTTTTGGTTCTTGTATAGCTATAAAATTTCCAAGAAAATAAACATCTTATATTTTTTTATATAGATGTACAAAAGAGGGTAATTATTTTCTTAACAAGTAGTCTGTAGCTACTCAAAATCAATAATTTTAACACATCAAGAGATAATAAATTGTCAAACTCCTTACCACAAACATTCCCCACCATAGTAAGAGCAAAGGATAAAAAGTTCTTACTATGGTGAGTGATGTCATTGTAGTCAGTATTGATAACCAATCTTAAAAAATAATGATTCTCACTTAATAAGCATGAAGTCACTTTGTATCCAATATGTTTCTCTAGATACTTTAAAATGGATATAAGGGAAATAATCTTCATACGACCAAAGTCTACATCATAGCCAAGCATATAACTATATAACATCTTATAGACATATTTCTTATCCTTATAAGGTGTCAAACACCATTTATTTTTAGCTTATCTTGAATATTCCTAATATCCTTGTTGATTGTAACCTCTAGACTCAAAACCACAATATTTATCAAGACAAAAATACTCAAAAAAAGTAGCATTGTATAGGTTCACTATGTTTTTACTCCCATTTAGATTGCTCATCATAATAACAACTTTTGCTTTCCATTTTACACATCATTTCAAGAATGCTTGGACAACATGATATAATAATATTATGGATGATCATCTTTTCATAATGGTAAATCTTGATCTTATTCATGATGCCATCTCTCTATTTTATGGCTTTTGCCACCCAAATGATGTACATGTATGTAGGACAAGATTGAAGCAAAAATGAGAGGAAAACATAGATTGCAAAACTAGTTATAACCACTAACACCTTGTTGTAAGTGTTTGTGAGGTACATGAAACTTGAAAAGTAGATGGAACACATCCAAAAATATTTTGAAGGATTAGAAAACAAGCCTTTGGTGAAATAACCCATTGCTCCTGCCAACATCATGTGTTCATATTTTCCATTGGAAATTATTCCATAGGCATGTCATTTAAAAAGAGGATATATGCTTATTCATCCAAGAATACCCACTTCAATTTACCAAGGAATTGTCTTAAACTACATAGCCAAATAGTATAAAAACATGGACTATAATTTTTTTTATAGTCATCCATAGTAGAATGATAAAAATGTTATGATTGTAGTGAAGTAAAATTCCTTCTTCTTTGTAAGAGCTAACCTGCAAATGTGCTATTAGTTAATGTTGATCGTAACTCATAGAGAGTATGAAAAACAACCAAAGTAAAGTAAGGACCGTCCAAACGATGAAATGATGGAAGCCATGAAGAAATTATGGTATAAATGACAAAAAAGAGGGAATGTTAAAAGTGATTTTATGAGTAAGAGGGCTAGGGTTATCATGGTTGCACCTATAATCTTGTTGGAAGAGCTCTTGTGATTATAGAGAGATTCCATTAATGAGTAAATAAGCAACATGATGGATGAGCCACATAAGAGTTTGAGTTATTCACCACAAAACAAGGTGGGAGAATGTCCTCATCATCCCTTCAGTAGATCATCTTGTTCTATCATTGCTATGTGCTCTAATACCAAATGATAAAAATTAGAATGCTTCAATTGATATATTTTCAATTATTAGATCAGATAAATTATGTTCCAAATATAGAGCAACCATACAAATAATGTGATTTTATTAAATGTTAAAAATTACAACTAACAAATTATGCAAAACTCATAAGCTATTAATTCTAACCACTTTATTTTTACCTTAATATTATTTATCACATAACATGATGTAATAAATCCAAATAATGTATTTAAATTTAATCATTTTAAAGCAAATTCTCTTACTACAATTATCTTTATTTTATTTTTTAAAAATATTTTATATTACTATCTTTTACTCCTTATTGTACTTTAAGAGTATGATTTGCCTTAATTATTTTACTTTTTTGATATTTTATTTTTATTTAATACTTTATACTAATATTTATATAAAATATTTATATTTTCTTAACTTTTTTTATTGTAGAAAACTTATATCATTATTAAATTGTAATCTATTTTATGGTTTTATTAGGAAGTAATTTTTTTGAAATAAAATAATGTTTAAATAATATTATACATAGTTTTCAAAGATATTGCACAACAATCTAGGTTCAAACCCATATAATATAATATAATAAATATTTTCGTGATAAAATGATAAATTATTATAAAATTTGTTGAAATAATATAATTATATAATACATACGAATTCCATAAAACCTCATTAAATAATCATACATATTTTATAACAATATATAATTAAATTTAGGTTTTATTTTTTCAAGTGCAATAAGCTTGGAAAAGAAAAAAATTATTGGAGGAGCATGCTTACCAAATTGAAGGTTTATGAATTTGGCCTTAGGGGCATGAATTGGGTAGAGATTACTTAAAGATCAAGGAAAAATGGGCAAAAATATTAGTTGAAAACTAAATAAGTTCTCTTAATGCAATTAAATTATTTAGAAAAAGAACCTTGCACATCATCAACATGGAACTTCATATCATATAATTTACAATCAATAAAGAAACAATGTTAGACGGTCAATATTTAAAACAATCAAAATTTTTTAATACCAATGGTTTTCTTGAAATAATATTTTTGGTCACTAGAGGCTCTCCTTAAGGTCTCAAAATTCGTTTGTTTAACAGTTCAAAGTAAGATGTCATTGGGAAAGAGTCTACAAGGAGGAGGATGTCATGCACGTATGTGCTTTGTGTAAGAAGGATTTAGAAATATCAAATAATTTACTTCTTCATTTTCCCTTGCTTGCATCATTTAGGGTTACTTTTTTAAAATATGAAAATAAATTGGGTAGCTCCATCACATTGAAAGAGTTCACAAAATTGTTGGATTAATTATTTCAAAGCTAAAGTATTATGTATCTGTGGAGGATTGGCCTCACAATTATTTTTTTGGAATTTATGGCCAAAAAAAAGAATAATAATGTTTTTAAAAATAAATCTCAAAACCAAGCCCAAATTTTAAACTATATTATTGCCTAAACATGTTTATAGATATGGTGCTCATCATTGAAAATGTCAAGTATGAAAAAATAGGTGCCAACCATTTGGTTATAGGATTTAAATAGATATGGAAGGGTCAAGGCATTAAAATAAAGGATATACATTGATATGAAGTGATGAGCAAGGTGCAACCAAAGTATTGTCATTGTTGTCAACACAGTCAGGTTGATCAGTTGATGCAATGGACAGGAGTTCATTGATGAGCAAGGTGCAGCCAAAGTGCAATGGACAAGAGTTCATTGATGAGCAAGGTGCAGCCAAAGTATAATGGATAGGAGTTCATTGATGAGAAAGGTGCAACCAAAGTATTGTCATTGTTGTCAACACAGTCAGGTTGATCAGTTGATGCAATGGACAAGAGTTCATTGATGAGCAAGGTGCAACCAAAGTGCAATGGACAGGAGTTCATTGATGAGCAAGGTGCAGCCAAAGTATAATGGATAGGAGTTCATTGATGAGCAAGGTGCAGCCAAAGTATTGTCATTGTTGTCAACATAGACAGAGGATCGGTTGATGCAATGGAAAGGAGTGTAGAGGTCATTAGATAGATCGGTTGATGAAGTGAACAAGAGTTTAGAGCAGTCAGAGCATGTATAGTGAATTTCCAAGAAGACAAAAGTGGCCCAGATTCAAAGGATCAAAGAAAAAGACAAGTAAGAAAACTATCGCGATATCGCGACATGTTCTCTGTCGCGATTTTGTGACATATCGAAGGAGAGAGAAAATACTGGCAAAACTGTCATGATTTTGTGACATGTTTGAGGAGAGAGAAAGCGTAAGAAAAACTATCATGATTTCACGACATGTTTGAGGAGAGAGAAAGCGCAAGAAAAACTATCACGATTTCGTGACATGTTTGGAGAGAAGGCACAGGAAAAGAAAACTGTCACGATTTCATGACATGTTTGGAGAGAAGGCGTAAGCAAAGAAAACTATCACGATTTCATGACATGTTCAGAGAGAAGGTGCAAGCAAATAAAACTATCACGATTTCATGACATGTTTGGAGAGAAAGAGCAAGAAAGAAAAACTGTCATGATTTTGCGACATGTTTCATTTTTGTGGTCCAAAGCGAAGAGAAAGAGGAGAGAGAAAAAGATGTCACGATTTCGCGACATGTTTCATTTTCATGGTCCAAAGCAAAGAGAAAGAGGAGAGAGAAAAAGATGTCGCGATTTCGTGACATGTTTCATTTTCGTGGTCCAAAGCGAAGAGAAAGAGGAGAGAGAAAAAGGTGTCACGATTTCACGACATGTTTCTTTTTCGCGGTCCAAAGCGAAGAAGGATGGTACGGACGAAAAAGTGTCACGATTTCGTGACAAGTTCGAGAGAAAGAGCTTGCAAGGAAAAGTGTCGCGATTTCATGATAATTTGCAAGATGAAGCACTAAGAAGAAAAAGTGTCGCGATATCGCGAAATGTCGGGTTTTCGCGAACCAAAGGGAAGAAAAGCACCAAGGAGAAAAAGTGTTACGATTTCACGACATGTTCCATTTTCACGGGTGAAAGGCAGAGAAAGGCACAAGGCAGCAAGAGTGTCACGATTTCGTGACATGTCATGTTTTCGTTGGTGCAAGCCAAGTAGAGTGTACGAAAGCAAAAGATGTCATGATTTCGTGACATGTCATGTTTTCGCTGGTGCAAGCCAAGTAGAGTGTACGGAAGCGAAAGATGTCATGATTTCGCGACATGTCATGTTTTTGCTAGTGCAAGCAGAGAAGAGTGCAAGGAAGCAAAAGTGTCATGATTTCGTGACATGTTCCATTTTTGTAGGGCAAAGACAGAGAAGAGCACAAGGCAGTGAAAGTGTCACGATTTCGTGACATGTTGTGTTTTCACGGGTGCAAGCCAAATAATGAAGCAAGAAGGTGAAAGTGTCACGATTTCGTGACATGTCTTGTTTTCACGGTCAAATACCAAGAAAAGTCAAAAGGGCAAAAATGTCGCGATATCACGACATATTGTTTTTTGCCATGCAAAAAGAAGAACCCAACCGAAGTAAAGTTAACTGAAGGAAAACAACAGTTACAGATGCAGTTGCAGAGGAAATACATGCAACCAAAATAAGAAGAGTTAACTGAAGTTAGTACAATAGTTATAAGTGCAGTTCAGATAGAAATCATGCAGTTAAATAAGAATAGTGAACAGAAGTCATTACTCCAGTTACAGGAACCGTAACAGAGAAATATCATGCATGCGGGATAATGGAAGATATGTAAGAATATTGTGTCAGAAAGGAGTTACTTACGGGAGTAGCTATGAATAGACTGCATGTGGGATAATGGAAGATATGTAAGAATATTATGTCAGAAAGGAGTTACTTACAAGAGTAGTTATTAATAGGCTGCATGCGAGATTATGGAAGTCACATAAGACTTGGAGTTTCAAGATGAAAATATTGTTATAAAAGGGCAGTTGCGTGCAAAAGTAAAGAGCTACTCATAATTGAAAAGTGTGCCACCATAAAGAGGGAAGGTGCCGCTGATAAAATAATATATGTGCTGAGAAAAGGTTGTTGAAGAATGTTGTAAGAATGTGCATATAAGTTAAGATTTAGGGTTGAGATTTGAACTATGTAAGAGAGCAGATAAGAATTTTAGAGCATCGAAATGAGCAGAGAAGGCTGTCAAAGAACCATAAATGAGCAGATAAGGCTGTCAGAGCCGTAAGCGAGCAGAGAAGGCTATCAAAGCATAGAGAAGGCTGTCAGAGCACAGAGAAGGCTATCAGAGTGTAGTAAGTAGAGCGATAAGAGTGATCTATTAGGTTTAGCTCTGTGTGGGAAGAGACAGATAAGAGAAGTCAAAGAGAGAAATTATAGAGAGAGTTAGAGCACTACTGAGACAAGAGCGATGAGGAAAGAGTGCTACTGTATAGAGGGATAGTGTTGTGGGCTGTTACAAAGCTGGAAGAATGCTATAAGAAGTACAGATCTGTGAGAGTTGCAAGAGTAAGCCATAAGAAAGGGCTGTAAGTGTGCGATAAGTAGAGTTGTAAAATAGTGTATGCTTTGTGGACAGGGAGTTGAGATTGAGAGTTAGAAATAGAATATATTGAGTCTCTAACAATTCTCCTTATGCTTCTATGAGATTGATTTGAGTGAGCAATAGACCAGTAAGGGTCTTGTAAAAGTGAAGGCATATTTATGTCAATCTAAGATTCAAAATAGAAATCCAAGTTGGTGCTTGGAATCAGGGGTTGGTGCTCCTTTCTATTGGTGTAGATAAATCAAGGTTCGGTGCTCCTTCCAGTTGGTGTTGGTAAATTAGGGGTTGGTGCTCCTTCCAGTGGGTTCTGATAAACTATTTGTAAAGTGGGTGCTTTGCAAAGGCTGGATTTGGATGGGAATCCAAGCAGTCTATTTTAAGGAGTAGCCAAAATTGGTGAACCTCGTTATATCATGTGTTGTGGAATGCTCTCTTATGATTCTTGCTGTTTTTGGTTTTAAGTTTTCTTGCTTCAGATTTAAGAGTTGTAGATTTGAATTTAAATAGCTACACTAATTCACCCCCCCCCTCTCAGTGCCATTGTAAGACTAACAATTGGTATCAAATCCAAGTTCTTGAACAAGCTAAATCAGCTAGGGTTGATCTTGGATTAGTACACAATGGGTAAGAAGAATAGATCCTCCTCCAAAAAGGCATCTTAGCCAGTTTCAGTTCTTGTGGAAGAGAAAACTGAACTAGAGAATTTAGAAGAAGTGGATCCTGAAGTATGTAATGAAAACCTGGAGATTGAAGTAGATCTAGAAGGTGAGTTGATAGCCGCACTTGAAGAGTTGAGTATAGAAAAGAAAAAGAATAAAATAATGTCCAAGAAGTTAGAAGAATATGGGGATGAGATTGAAGATCTCTTCCTACAAGTTCAAAAGGCCAAGAAATCCGAAGAAGCCTTGAAGACACACCTGGATGATGAGGATGATGTATGCATCACAAGTGAAGAGGAATCTAACAAAGTTATTGTTGACCTAAATCTACAAGTAGAATAGTATAAAAGGATTGAAGAAAGTCTCAGGTCACAAATCAATGAGAAAGAGATTGTTTGCTGCCAACAAGAAGGAGAGATTATTTCATTGAAGAAACAACTAGAAGAGGCCAATATAAGTCTCAAATTTGAGAAGAGCACAGAGTTGCTAGATACAATGATAAAGCAACAAAGAATCTCCACGGCTAAGTTTGGTCTTGGATATGAAGCTAAACAACCGTCATCTTCCAAATATGCAGAGAAGAAGAAGTCCACTGCTGAAGGATCGAAGCAAGAAAAGATGGAAGCTAAATCTTCAAAAGGAAGAAAATATCAAAGAAGATCTACAACAAAGCAACCACAACAAAAGAGGTTCTCTCACTCTCACTCTTTTAATAATAATGCTTTTAATGGCTATTGTTCTAAATGCAACTGCTATGGTCACAAGGCAATTTATTGTGGACTGAACAATAGATCAAAAAGTTATGCTGATAAAAACACATCTATTTTTCTGAGTGAACACCATGTGCAATGTTTTAAATGTAATGGCCATGGGTACATAACAAGGTTTTGTCCAAGCACTTTTGCATCTAATCTAAGGCAAGACCATAGATTTCATCATACACATAGAATGCAATATAGACAGGGAATAAAACATGTGCAATGTTTTAAATGTAATGGTCAAGGGCACATAACAAGGTTCTATCCAAGCACTTTTGTATCTAATCTAAGGCAAAACCCTAGATTTCATCAGACACAAAGAGTGCAACACAAACAGGAAACATATCATGTGCATAAAAGAAAGGAAAATCTTCATCCATCAAGGATGCACAAGAGACAACCCCGCAAGAGAAATGTTCAAGTTCACGAACAGGGGCAAAATAGGGATGCAGTTGAAAAACTCAAGCCCAAGTTCAAGAGAGTCTGGAGAAAGACAGAAGAAAGGGAATCGTGTCTCCTTGGATTGAAGGAGACTACTCCGCTATTGCACTAAGCCACTCCAGGTGGCACATCCTCAGGGGGAGCAATATTAAAGTCTTATTTTAATTCTCCTATGTATTTGTTTGGTTATCTGAGGATGAAAGGAAAGCAGTCGGGTTATTGTTGTATAGTTGTCAAGTGTGTTGTCAGTTCATGTAGTTGTGTGTGGAAGTGCCATGAAGGGTGATGATTAAATTGAGAATTGTCACCATTGGTAGTATTGCTATACGTCATTGTTGTTCTGTTGATAGTTCTTACTGCCACTGTTCAAAGCGTCGAATTATAACAAACAGTTTCATTTTAACTGTTGATAAAATGCCAATCCGAGATTACAAAGTATGAGGTTGAGTAAGGTGCCGGGGGGGGGGGGGGGTTTTTTAAAAAATTTTTTTCTGTTTTTCAAGGTTGAAAGTAAGGTGTGATCTGCAGTAACTATAGAAAACTCAGATCAGGTTGTAAATATAAAAAGGAATTTTGTTGTGCTGTAGTATAGTATTTGATGCTTACACAGAGTTGAAAGTGGATTGAGGTAGCTCTTTGGATTCTCACTAAAGAGAGAGACAAACAATCGACATTAGGTTCAAGCTTGTTGAGAATATCCAAGATGCATTTGCAGATGCTGCCAGAATTGCTAAACAATCAGTTGGATATATACAATCAGTGTATGCCTTCACTAATAGTGGACAAGTTTGAGATTGCAAAGCAACAGAGGGTTGGTACTTAGAAGATAGTAGTCCAGCCATGTTCTTACACATATTATATTGGTGAAGTTGACAGTGATGATGTCATTCACTGGTTATTGATGCTACTCACATTATTGATATTGTTGATGCCTATTATCCTTATCATGATGTCAAATAGTGAAATGAAGTGGTCACATATTTCCAAGAATAGACTAAGAATTGACTAGCCATTGGGATCAAATTCTCAGGGGGAGCATTTATGCATCTGTTTATCATATTGCTCATGTTTATGCTTTTTGCTAACTGTAGTAATTTTTTCCCCGAGAATGTTGTGCATGGACTCAGGGGGAGTTTTGCAGCCGCCCTTTGGTATTATTGTCAAAGGGGGAGAGGAATTATAGGTAATTGCACACAATTACGTGTGTTGCCAACAATTCCAAAGGGGGAGATTGATGAGTAAGGTGCAACCAAAGTATTCTTATTATTGTCAACATAGTCAGGTTGATCAGTTGATGCAATGGACAGGAGTTCATTGATGAGCAAGGTGCAACCAAAGTGTAATGGATAGGAGTTCATTAATGAGCAAGGTGCATCCAAAGTATAATGGACAGGAGTTCATTGATGAGCAAGGTGCAACCAAAGTATTGTCATTGTTGTCAACACAGTCAGGTTGATCAGTTGATGTAATGGACAGGAGTTCATTGATGAGCAAGGTGTAGCCAAAGTGCAATAGACAAGAGTTCATTAATGAGCAAGGTGCAACCAAAGTATAATGGATAGGAGTTCATTGATGAGCAAGGTGCAACCAAAGTATTGTCATTATTGTCAACACAGACAGAGGATCGGTTGATGCAATGGATAGGAGTGCAGAGGTCATTAGATATATTGGTTGATGAAGTGAACAAGAGTTTAGAGTAGTCAGAGCATGTACAGTGAATTTCCAAGAAGACAAAAGTGGCCCAGATTCAAAGGAGCAAAGAAAAATACAAGTAAGAAAACTGTCGCGATATCACGACATGTTTTCTGTCGCAATTTCGTGACATATCGGAGGAGAGAGAAAATGCTGGCAAAACTGTCATGATTTTGTGACATGTTTGAGGAGAGAGAAAGCATAAGAAAAATTGTCACGATTTCGTGACATGTTTGAAGAAGCTTCACATGCAAGAAAAACTATCATGATTTCGTGACATGTTTGGAGAGAAGGCGCAAGCAAAGAAAACTATCACGATTTCGCGACATGTTTGGAGAGAAGGCGCAAGAAAAGAAAACTGTCGTGATTTCGTGACATGTTCGGAGAGAAGGCACAAGCAAAGAAAACTGTCACGATTTCATGACATGTTTGGAGAGAAAGAGCAAGAAAGAAAAACTATCGCGATTTCGCAACATGTTTCATTTTCACGGTCCAAAGCGAAGAGAAATAGGAGAGAGAAAAAGATGTCGTGATTTTGCGACATGTTTCATTTTCACGGTCCAAAGAGAAGAGAAAGAGGAGAGAGAAAAAGATGTCACGATTTCGTGACATGTTTCATTTTTGCGGTCCAAAGCGAAGAGAAAGAGGAGAGAGAAAAAGGTGTCACGATTTCGCGACATGTTTCTTTTTCATGGTCCAAAGCGAAGAAGGATGGTATGGACGAAAAAGTGTCACGATTTCGCGACAAGTTCGAGAGAAAGAGCTTGCAAGGAAAAGTGTCGCGATTTCACGATAATTTGCAAGAGGAAGTGCTAAGGAGAAAAAGTGTCGCGATATCGTGACATGTCGGGTTTTCGCGACTTGAAGGGAAGAAAAGTGCCAAGGAGAAAATATGTCGCCATTTTGCGACATGTTCCATTTTCACGGGCGAAAGGCAGAGAAAGGCACAAGGCATCGAAGAGTGTCATGATTTCATGACATGTCATGATTTCGTGGGTGCAAGTCAAGTAGAGTGTACCAAAGCATGTCATGTTTTCGCTGGTGCAAGCCAAGTAGAGTGTATGGAAGCAAAAGATATCACGATTTTATGACATGTCATGTTTTCGCTGGTGCAAGCCAAGTAGAGTGTACGGAAGTGAAAGATGTCACGATTTTGCGACATGTCATGTTTTCGCTAGTGCAAGCAGAGAAGAGTGCAAGGAAGCGAAAGTGTCACAATTTTATGACATGTTCTATTTTCATGGGGCAAAGACAGAGAAGAGGACAAGGCAGTGAAAGTGTCACGATTTTGTGACATGTTGTGTTTTCGCGGGCGCAAGCCGAATAATGAAGCAAGAAGGCAAAAGTGTCACAATTTCATGACATGTCTTGTTTTCGTGGTCAAACGCCAAGAAAAGTCAAAAGGGTAGAAATGTCACGATATCGCGACATATTGTTTTTCACCATGCAAAAAGAAGAACCCAGCTGAAGTAAAGTTAACTGAAGGAAAATGATAGTTACAGATGCAATTGTAGAGGAAATACATGCAGCCAAAATAAGAAGAGTTAACTAAAGTTAGTACAACAATTACAAGTGTAGTTACAGATAGAAATCATGCAGTTAAATAAGAATAGTGAACAAAAGTCAATACTGTAGTTATAGGAACCGTAACAGAGAAATATCATGTATGCGGGATAATGGAAGATATGTAAGAATATTGTGTCAAAAAGGAGTTACTTACAGGAGTAGCTATGAATAGACTGCATGCGGGATAATGGAAGATATGTAAGAATATTGTGTCAGAAAGGAGTTACTTACAGGAGTAGCTATTAATAGGCTGCATGCAAGATTATGGAAGTCACAGAAGACTTGGAGTTTCAAGATGAAAATATTGTTATAAAAGGGTAGTTGCATGCAGAAGTAAAGAGCTACTCAAAATTGAAAAGTGTGCCACCATAAAGAGGGAAGGTGTCACTGATAAAATAATATATGTGCTGAGAAAATGTTGTTGAAGAATGTTGTAAGAATGTGCATATAAGTTAAGATTTAGGGTTGAGCTCTGAACTGTGTAAGAGAGCAGATAGGAATTTCAGAGCATCGAAATGAGCAGAGAAGGCTGTCAAAGAGCCGTAAATGAGTAGATAAGGCTGTCAGAGCCGTAAGCGAGTAGAGAAGGCTATCAGAGTGCAGAGAAGACTATCAAAGCACAGAGAAGGCTGTCAGAGCGCAGTAAGCAAAGTGGTAAGAGTGATCCATTAGGTTTAGCTCTGTGTGGGAAGAGACAGATAAGAGAAGCCAAAGAGAGAAATTATAGAGAGAAAGGGTATAGTGCTGAGACAAGAGCGATGAGGAAAGAGGGTCGTATAGAGGAGAAGTGTTGTGAGGTCGTTACAAAGTCGGAAGAATGTTGTAAGAAGTACGGAGTCGTGAGAGCTGCAAGAGTAAGCTATAAGAAAGGGCTATAAATGTGCAGTTAAGTAGAGCTATAAAAGAGTGTATGCTTTGTGGATAGGGAGTTGAGATTGAGAGTTAGAAATAGAATATATTGAGTCTCTAACAATTCTCCTTATGCTTCTATGAGATTGATTTGAGTGAGCAATAGACCAGTAAGGGTCTTGTAAAAGAGAAGGCATATTTATGTCAATCTAAGATTCAAAATAGAAATCCGAGTTGGTGCTTGGAATCAGGGGTTGGTGCTCCTTCTAGTTGGTGCTGGTAAATCAGGGGTTGGTGCTCCTTTCTGTTGGTGTAGATAAATTAGGGGTTGGTGCTCCTTCCAGTGGGTGCTGGTAAACTATTTGTAAAGTGGGTGCTTTGCAAAGGCTGGATTTGGATGGGAATCCAAATAGTCTATTTTTGAGGAGTAGCCAAAACTGGTGAACCTCGTTATATCGTGTGTTGTGGAATGCTCTCTTGTGATTCTTGTTGTTTCTGGTTTTAAGTTTTCTTGCTTCAGATTTAAGAGTTGTAGATTTGAATTTAAATAGCTACACTGATTCACCCCCCCCCTCTTAGTGCCATTGTAAGACTAACATGAAATAAATACAAATGTCCAAAAAAATATGTTTATCAAAGAAATCTAATAAAAACTAGTAGAATGAAAAAACATAGAAATATGTTGCAATTGATGGAGATTCACAAATTATCATTAATGCTATTAAAAAATGGATGTAGAAATTGAATAAAAAATAATATTCTTGCTGATGTTTATCCTCTAAGATTAGAAGCAATCTCTTAAAAATTTGAGCATAAAAAAAAATTAGACAATTTAGCCAATTATAGTATTGATTTTTTATTTTGATAAAATTCAAAATTTAGAAAACAATTGCTTAACAAAAAGTTATCTCTTAATCAAAATAATATCAATTATAAAAATATAACACTTCAAAAAAATTTAAAAATAATAAAACACGAAATATAAAAATATTTTCTAATAAATATTATATATATATATTTTTAATATTGGTATAGCTATAAAAGTATTCAAAACATCTCTGGTCAATTCAACAACACCCACTCATAGATATTCCTTGACCTCGTCTCTTCAAGCCATTATCATTAGTGGACAGGGCACACTGATATTCAACTCACTTCTTATTGCACCACCGTCACCATTACTACTAATTAGTCGACCTTGCATTCCAGGTCAATTAAAGGAAAACCAAGATAGAACATTTTGTATCCAGCGTACTCAATTATTCTCCACTAACAAGCGAAAAACCATGTATCCATATTCCACATTAATATACACCTGATTATCCTTTTGACCTTCCTTGTAAGCTAATATCTAACATATTTTTTATCGAAAGTAAAACTCCCCTGCATTTTAAATTAAAATTACTCATCACCCACTTTCAAAAGTCACGTTTTCCCACTAAATTACTCATCACCCACTTTCAAAAGTCACGTTTTCCCACTAAATTACACATCACCCACTTTCAAAAGTCGTTTGCTAACATAATTTCTTGCAGTCAAAGTAATGATTCGGATGGAGACGATAATAAATTACCCTTGATTGACAGGTAGCAGTCAAGACAACTCATTCAGATGAGCTTCATATTGACTAAGATAAACCATATTTGACGAGGGACTTTGAAAAACAAAAGTAGATTGTCCATTTATATGTTATAGCCCCCATGTGTAGATTTTTTTTTTGGATACCTGGTCAAAACATCTCATTGAGGTCAAAAACATGTCAGATGTTGCAAAGAAATATAAATAAAGGTAAGTATCTTTCAATTTTGTCAAATCATGTCAAATATTGGCCTCATGCATAGACATTTTATAATCCTCATAATGTTCATCCTGCGATAGTGGGTTAGGGATTAGATGATGATTCAAGACCAACCATATTTGACGAGGGACTTTGAAAAACAAAAGGTAGATTGTGCATTTATATCCTCATAAAATTCAAGTTGGAAAAGAGAAGAATGAGTATCTCAAACATAGTATTATCAAGAAATAGGCATACTTTTCTTATCTTATTTTGCTTCTAGAAGAGAAGAATGTTATCTTTCTATGCTGCGTGCAAAACAAGTTGTAGAGAAGGATGAGTATCTGAAAGGGATTGAAATATGTAGAAATAATGATGGGGGAGGGATTGCTAACATCACCACCTGCATTTATCCAAAGAACTGACCTGCAATTTTAAATCAAAATTACTCATCACCCACTTTGAAAAGTCATATTTTGCCACTAACGTGCTCATGATTACCATTTTCATCATCAAAAGTCATATTTTCCCACTAACGTGCTCATGATTACCATTTTCATCATCATGCTGCTGCTTTGAATCCAATACTCAATATATTCAAATACTCAAATACCCACTTCCTCTTCACTACCTAACGAAAAGTCATATATTCCCACTTACATGCACGTGATTATCCTTTTAATACCATGCTCAGTATTACATTGTTCATCCCACACGTTTTTTTTTTTTTTACTATAAACATATTTTAAATTGTTTTTATATTTAACTTTATTATTATTATAAATAATTTTATCTTTTACAACGATGGATTTTACTTTTTAAACATTATATAGTTTTTATAAAGTTTTATTTTTTATTTTTTATAAATTAATATTTTATTTATTATTGAATTAAATATATTATATTAAAATAAAAATTAAATAATTTTTAAATAAAAATTAAATAATTTTTAAATAAAAATTTAAGGTTTGAATCTTATAAGAATTAGGATTGTATATAATATATGTATCTTAGTGCATAGGATAGTTTAATAATCATTTATTAAATAAGGAAAATATTCTGGTAGAAAATATAACCTTACAAAATTTAAAAAGCATTTTACCCAAAAAATTTCGCTTTATTTTTGTTTTAAAAAGTCTAAACATTTACCACCATAAAAATTAGGAAAGTAAAAACTAGTATAAACTTAAATTAAAATAATACTCATTAAACATATTATATATATAATAAATCATAAATGTTAAAAAAAAAAAAAACAACTTTGTAAGTTTTTTATTTTTATATAGAGAAAAAACAAATTATAGAACACAAGAATTTGCATGATAATTTGAGCTAGAATATGAAGGTACAATGTAGTGAGTTGAAGCCTCTTGATCTTGGCATGATTTCCAATAATATGTTAAGCATTTTCAAACATTATATTTTAAAAGAATATAAATTTTATAATTTATAGATTTTATAAATAAATTTTAAAAAACTTAATGTTTAAAACTTTATATAACATATATAGTTTTAACACTTTCTTGAGCTAAGTAGGGAGTGTGATTTTGGTCAAAGCTACATTACAAAGTATCCTAGTGTATTTTATGTCCCTGTTTCGAATTTTGGGTAAGATTTTGGAGAAAATTGAACATATTCAACGCTCTTTCTATGGTCGGGTGCTAATGATAAAAATAAATTCCATTTAGTGGTTTGGGACCAAATTTGTAGTAAGAAAGAGGATGGAGGTTTAGTCATTAGAATACTAAAGGCTATTAATAGAGTTTTGGTTGCTAAGCAAGGCTAGAGACTAGCTCATGATGAGAACGTTAGTTGGGTTGAGATCATAAAAGTTGAATATTTGAGAAATGAAAATTAGTTAATCAGGCATCTTATTCCTCCTCATGGATCAAATTTTTGGTCTAGTTTGATTAAATATCAGTAAAATATTTGTAATGGGGGAAGATGAAGTTTGGGTGATGAAAAGTTTACCAAATTTTAGAGGGATCCCTAGGCTACTAATACTTCATTAGATTCCATCTCAAACTAGAATCTAGTTAAGCCAATAATAGATAAACTTCCAGACCCTAAGGTTAGTGATTTTATTAAAAGGTCTGATGGCCATCCCATATAAAAATCCTTTGACTTATTAGACCTATCTCAAGTGGAAGCAATGGTGTTTAATTCATTATATAAAATTCTTAAATGATGCATGATCGCTGGGAGAGATACCTCAGATATGTTTATTTGACAACAAAAGAAGGATGGTAAATTTTTTGTGAAGTCAAATTATTCCCTTTTGGAGGGGCCTAGTGATCCGTAGTTCCTTATGAGTAAATTTTGGTTAAAAGAGTTTACCCCTAAGATCAACATATTTTTTTGGTTGGAAACTCAAGGCAAGTTTTTAACTCTGGATAACCTCCAAAAGAGAGTTTTGATTTTCCCTAATATTTTTTTTCTGTGTAGATGTGTAAAAGAATCCCTGGCTCATATTTTATTCCTTTGCCCATTTACCAAGGAAAGTTTTAGCTTATTTCTTAAAGAAATGAATGTCTAGTGCATGTTCCCTAGTAATTTGGAAGTTTTGATGGATCAATGGATCTCTCCTTCTATATCCTTGATCTTGCATTACTTTTGGAATTTTGGTTTACCCCACGTTTGGTGGTGAACATGGAAGTGATAAAAATACAAGGCTTTCAAAAACTCTTCTCATTTGGTCGAATTGGTTGCAATGCAAGCCATAATGTATAATATGGAAAACACCAAAATATTAGAGTTGGAGGTTGTTGCTTCATAAAGGGATATATATTTAGAAAGATCGCTTGGTTTTAGTCCCCATCCACAATTGCTAAATCTTCAAGTCTCTTCAGATAGATCCAGGATAAGGTGGAAACCTCCTCTACTTGGTAAACTGAAGCTGAACTTTAACGAAATATCTAAAGGAAATCTCAGCCCTTCTAGAGTAGGAGGGTTCATTAGAAATCATAGTGGAGATATCATATTATATTATGCTAAGAACTTGGGGCTTTAGACTGGCCATTTCATGGAGGTAAGTGTATTATTTCAAGGGGCTTCTCAGATTGAATCCTTAGAGTGTAGAAAATTAATTGTAGAGGGGGACTCTCTCAATATTATAAATATTATTAAAGGAACTCAAAATCACACCTGGACCATTTTGAACCTTCTATTGGAAGCTCATAGATTACTTCAACACTTAGAGACTACTCAATTCAAGTACACATTAAGAGAAGGAAATCGGATAGCAGATTTCATGGCTAATTAGGGTATCGCTTGGGAAGGATTAAATGTGTGGTAGGGAAACTTCCCAGCAGGGTTTGATGTTATTTATAATGATGCTACATGAAGATAAGTTGTTCAAATCCACAAAGTGGTTCTATCCAACACCCTCGGACCAAGAACATGCCTGTAAGTTTTTGAATTTATTACCCCACCAAGTTTTAAATTTGAGCAATCTTTTTTTCACTGTCTTGAGTTTGGTGATTTTAGTAGCCATCATCCTAACCTTAATTTGCATTCTTTTCTTGTGGATTAATTTCCCTTATTGGCATCAAAATAGGTGGGAAAATATTTAAGCCTATCCTAGGTGTCATGGTTGGACTCCTTTAAAATATGAGTGGGAACAAAAGAGTAGGTGGAGAAAATGGAGTATTAAATTTTTTGTGAGGAGACAAAACTAAAATTACTCAAAGTTTCTAGTTTATTCAAATTTAACTAACATCCTTAATAGCAAGTATTTCCTAATTAGTTTTAATACCCTATTCAATGCTAATTTTAATGCTAATTTCAAGTGCATGAGAGGATTGAATATCATTATATCTCTTAGAGAATGGAGGATGGATTCCAAGTGGGTATATGCCTCTATTTCAAAAGGTGCTAAAAAATGATGGTAGATAAGGAGTGGATTATCATTTATTGTATAAGGAACCCATCAAGATGGAAATTTAGGTGGGTCATTAAGCCATTGATCATCAGTAATAATCTAATCGATTCTCTTGCTTATCCTCTACCCATACAAATATTGAGATGGAAGTGTAATGTTAAAAAAATAATTAACCTAAAATGGAGGTCAAATAACTCGCACAAAATGCAATCATAGTAGATCATGGGAATTACCACCTTTCAACTCCTATAAAGGCACTTATGACCCAAATTTGATACATTCATAGTTAGCAGTTTCTCAGAATGCATTGGTAATTCAAACAAGGTAAATTTTCTCTAAAATATTACCCATAATATGAGTTGGTGCAAAGGTGGTGCTTGGATTATGATTTAGCATGCCTTCTTGAGATATTTCCTTTTCCCCTACATAAATGAGTTGGAAACCTATCTCATATTACTGGGTGTGGAAATTCATGAGAACCTGAGAAATTTGGTTGATAGGGTGGCTTGTTTCGCTAAACCATGCTAGATCTCCTTTATGCATAAACTTATCCCATCAACTAGTGGAGGTCTCTTGAGTGATTCTAGAAGAATTAATTGTAAAGGGCCACCAAAAAGAGTTTATCAAAGTTTTGTTAGAATGAATACCCTGGTACTAGAGACCAAATCCATGATAGTAGAAGTGGACATAAGAAATATTCAAAAAAGGGGAATATCATTCATTGTCTACTAAAATTATTTGGCCATCATAGGAAAATGTCCAAGCGCCTGGCCTACTCATGACAATATGGGGTGCTCAAGGTGGGGACTATAGACTTTGTAATTTATATCTCCCTTATCACAAAGGTTACGAGACTTTCTACGGATGGTCTCATTCATAATAAAGATAAGAAATCCTTGGTGATGAAGGCTATGGTTTTCCTGAGGGAGGATGAGGTGCTTGTAAAAATTTAGAATAGCTTTAAGAGAAGATCCCTGAAGGCACCCTAGGATCATGTGGCCCTCATAATTATGTAGTTCCTCACCCTTGATGAGAACCAGGAGATCTTGTAGAGTTATTACTTCATGATCCTAAACCACATTCAGCATAAGAGAACCATGAATATCCCTTCTTTTATTTTCCAATCGTTGTCCATATCGATCAACAGGTTGAAGAAAGGAGCAATGTTAGATCCAATCCATCAGGGCATACTAAAAAATAATTTATTATTTTGTAATCAAATCTAGGGGTTTGGATGGTGAGAGTATTCTAAAATCTCTTATTAGAGTTTATACCCCTATAGTCGATCATCCCGACTTGTCCATATCTAGTGATCCTAACTCTATTAGTATATAAACTATTAATGCTACTCCTACGATAGGGGTATTAGTGAGAGGGGCAGACTCCCACCAAAGAGATTTCTTAGATAGTGTAGAAGGGTTTCATAGATCTAAGAGGCTAGTAGACAAAGTGGCTAACATTGGAAAAGACCTGATGATGGTTGATGACTTAGATTATGAAGAGTATCTCCCACCCTCCAAGAAGCTTAAAGTCAATCTTGGTGAGGGAAGTAGTAGAAAGATACAAAATTACCAGGTCCAGAATGGTGGTGTGGTCCCCAAATCGCTGAAAAGTAACTTGATGAAGCTCCACATATCTCTCATTAATTCTATGTAAGATTCAATATCCTACATGGAAGAGATACTTACCCTTATGGGTTAGTAGTCCTAGGATATTAATGAGCACAAGGTTGAGAATGATTCATGTCCTAGTGGTAAGAAAACTTGAGTTTTATGTGTGGGGTCTAGCTCTATCCAAAAATTGGTTTAGATCCATTTCTTTTTTGTTTTTATTTTGTGTTTTGGATGTAAGGTGTACTTGCTTTTTGTCTGGTCGTAGACTCAATTTGTGCTTTATCATAATTGTATGTATATTTATCCATCTATAGTTTGTCTAGTTTTGGATATGTTGTTTGGTAATATTCAACAATGTATAGTCATAAGTGTTTATTATTTTATCCCTATGGGTGTAAACTAGAATCTTTTTGTAAAAGGTTTTGATATCCTTTCAAACCTCCTTCCTCCATCTAATAAAAAAACATATATAATTTCAATCTCCATTTAAAATACATGATATTTGTAATGGTTCCTACCCGTCGCATTAATACAATTAAAATATCTTAAAAGATAATATTTCATTCATTTTGTAGTTAATACGCTTAAAATATTACAATATATAAATTTTATATTCTTATTTAGGTTATGCTATTTAATTTTTTTTAATAAATTGTTGTTATAAATGTTTTCATCAATAATATTTTTAAGTGAAGAAAATATGTTTACATTTAAAAAAATATAATTTCTATACAAGATTTTACATTTTTATTATTTTTATTTAAATAATAATTTTAAATCATATAAAGTGGCATTTGTTCAACCGATTAAAATTTTCAACATTTTAAGGAAACCCAAATTCAAATCTTGCCAAATCATATATGGATAACATCCAAGCTTTATTATAATACCACTATGTGGTGATGATGTAATATGGGTGGGGCTCGTTTTAATCTTATATAACCCATTAAAAATACAAATTTAAACCATAATTCTAATATAAAGTTTTGGACAAAAAATTAGTATTTTTCAACTAAGATTCACTTTGGATAAAATATAAAAATATTACTCTTAATAGTTAAGATGTTATATTTTACTCTTATTAATAAATACACATTCAAATATTTATAAAAATAATTTATTTTAAATTGGACCATATTTTTATTTTTTATTAGAACCAACAATTATATTCAATAAAAATAAGAGAGGTTACAAAAAAGGATCTAAAAAAAATACCGCAACACTGTAGAGATGAGGACTGAGACCAAATATAGAACCAACCGCTAAAAGGGTGAGTAAATGAGCCACTTCTGGAGGAGATTGAGCTCTACAATGGGTATTGATAGAATGACCTAAGGTTGGATAACGTATCCCCCTCGACCTACTATGCCAAGGCCTCAAAGAAATAAAGGGACCTTGAGGCAGAGGTAGGTTAGGTTAAACCCCGATAATAGTGCATGGAGCCTCATGCCAGTACTTGAAAATATTTATCAAATACACCAACTCATGAGTCAACTTGGAAGCCTATGAATGGATCTCAATAGTAACAACATAAAACACTATAATATTTTCATACATAGAAATTAGAAATTGAATCTCCATAATAGATAACAACATTCCTAGATTTCCAAAGTTGAAACAAAATAATAACATGAGAGAAATTCCATAGAGCAACAATATTAGTAGGCCAACAACTTTTAGCTCCAAAAAATATCATCTATCTTCCAAATAATTCAATATGAAAGAGCTTGAACAACGAGTGAATCCAAGACCAAGCAAACTAAGCATGAGGAAAAAATCAAAATAGATGTTTAAAAGTCTCAAAAAAACCACAAGTTGATCACTTATGATTAGGAAGACCAACACTACTATGTATCTCTCCCATAATAAGCCCTTGATAAATGAGAGACCATATAAAAAGGCAATATTGGGTTCAAGGTTAGACTGCCAAATATGGTTCAGATGAGCAATCCAAGTATAGGAGGTAGAGTGAGTTTACCATATCTCATTAAGCTTGTCAACACCAGGGGAAACAAGACTAAGAAGTTGATAAAGCAAGAAAGAAGAGTAGTTCTTGAAAGGAGTATCCACATTCCAATGTCAATCCCTCTACTAGGAACTTGGGGGTTGAAGGTCAAGCTTATGAAACATTATATTAGGTATAAGATCTTGAATATTAAGAATAGAAAGAAGATCTAAATTTTTAAGATTAAATTGATGCTTGAGATCAGGCCAAGAAATCCAATCTCTATAGTGCACTAAATATTTAATAAAGCAGATGCTCTTACAAAACAATATTAAAGATTTAATCCTTGGCATATCAATAAGAAGAACTGAAGAGTTAGATAGAATAAGAGACCACCAGATATTTTATGAATTGATTGAAATACCATTATAAAAACCATCACTAATCCAATGAAGATGAGGTTTCACCACCTCAAAAACCTACCAAATACTTTTAACAATAAAAGAACCTTAAATATTAATATGAGCAAAAGTAATGATGAGAGTATGGAGGCCAATATTAGCCCAAGCTTTGCACCCGTAATATATCCTTGAAGAAATACAATGGTGAATCAAAACCTTCTAGGCTTCAAGGCCTTCAATATATTTAACCACCCACTTAGAACATAAATAAATACTTTGCTTGTAAATTTCAATAATGGTCATCCCACCCTTATTAGTAGGCATGCAACAGATACCCCAAGAAACTCAATAAAACAATATCAATTCTTCCCCTTGGACCAAATGAAATCCCTAAGTATGGCCAACTTATTATAATAATTATTATAAGGGGCCCAATAGGAGGAGTAATAAGTATGGGTGGTAGTAAGAATATTAGTTCAAAATTGAAACTTATCGGCAAGATAAAGGGGATGCGAGGCCCAATAAGAAATATTATTTTCAATTTTGTCAATGATATAATACCAAAGTTTAGAGGATGAGATCTCAAAAGCAAAGGGAATTTCTAAGAACTTAAAATTCTCACCCCTTTGAATCCAATGCCATGAAAAATGTCTAAGCCATGTAGGCAAAAAAGAAGAAGCAAGACAAAAACAAAGAGACTTAGACCAATGGATGTTGGATGTTGAGGCCTTACAAAATGTGTCCAAATAAATCAAAGTAGTTGAAACTGAATCCTCTTCTTCATTGTTAGTAAGAAAATAATCATTCAGAAAGTGACCGTTAATAAGTTGGGTGGACATGTCAAGAAAAAGAATACCTTTGATCAACCTCTTAGATGCTTGATTGACAAGAAGATAACCAAAAGCTTTAGCAACAAGGATGTAAAATTAGGGAGAAAAATGATAACTTTGGAAAATAGAACAAAAGAAACCAAAATCCTCTGACCTATGTCCATTAATACTAAGACAAACCAAAGCATTAACAAACAACATACTAACATCCTTGATTAAAAAGGGACCAAAATTGAGATCTTGGAGCATGGTAAGAATGAAAGGCCACTCAATACGATCATAAAATTTCTCAAAGTCCATTTTAATGAAAAGGGGATTTTGGCTAGAGAGACAAGCCCATTATAAACCTTTCCAAATAACAATAATATTATCCAAGATGTAATGTCCTTTAATAAAACCCATATGCTACAGTTTGATAATCATAGGGAGAATGTTGTGAATACAAAGAGCTAAAGTTTTAGCTAAATTATTGTAAGATACATTAAGTAGAGTAATAGATCTTCAATAGGTTATAAGCTCAATCTTGCCTACTCTAGGAATAAATTTAATGTTTCCATGATTGATGTTATTGCCTAGAGAATCGTTTGATAACACTTCATTGTAGACATTGAGCAGATCAAGCCTAGTAATTCTAGGTGGATTTATAAAATTTATAGGGAAAGCCATCAGGACCAAGGAACTTGTCCTCTAACATAAGAACATTATGAAGCTCAACAAGTGAAAGAGTATCCTCATAAATAAGTCTTTCATAAGTAGAGAACTTAGAAGGAACAACATCAAGACACCATTGGAGCACCATTTTATGTTCCAGAGAATCTTATTGTGCTTGAAAGAGAAGCTTATATGATTAACAAAAGCCAATACAATATTAGGAAGAGAAGTAAGCCTGTCATGAAAGACTTGAATAGCCTTAATATATATCCTGGCCTACTTGGAATGAAGAATTTTAAAAAGACTTTAGATAGGTGATCACTAACCCTTAGCCAATGAAAATGATATTGAATATGAGCCCCTTGGATTCATGTCATTCATGGACATGGCCAAGACCAAAAACCCTGGTTTGCAACTATTGATTATATGGATTATTTTCTAGTAATAATAAATTTTGTTGATACTCCTTTGTAATAGACAAATGAGTATACTTTTTGACATGTGCCACCTATTTGCAAAAATACCACATGAAAGAGGTAGTATAGACAATCACCTCATTCCACCAATAAATCCAATTGATAGAGTGAGGATGCTAAGGTAATAAATTATAAATTATCTCAATCATAATAATTGTGCCAAGGTATTGCAATAAAGAAGTATTTCAATAAAATTGATTGCACAAAAAATTAAATTGGTGACCACTCCACTCAATATGAAAGGAAATCAGAAAATGATCCGATAGTAGGAATTGATTTCAAACTATCACGATCTTATTATTGAGGAGAATAAAATTATTGCTTTTACAAAATAACTTGATCAAGGTACTGGAAAACTCTATCATTACCAGTACAAAAATTGGACCATGTGAACTAGGGTGGAGGTATGCAATTGAGCTAGCAAAAAAGGGGATAAAAAGACCCCATTTGGATTTAATAAATAACCAAACCTCATGCTCTCTAGTACACCAAAAAATCAGGATATGGCAAATCTTGTCTTCCACATACTCAACCATATTAAAATTACCACAAAAAAAGCCAATACACCAACGATAAGTGATCAAACACTTACCACTAAAGGGCAAAGCAACTAGGCCCATCATTAGACACATAGATGTTGAAAATGCCTAGGGTGTTACCGTTAATATTTAACAAAATCTAAATCACATTATGAGAAGGATCCTCGCCATACCTAAGTAGAAAATCATCAAGTTTGGAGGAGATAGAATATAAGCACCACCTCGACCATCTTCATTGTGAGTAGTGAAATGCATAATAGAAACTGTAATATAGTTAAGAGAAAAATCTAACAAAAAACCATAGATCTTAACTTCTTGTAAAAAATAACATCAACATGGCCAATACTTTATAGAGTGGATCAAACAAAAATCTTTATTGAGGACTCTGTAAGTTCTCAAACATTCAACGAAAGGAAATTTATGGAGGAGGAATATCCATTTAGTCATTTCCCATAGGGCTACCCACACTGTCAACCAACACCAAAGAAGTATTAAATGTAGAGGTCTAAGAATTTTTATTAGCAGACCAACCCTAAGGAGCCAAAATATGACAAACAAGAATAATAGGAGACTAATATGGTGGCTTTACAACCTTATCTCCATTACAAAACGTTGACTTAATATTGGTCACTCCCTTCTTAGAAATCATGATCCAATCACCCTCAACAATTGTTTTGAGAGGTGCAAGCACGGTATGAGGAACAAGGGCAACCATTGAAGGTTTTTGAACAACCAATAGATAAATTTTTATATGATGGATGGTGGATTGAAACCAAAAGCAAGTATTAGGTAAATTAAAGTAATTTTTTTTTGGATAAAATACTTTATACCAACCTGAATGTCCATAAATTATTTGATATCGTATGTGAGGTCAATCTCAACATAGATTATTTTATTAGGCCATGATGAGAAGAACCACTCTTCTTCCTTACAGATCACTCGACCAGTGGTTTTAACAATATAAAAAATAAATACCCATAAGGGCAATGGAATACTAGGGAGTTCAAGCCAAATCAACACTTTCAAGGAAACTTGCTTTGTAACTTGGAAAGAAGTCCAAGGAGAAAGGACCATCAAAGTATTGTGAAGAAACCAACAACTAGACTTAGTAATCATAGTTTGCACTTGCAAGATTTTTTTAATGGAAACATAAAAAACTTTAGTAATATTGTGGATACCCACAACCACAATGTCATAAACTTTCTAGTGAAGTTTTAGCCAATTTTAAACATACTCTTGTAACAGGATTCGATCAACAAATTAAGCTATGAAACAATAATTCTTATACCATTTTACAATTGGAGAAATAGCATCAAGAGAGAGCACAATATATAGAGAAGAATCATTACCTCATCCACCGCATTCAAAACTAACTATCAATATTGCTATGACACCAAGAGTTCCACTATCTGCAACAACTATTACATCTATAGATGGTGAAGTCATAAAAAAGGAGAGCAACTTCCTAATTGGTGGTAATATAAAAAATTCAAAATCAAAGTAGCCTAATTTACAAATGGTAGCAAACCAAAACCCTAGTACTCCATGGCTAATTTTATTTATAGCATATAATGATAAAATGTATAGATATTATGATTTCCCCAAGCAAATATACTTCAAATAAAATTATGTATATATTTAAAAAATTATGCACATTTGATTTATGTGTTGAACACAATAGGGCTTGCATAGGGTTTAAATTTAATATTTATATAATTATTCAAATTATTAATTCTTATTTAGATTTTTTAATTTTTATTTTACTTGAATTTATATTGTGTTTTTAAAAATTATTATTAAGATTTTATATAATTTATACTATATATTTTAGAATAATTTTTTATTTTTAATCAATAAAACTATTGGTCTAAAATATGCCTATGGTTAATTATTGCACCCAAGAATTGGCCAACATTAAATTATTGGGCAAATTGTGAGGTTTAACCGAATAAATCTCTAGAGAAGGTTGGCTCTTGTGAGGATTTATCTAGCTAAAACAAAGATGGGGGGATAAAAGAGTGTTGAAAGAGAATAAATGTATCTGATGTTATAAATAATAATGGTGCATATTAGACAAAATAAATAAATACATAAAGATCATGAAATGAAGCAGCCTTTAAGATCTCTTAATAGACCAACCATTTTTTTCATATGTAGAATAATATTTAATCAATATTTAGTTTCATAGACTATTAGTTCCTGAACCAAGGAACAAATATGCATGGGAATACAAAAAGTAGAATTAATGTCATTCACATTCATCTAACTTAATATAAACATTCATCCATCCATACTAACATTTTTTGCAAATTATTGAACCAAAAGACAAACATAGATTTCTATTGCATTGCTCCTTCTAAAAGTCTTTACACATGCAACTTGTAAATACCTAAGAGCCAACTATTAGACAAGAGGCCCTTGCTCTTATTTATAATACCTCTATGGTTTAATATTTAAAATACAAAAATAGCTTTATTAAAACCATTACAATAGAATGCTAGGTAATTGGATTGGTATAATCATCATGCAACATCATTCATGCTAAAAAAGATGATGTGGTGTAATATTCCTATCAATAGGTTGAATGCTCCAAATATGCATGGAAGATAATGGAGATGAACTTGAATGTGATCCATTATTCATTCTTAAAAATGTTCTCCACTGTAGATCTATAATGGATGTTGTTAGATTGACTTTCCACTTTTTGTAACTATCGCAACACTGCCATAGAAACACGTCAAAATATTATGGTATGTTTTGTGCCTTTGGACCTTTTTGACATTGGTGAATGTGATACAATAACCTGTACTTATATCACAATGATTCTTGATATTTTGGATTTCCTAGACTTATAATCATGATATGATGATATGTTACGATGTTGCACCTTCCTTTCTATGCTTGGCTTAATCAAGCCTTGATATAATAACCTATCGTTATGTCATACTTTTTATTTTTTGTTTGGCATTTTTGTGTTTCCATGATCGTGATATGGCAACAAGTTGTGATTTCATGACATATTCAATTATTTGGTTGTGTTTACTCTTGTTTTCATGATATAAATGCATGTCACGATATTGTGACAATATTCCACCATTTCATTTCATGAAAAATTACGACCATGACATAGCATCAAGTCATGATGTCATGCCTTTTTTTTGGCATGAAGTCTCTTTCAAAACTATGTGACTGCGATGTAGTGACAAGTCACTATGTTGTGATATCATGTCATTTTTTAGAAGGTAACTCTTTAGCTTGGTTATACTAGCTCCTTTGTAATTTCCAACTATCTACTTTTTTTTCAAGAACATATACTCCTACTGAAGTGTTTACTTCTATAGTCCTTTTTCATAGCCTTGGATATTTATTACCACATCAAGAGGAGTTGGGTGGGTGAGGAGAACACAAAAATCACTCACATTCTTGGTGAATCATAAGGGAATTTTTATTGCAAGGTTTACAAAACCTAGATTGCCTTTCTACATCACCAAAAATTTCTAAAGTATAATAGAAACCAAGGAGACATGGTAGGTCTTAATAGGACAAAAGGTAAGTTGAACTAAGGGAAGGCAAAAATAAGGGAAGGGGAAAATTTGCTCTTACAAAAATTGTGTTGCTAGGAAGAAATAAAGGATATATAGAGACAGGAAACTTAAAATGATACATGAAGAACTATAAAAATGAGGGTGAAGGGAACACTTACATATGATAAAATTGTTATGAGGGGATACAAATAGGGATAAGATAGTATAAAAATCCTTAAAAAACAAAGGAAGATACCTAAAAGTAAGAAGAATGTGATATATTCATAGGCGAGTGAGAAGGAGCAGTATTGGAGTGATGGAGAAAAGGAAAAGGAGGAACTAAAATAAAGGAATTAGAGGTACACAAATTAAGGAAACCTCCAAAAATACTTTACCTTCATAAATATACTCCATTGGGGTACACAATTGTTTTTAGAGCAGACATTATATTGTAAGGTAACACATTTTGGGGTATAAGCATCCACATTTCCTATGTCTATTTCTTCCTCTAGCATACACAAACAGAATCTCCTTAAGTGACTTGTACCATTATCTACAACTTTCTATTTGGCTCATTAGACCCATCTTATCTATCAAAAGTTTCATGCTTTGATTTATGATGGGTACCCCATCTTTATATATGACCAAATAAAGAGAGAGTATCTCATTAGTTTATGTCTAAAATATTATACTTCATAAATATTAAGTGATATTTGGTGCACTTAAACTTACATTCATGTATTGGTTGATCCTTTATTCATTTTTCTTTGTTCACCTTCAAGTCAGCTAAGTCTTCTTCACATATTTATCCTAGTTTAGTGTATCATCATACTATGTAATGCAATACTCTATTATTTATTTTCACATATTTTAGTGGTCATGCCCATGTCATATCATGTTATCGAGTCATTTTATTTAAAAAATAAGCCTACATTTATCCATGGGGCTATAGAGTTAGAGAAAATACAACAAAAAGAAAAAACAAAGATAGAAAAATGAAAAAGGGAGAAGTGTTGTGCTCCATATTTTGATGGCTACATCAGAGAGTCCTTCCAATTTCATTGTTATTTTATCCATTGAGACACAATCTAAAAGGTCAACTCTCTGTTTATCTAAGGTAAATATCCAAGATACCACAAGACACATGCTCTCAATATGGATGACCCTACTTATTCATAATGACTATAATCAATCACCTTACATATATGTTGGCTATGTACACAAAATATGACATGTATGCTTACATCTATATTTTGAAACCTTTTACATACCTACCCCATGAACCTGCAATATTTGGACCACATGGTATTGAATTTGAGATATTTTGAATTATCTATTTGCCACAGTGTCCAACTTCCACTAACCCCAATAAAGTACCATTTTGTTCCTGGTATCTGTTCTAATATGGTTGTACTATGAATGGAGATCCAAGTATTTTATTATGTTTCACTAGCTTTGTGAACAAACATTGGGCTTTTGTATGGCACATACAAATATCTTTCTCCTTGGGATCTCATGCTATCCATCATCTATATTCTATGATTTAGACTGACTCTACATATTGAGTTATCACCTCCCAATAGAGATTATTGTAGTTAATTGAGTAGTTATGGGATATTTGATCTAATAACTAAAAATTGTATTCAAGCTAAGTAGCATATGCTCTTAATGTATTACCATAATTTGCATCCTTCTAGAGAACACAAGCTTATACTGAGAGGGACGTGAACAGTATAAGTCCACTTTTTATTTTTCTTTCCAAATCAATGTTATGCAATGTATAGATAGCAATATAAATACTAGTAATAAAAGCAATGCACAAATCACTACACATAATAGAGACACCATAATTTATGTGGTTCACCCAATGTGGGCTACTCCATGGAGAAAATCTTTCACTAAATTTTTCTCGATCAATCTCTTGGGAATCCTTTTCCTATTACAATGTTTATGGAGCTTTGTCTAAAGGAGATGTTGATCCCCTATATTAGGTTCATTTATTTCTATCCATAGAAGAACTCCTCTTCTGCTCTAGCTGGTGATCCTCTAGAAGACTACTGCCTCCACTACACTAGCTTGTGGATCTCTCTCCACTGAAGAATCTTGTCCCCACTCAAAAGACCTATCCTCACTACATTGGCTGATGGATATCTATACACTAGAGACTTTGTCCTCTTTGCTCTATCACCTCCAAATATTTGTCTCAAATATTCACTAAACACAGTCATTCGGTCTAGCACAAATATGCTCAACAAGTCTAGTAATAACTTGCTTAACTCTTCTCAAAAATTCCACTTAGAACTTGCTCAAATATGCTCAACAAGTCCACTCAGAACTTGTTCAAATTTGCTCAACAAGTCCACTTATAACTTTCTCAAATTTACTCAAAAAGTCCACTCAAAACTTTCTCAAATATTCTCAACAAGTTCACTTAGAACTTGCTCAAATCTGCTCAACAAGTCCACTCATAACTTGCTCAAATATTCTCAACAAGTTCACTCAGAACTTGCTCAAGTCTGCTCAACAAGTCCACTCATAACTTGCTCAAATATAATCAACAATTCCTCTTAGAACTTACTCAAATCTTCTCAATAAGCACACTAAGAACTTGTCCAAATATTCTTAACAAGCTCACTCATAACTTGCTCAAATCTTCTCAACAAGCTCACTCAGAACTTGTCCAAATATTCTCAATAAATCCACACATAAATTAACAAATACTGCTCAATAAGTCCACACATAACTTATCCAAATCTGCTCAATAAGTCCATACAAAACTTTATCAAAATCTGCTCAATAAGTCCATATAAAACTTATCAAATACTGCTCAATAAGTCCACACAAAAATTATCCAAATTTGTATTGTAAGATTCCACAAAATACTGACACAAAATCAGTCCACAAGTCTTCTCAAATACTTGCCTCAAATATGCTTAACAAGTCCACACATAACTTGTCCAATATCATAGAAGAATAAAGAGAATTGTTAGAGACTCAATATGTTCTATACTCAATGCTCAATCACTTTCTCAACTCAAAACAAAATATAAAATAGTTTGTTTTAAGGAACTTGAATAATCACTTCACACAACCACTTGACTAGGTTCAATCAACTCTACTCAACCAATCACTTGATGAAATACCCATTTATCATAAACCCTAGTCCAAGCATATATCAACCAACTCAAAATGTTTCCAATAATGCTCAACAAAAAATCTCACATAACAATGATACCCATGTTCTTTTCAAAACCCTAGTTCAACTTCTTTGCCCAAAAAATCACTTCAACAACAATGCTTATAAATCAATCTTCACATAATAATGATACTCATGTTCTTTTCAAAACCCTAACTCAAGTTCTTCACATAACCAATGGCTTCAACAACAATGCTTATAAAACATCAACTCTTTATTTTAGAAAACCTTTGAAGCATTAACTCAAACACTCTTGAAAAGGAAACCCTAATCAAGTCATTTTCACTCCAAACTTATTTTCTAGAAAACTAATCAATCAAATCAACTATGGAAGAATGTGATCATAACTTTTTCTTTATGTTGAAGGAGTCTCATGAATCTACCACAACCATAAAAACTTCTATGCCAATCTTAAAGAGGTTAGAAGATAAATATTTTTCACAATATAATGTAAATACTCAATTACACCTTATCACTCCACCTTTCAAAAATAATCATCAACATACATAAAATATTTATCCAATAACACCTTATAAACTCCCAACTAAAATAAACTCAACATCCACAAAAAATTAATTCAAACCTCTTTAATTTAATTTAATGGCAAGAGAAACTTTGATAAAAATCAAATCAACTTTCTTTATAATTCCAATAAAATAAACTCTCATTAACCCTTATTACTCCACAATAGTATAAATCAATTATCAAATTAATAACCTTTCTCAAACCCTTATAGTTCCAACAATAATATAAATCAAATACACAACAAGACCTTATTACTCCGACTATATCCTTCACAAAAACCTTGGGCAAAAATTAATTATCAAAAATTACCTTTACCTCTTGTGGGTTTTGAATCGATGTTCTCTACCTTCAAGAGCACTCTAGTTGCAGCTTTGACCGCCACATGTGCTAGACGCATGGTTAAGATCCTAAAGGGTCTCCATATTCTTTGTTATCGATTGGCACACAAAAAACCATGCATAAAACAAGCTTCCCTTGACACTCAAGACACACCACTCCACACGAATTGATCACATACCTCTTCAACTCCCAACACCTTTGAAAAACATGCGCTACCAATGGACCATAGTGTCCTATTTGTTTTAAATAGTTTACCCTCTTCGTAATATTTTTAACCTAGCACAAAAGACAAGCGAAATTTTGTCTTCTTCCTTAATGAATAACCAATGCACGAATACGTTTCTCTTTTCACATGAATAATTGAATGACGAGTGGTAAGTTTCAAATGCATTTTTGGCATTAATTTATACGTGAAAATCATTTGCCTCTTCGACGTTAGTGCTCCCATTTCTTGATGATTTAGGTGCTTAACTTTATAATTTATAAATTATTTAAATTCTAAAGAATTTATATCTTATAAATTATATTTATAACTTTAACTTTGGGTTTAAACTTAAACCTTTAAATGTAATATATTCTACCATCGTGGGTTTATCATAAACCCTCATAAAATATTATTTTGCCAACTATAATGGTTTTAATGAAACCTTTTAATCTTCCACCATGGGTTTACCATAAACCCTCATAAAATATTATTTTTCCAACTATAATGGTTTTAATGAAACCATTTAATCTTCCACCATGGGTTTACCATAAACCTTCATATTATTTTTCCAAATTTCTCTTCAACTCTTCGCATTGTTCCTAGTGTTATTGATGGTGTTATCCATGGTATAAATGATGAATTTTCACCTTGACATCAATGACAACTAAATGAACTCAAAATGTCTAACAATCTCCCCCTTTGTCATTGATGGTAACCCAATTTCCTTTTACTGAAAACTTGACCTTTTCTTTGTTTTGTTCCCCCTGGGACACTGCTCCCCTTGGCTCAATGCTCTCTCAAATATCAAATATCTCCCCCTTACTCAAATATCTCCCCATTCGAAATCAATGGAAAAGGGTCACCTTTGGGGCTCAGGGCTAATAATGAGACTCTTAGATTAACCCCTCCCCCACCTTCTATTGAGGTGGTTAATTCCAGGGTGAGAGTATTTATAGTCCTAGAAAGCACTGTTATTTACCTTTATCCTCTTTTCTCTTATTCTAATTTTTTTGATTCCTCTGACAATTTATATCCATGTCCTTGTTCCTGTCCATGTCTACATTCATGTTCCTATTTTTTTCCTTGTTCATATCCATGTTCTTGTTCCTATTCCTATTCATATCCATGTTCTTATTCCTATTCCTATTCATGTTCATGTTCATGTTCCTGTTCCTGTTCTTGTTCATACCTATTTCTGGAATATCTGCTCTACACCACTTTGTCATGTGATAATCATTATTGCACTTATAACACCTAATGTTATTATTATTTTAAGGTGAAAATGTCTTAGGATTTATCCTAGTGAAGCCATATCCTCTTTTGTCATGAATCCTTCAATTCATTTCCTTGTGACCAAACTTATTACATGAGTAACAACACCCATGGAAAGGTTGGTTGTTCCCATATTCCTGTATTTCATGTGTCTTGCACTATGAAGCCATGTGCCCAAACCTGTGACATGAAAAACATATTCCATTGAAGTTTTCTTTTCTTGACCTCATTGGTCTCTTAGTCTCTCTTGATTTGTTCTGGTTGTTGTTCCATTTGTATCTTCTCTGTGCATTGTTCCTCTTTTTGTTAAAATATCTATTATCCAACTCATCCTTGAATGTCTCACTTTATTTTACACTATTCTCTTATGAAGTTTCTGCATCTGAAGTTTATACTCCTCAAAAACTTGAAGTTGACTCTCCTTACCATTTATTTTGAACTTGTTAAAATACAAGACCTGTTTTACTTGATGTAGTATTTTGTGTCTTGATGAAATTATCCAAGTTATTTGAGTTGTTTTTAAACCCTTTCATTTTGATATTTGAGTCCTATAAATCTTATTTTAGTAGTGCCACTTATTGTGCTAACTTCTCTCATTCCAAGATCTTTGCTTCTAGATTATCTTTGAACCTCTTTTGCCTTAGCCTTTGATTGTTGTAAATCTTCTATGAGCAAACTTCTCTCTGCATCACATTATTGAAACTGAATTTCAAGTTTAGAGTGTTGCTTCCTTACCTTATTTACCATTTCAAGGGCATAGATAAGTTCTCCCTTGATATCATAACCATTCTTTTCTAAATATTCCTCTATTTGTTTACCTTTGTCTTCATATTTATTTTCTGTTGGCTTGTATTCTATAGGATCACTTACTTATCCTTCTAATACCATTAGAATATTTTCATCTGGTCCTTCAAGTACATTCTCATATTCATCATCACTAAAACTATAACCATACCTTTTACAATCATATTCAAGATGTCCAAAGTTACCACATCTAAAACACTTGAGAATTACTAGAGTGCATTTCTTAACTTGCTCTTTTCATCCAATCATAAATAGGACTTCATATCTATCATTGTATAAAAAACTAGCATCACTATCATTTGAGTACTTACTTGCCTTATCCACATAGTAGCTTCTCTTTTATCTTTGAAATAACTTATTTCTTTGTTTGCTTTGTCCATCCTTACTTTTCTTCTAGTGCCTATATATTTTTGATTCCCTGTACCTATGATCCTATTTTTCTTCACCATTATTGTTTTTAGGTTCTTGAAAATCTATTGTAAAATATCCATAATTTCCACAATTGAAACACTTAATAGATCTTAGATCTTTGGATCTTCTAGAATATTTATATTTTCTACCATAATTAACTTCTTCGTCATTTTCTGAATCATTACTTGATTCTGACATCTTTCCTTTTGATTTCTTGATTGATTTGAATGTTGCTTCCTTCTTGGGAATGGAATATTTTGTTATTATCTCAAAATTTGTAATAATACCGAGCAACATATCTCTTTTCAAAGTATCACCATCCATTGATACTTCTATAGTAGAAACCTATTCATTGAATCTTTTTAGAAGAGTTCTTAATACTTTATCACACATATCTAATTCATCAATCTTCATTCCAAGTCCTTTCATATCATTAACAACCTCATCAATTAAAATTAGATAAGCACTAATATTTTCTTTATCATTCATTTTTAATGCCTCAAGTTGTCCTTTGATATTTCATATATTTGCTTTCTTGATACTTTTATCTCCTTCATATATACCTTGCAATTTATCACATATTTATTTTGTAGTTCTACAATGCATAACTTTCATAGACTTTGTTCTATGCAAACCTCTCACAAGTGCATTCATTGCTTTTAAATTATAGTTCTATAGAAGCTTACCTTCCTTATATATAGGAGGATTGACTGTGGGATCATATCTAAATTCCACTGCTTCCTAAAATTCATTGCCAAGTGCCATTAGGTATATCCTCATCATCATACTCCAATATATATAGTCACTTCCATCAAATACTGGTGCTGAATTATTTGAGGACACCTCATTAAGATCCATTGTGTTATTGTTAGCTTTTCCTTCAAGCTATTAAAATATTATGAATGAACCCACTCTGATACCAATTGAAGAACACAAGATTACATTGAGAGGGGGGGTGAATAGTATAAGACCACTTTTTACTTTGCTTTCCAAGTCAATATTATGCAATGTATAGATAACAATATCAATAACAATAATCAAAGCAATGCATAAATAACCACACATAATAGAGACACCACAATTTACGTGGTTCACCAAATGTGGGCTACTGCATAGAGAAAATATTTCACTAAAATTTTCTTGATCAATCTCTTGAGAATCCTTTCCCTATTACAATATTTATGGACCTCTGTCCAAAGGAGATGCTAATACCATAAATCAAGTTCATGGATATCTATCCATAGGAGAACTCCTCCTCTACTTTGGCTAGTGATCCTCTAGAATACTACTGCCTCCACCGCACTGGCTTGTGGATCTCTCTCCATTGAATACTATTATCCCACTTAGAAGACCTATCCTCACTACCCTGGATGATGGATCTCTATCCACTAGAGACTACTATCTTCTTTTATTTATCAAATCCAAAGATCTATATCAAATCTACACTAAACATAGTCCTTCGGTCTAGCACAAATCTGCTCAACAAGTCCACTCAGAACTTGCTCAACTCTGCTCAACAAGTCCACTCAGAACTTTCTCAACTCTGCTCAAAAAGTCCACACAGAACTTGCTCAAATATTCTCAACAAGTCCACCCAGAACTTGATCAAATATGCTCAACAAGTCCACTCAAAACTTGCTCAAATTTGCTCAACAAGTCCACTCAGAACTTTCTCAAATCTGCTCAACAAGTCCACTCAAAACTTGCTCAAATATACTCAACAAGTCCACTCAGTTTTTGCTCAAATCTCCTCAGCAAGATAAATCAGCACTTGTCTAAATCTGTTCAACAAGATCACTCAGAACTTGCTCAAATTTTCTTAACAAGCTCACCTAGAACTTATCCAAATCTACTCAATAAGTCCACACATAACTTATCAAATACTACTCAATAAGTCCACACAGAACTTATCCAAATCTGCTCAATAAATCCACATATAACTTTATCCAAATATGCTCAATAAGTCCACATAGAACTTATCAAATAATGCTCAATAAGTCAACATAGAACTTATCCAAATCTGTATTATAAGCTTCCACAAAAAGGTCACACAACATCAGTCCACAAGTCTTCTAAAAGAATTACCTCAAATCTGCTTAACAAGTCCACACAGAACTTGTCCAATCTCATAGAAACATAAAGATGATTGTTAGAAACTCAATATGTTCTATACTCAATTCTCAATCACTTTCTCAAATCAAAACAGAATATAGAATAGTTTGTTTTAAGGAACTTGAACAATCACTTCACACAACCACTTGACTAGATTTAATCAACTCTACTCAACCAATCACTTGATGAAACACCCCTTTCTCATAAACCCTAGTCTAAGCATATATCAAGCAACTCAAAATATTTCCAAAAATTCTCAATAATAAATCTCACATAACAATGATACTCATGTTATTTTCAAAATCCTAGTTCAGGTTCTTTGCCCAACAACTCACTTCAACAACTATGCTTATAAATCAATATTCACATAAGAATAATACTCATGTTATTTTCAAAACCGTAACTCAATTTCTTCACATAACCAATGGCTTCAACAACAATGCTTATAAAACATCAACTCTTTATTCGAGAAAACCTTTGAAGCAATAACTCAAACACTCTAAAAAAAGAAACCCTAATCAAGACCTTTTCACTCCAAAATTATTTTCCAAAAAACCAATCAATCAACTCAACTATGGAAGAATGTGCTCATACCTTTTTCTTGATGTTGAAGGAGTCTCATAAATATGCAACAACCTAACAACTTCTATGCCAATCTCAAAGAGGTTAGAAGATAAATCTTTCTCACAATATGGAACGATCAAACGTATCGTTTATTTAAATTGCTAACTCAACTCTCAATTGCAAATTATCAAGAAATAGTAACGAAATGGCAACAGTAATAAAATAATCAAATTGGATAAACTCGCCACTCTGGGAGGGCACGTCCCCGCCGTGAAGGCCAAAGTGCGTATTCGCAGTGAAAGAATAAAAGATAAGATAATGCTTATAATGAAAAATCTAATCTAATAAATATGAATTTTGTACACTTGGAGAACCTAGCCGACGGCTAGGTTTGCTAGGTTTGGTATGTAGCATGACTCCCCTCCTCGGAAAGCTTTGTCCTCAAAGTTGGAAATGTCTAGAAAATACTTTCAGGTTCCCATGTAGCATCCTCCTCTGGTAGGTCTTGCCATTTGATGAGAAATTCTTGAATCTGGCACGACCTTAGTCTTCGTATTCTATGTTGTAGGATTTCTTCAGGTTGGAGATGTATGCGTCCTTCCTCATCGAGCACTGGTAATTCTGATTGACTTTGTACTTTCTGACCAATTACTTTTTTGAGACACGAAACATGAAATACTGGGTGTATTCGTGATGATGAGGGTAGCTCTAACTGATAGGCTACTTCTCCAATGCGGCGCACAATTTTGTAAGGACCATAGAATCTTGGGGCCAACTTTTGACTGGTCTTTATCCTTAACGATGATTGTTTGTAGGGTTGCAACCTTAGGAAAACCTTGTCACCTACATTAAAAGTTCGCTCTGACCGGTGCAAGTCTTGTTGTTGTTTCATGCGATTTTGTGCTTGGAATAAATTCTCTTTGAGGATGGTGAGTGTAGATTGCCTTTGTTGAAACCAATCATCCACTTTGGCTACCTTGGATGAACCTGGTACGTAATCTGCTACTATTGGAGGCTTGGTACCATACAATGCTTCAAAAGGAGACATTTTAATTGAGTAATGGTAAGAAGTATTGTACCACCATTCTGCCAATGCTAGCCATTGGCTCCATTGATATTGTTTATCTTGAACGAAACATCGTAAGTACGTACCCAAACATTTGTTAACTACTTCGGTTTGACCATCTGTCTATGGGTGGTAAGCTGAAGACATGTTCAATTTGGTACCACTAAGTCGAAATAATTCCCGCCAAAAGTTACTAGTGAAGATGGGATCTCTATCACTTACAATATTTTTGGGCATACCATGTAATTTGAAGATTGAATCCATAAATACCTTTGCCACCTTGCTTGCGGAAAAAGGATGTTGTAAAGCCTGAAAATGAGCGTATTTGGATAACCGATCTACGACTACGAAGATTACTGTCCTGCCTTCTAATTTAGGAAGACCTTCAATAAAATCCATGGATATATGTTCCCACTGACGCTCCGGGATGGGTAATGGTTGTAACAACCCTGGTGATTTAACTGTTTCTCCTTTATTGCGCTGGAAAACTTCGCATTCGGCTACCCATTGTTTGACTTCTGCTTTTAATCCTTTCCAACAAAATGATTGTTTGACCCTTAAATATGTCTTCAAAAATCCTGAATGTCCTGCTGATGGAGAAGCGTGTGATTCGTCGAGGATCTTTGATTTGAGTTCTGAATTGTGTGGAATGTAAATGCGGTTCTTTTTTCGGAGGATTTTATCTTCATAAGAGAACAAAGGGTGTTTAGAGGACCCTATAGATAATTCTTGAATTATCTGAGCAGTTTCGCTATTGGACAACCATTCATCTTGTAATTGAGTCACCCATTGGGAGCAGGGACCTGAAATAGCGTTAATGATTACTTCGTCTTCATATTTCCTGGATAGCGCATCGATGGCTACATTTTCCTTCCCCTTCTTGTATTCGATAACAAAATCATAACCCAATAGTTTGGTTAACCACTTATTTTGTTTCGGATAGGAAAACCTTTGCTCAAGAAAATGTTTGAGACTACTATGATCTATTTTTATAATGAAGCGGCTACTGATTAGGTAGTGTCTCCATTTTTCTACCGCGTGAAGAATAGCCAACATTTCTTTTTCGTATGTTGATCTTCCCAAATTTTTCTCGGAGAGTTGTTTACTTTCAAATGCCAACGGATGACCTTCTTGCATTAATATAGCCCCAATTCCTGTTCCTGACGCATCACATTCGATAATAAATGGTTTGTGAAAATTGGGAGTTGCTAAAACTGGAGTTGTACACATGGCCTCCTTAAGAGCTTCGAAGGCTTGAGTAGCCTCTTCCGACCAACGAAAAGCATCCTTCTTTGTGAGTGCTGTGAGAGGTGCTGCAATCTTACCATAATTTTGTACAAACTTGCGATAGTAGCCCGTGAGACCCAAAAAACCACGAAGTTTCTTGATGGTTTTAGGTAACGGCCATTCTTGAATTGCCTTAATCTTATTGGGATCGACTTTGACGCCCTCGTGTGAAACTATATGACCAAGATACTCGACTTCTTGGACACCAAATGAACATTTGGAACGTTTGACAAATAACTTTTCTTTGTGTAAAATGTGAAGGGCTTTATCCACATGATGTAAATGATCCTTCCATGTTTTGCTATATATGAGAATGTCATAAAAAAAAACTAACACAAACTTACGGAGGAGTGGACGAAACACTTGGTTCATGAGACTTTGGAATGTGGATGGTGCATTGGTGAGACCAAAAGGCATGACCAAAAATTTGTAATGACCTTCATGAGTACGAAAAGCATTTTTTGGGAATATCTTCTTCTCTCGACACGGATTTGGTGAAATCCCGAGCGAAGGTCTAATTTTGTAAAAAATTTTGCACCATGCAACTCATCTAGTAGGTCATCTATGACAGGGATAGGAAATTTGTCCTTGATAGTGAGTTTATTGAGAGAACAAAAATCAGGACACATACGCCAAGAGTTATCTTTTCGTCGAGCCAGAACTACAGGTGAGGAATAAGGGCTAGTGCTATGACGAATGACTCCATGATCTAGCAGATCCTGAATGATCTGTTCGATTTCTGTCTTTTGTGGTTGAGGATAGCGGTAAGGACGACTGTTAGGTGGGACACTCCCTGGAATCAAATGGATGGCATGGTCATGAGATCGTTTAGGTGGTAATCCTTTAGGTTCTTGGAAAACCTCTTCGTAATTTGTTACGATGTCTCATAAATCTAGAGCAGTAATATCCGAAGTTGCTCGAGATTGTTTTTCCAAACAATTAATTTGAGCTATAAATCCATATCCACCCTTTTTTAATATCTTCTCCATACTATGAGAGCTCACCATTTGTGATGGAGGAGTAGTAATGCCTTGTAAGCGAATGACTCGTCCATTTTCCTTCCATTCCACAAATAATTTTTTGAAATTGAAGCTAACCGTGTCTAATGTTTCCAACCATTCAACTCCCAAAATGACATCAGAGTTCCCTAAATTCATGACGAAAAGGGATCCAAACCATGTATAAGTTCCCATTTTTATGGAAACTTGAGACGTTCGACCAACACATTGCGCGTTCACCCCGTTGGCTACTAGAACCTGGAATTTGTCTTTGTTGGAAGAGTTAATGAATAAATTCAAAGCTTTTGCTGTTTTGATGTCGATAAAATTGTGGGTACTGCCGGAATCAATTAGCACATTCACCTTTTTCTGGCGGAGAAATCCTGGTACCTTGATGGTATGGTGGGCGGTTAACCCCATGAGGGCATGCACGGAGATCGCCATTGTATCCTCTTCCTTCTCTTCTAGAGTACTTGGTAGTTCTTCTTGCATAGGTTCTTCTTGGTGGTAAGTTTCTTCTTCTTCTCCTTCATATTGATCGCATTCAATATGAAAGTTTTGTTTTTGGGCACATGCTTGTTCCCTGGGATGATGAGTGCGACATTTATAGCAAAAGTATCTTGATGGTTGATCATTTCTATGAAAGGAATTGTTGCGATATGAAGGACGACTATAAGTTTCACGCCGTGCATACAACTGAATTCTCTTCTCAGCTAGCTTGGCTATTCTTATACAATCGTTCAACGAGGTTGGATTTTGAATGTCCACCTCCACCCTAATATTTTCTTTCAATCCATTGCAAAAAGCTCCTACCACTGTGTCGGGACTGAGGTCTAATGTATATGGTAGTAAACTGGTGAATTCCGAAACGAACTCGCTAACCGATCCTTCTTGTTTAAGAGATAACAGTCTTACTATGTATGACGATGTAGCTCCTTCATCAAATCTTTCTAAAAAATAGGTAGTGAATTTTTTCCAGCTTAATAGTAGCTCCTTTCTCTCGCTTAAGCCATACGAACCATTGGTAGGCCTCAGTGCCTAATTTTGATGCAACGAAAGGGACTTTATCAAAATCCTTAATTTGGTATAAGTCGAGAATGCCTTCCATTTTGGCTATCCAACCACGAGGATCATGACCCTCAAAAGTGGGCATATCAATGCGTGGAAAATTATTAGGGCCTCTCGGTTGGTGATAACCCATATCCCTTCCCTGATCTTGGTTATACCGCTGTCTATGATAGCGATTCCCGTAATTATCCGGATTGCCTCTTTGCTGCTCCCAATCGTCATCCTGGTCGTCATTTTCTTCATTCCTTTGTGCATGGGAGTGATTTTGGGGATTAGTATTGGGATTAAGTCGGTTTTGTGCGCTCACTAGGTCTTTTAGGTTGACACTAATTTCGTGCATACCATCTAGTAAGAGTCGAAGAGTTTCATCCGTGGTAATGGCCGAGTTACTTGAGTCTCCTTGTGTGATGTTTTCGTGAGTTGGGGGAGGGTTAGTAGCCATAGGGTCTACCAGTGGATGATGTGGATTATAACTACCAATTTTGAAAGGAGAAGGAGAATTTTTTGTACCTGGGCTTCGATGAGGTCTTCGTGCATTGTTATTGGTTGTCTCCGAGCTTGATAGTCGACCGTCAGATCCTTTGGTCCAACTTCTACTCATGCACTTTTCAAAATTTCCTGCTTAGTAATCCTTGAGCTTCGATTTCTATGACAATTCGATTGAATTTGGCAAAAATTTTGTGTTCCGCTTCAACTGTCGCTCCCACTGCGATGCGGATTTGAATTTTGTTGGCTCACCTCCTTAACAGCCACTTTTGACAACTTTCAACAATTTTGACAATGTTGGACAACTTTCAGCAATTTTGACAACTTCTTGACAAGTTCTTGATGACTTGGGACAACTTTAGCAAGTTTGGAAAATTGCTAAGACACGACAACGACACAACGCGACACGAGAGAACACCACACTGCGACTGACACGACAGGACACCGAACGACACGTGGGACACAGATGGAGGCGAGGAAAGCTAGAAGATATGGGAACGAGACAAGGAAGACTGAAGGACGATCGACGGATAAGACGCGGATGATAGGACAAGATGATAGCTGTAGCGATAACGATAGTCGAACTATGGACAAGACTCGACAGCAACAACGACAACCAGACTGCTGGCGATGGGACAGAACAGTGACAGCGAAAGCGACGGGACGCATGCGCAAGGAGACGAGCGGGTGTGACCAAGTCACAATGACCTTAGTGCACCCTGTGAGTTATAAACCCCCTACTGTGTTTCCCTTAGCTCGTGTGGGATAAATATTTAAGCCCAACGAACTTTAAAAATTTTATCTGACGTCAGCCAAAAGAAATGAAACGAACTGCCTTAGCTTTTGACGATTAATAATTTTATTTCTTGCAATCCTATTGGTCGGCAACGCTTGTGTTTGTGTGCTGGTTGGTTTTGCATGATTCTGCAGCAATGTTTCGATGAATCGTGGGCGAGTTAGAATGCGAATGGGATGACCGAAGGGTTTACTGTAGTATGGTGTAGCAGATCCCTGTAGCGTCGGTTACGACTACGTACATCTCTTGGTTTTTGTTGCTCGAGAACAATGGATAACAATGGTGTTACTTTGTAGCTGTTTAAAGTGAACGGTCTACTCCCCAGGCATGTTGGATCTTGCTAACCTGATACCACTTGGAACGATCAAACGTATCGTTTATTTAAATTGCTAACTCAACTCTCAATTGCAAATTATCAAGAAATAGTAACGAAACGACAACAGTAATAAAATAATCAAATTGGATAAACTCGCCACTCTGGGAGGGCACGTCCCCGTCGTGAAGGCCAAAGTGCGTATTCGCAGTGAAAGAATAAAAGATAAGATAATGCTTATAATGAAAAATCTAATCTAATAAATATGAATTTTGTACACTTGGAGAACCTAGCCGATGGCTAGGTTTGCTAGGTTTGGTATGTAGCACAATATAATGTAAATACTCAATTACACCTTATCACTCCACATTTCAAAAACAATCATCAACATACATAAAATATTTATCTAGTAACACCTTATAAAGTCCCAACTAAAATAAAGTCAACATCCACCAAAAATTAATTCAAATCTCTTTAATTTAATTTAATGGCAAGAGAAACTTTGATAAAAATCAAATCAACTTTCTTTATAATTCCAATAAAACAAACTCTCATTAACCCTTATTACTCCACAATAGTATAAATCAATTATCAAATTAATAACCTTTCTCAAACCCTTATAGCTCCAACAATAATATAAATCAAATACAAAACAAACACTTATTACTCCAACTATATCCTTCACAAAAACCTTAGGAAAAAATTAATTATCAAAAATTACCCTTACCTCTTGGTGGGTTTCAAACCCACGGTCTCTACCTCCACAAGCACTCTAGCCATGGCTTTGAATGCCACATGCACTAGATGCACAGTTAAGAGCCTAAAGGCTCTCTGTATCCTTTGTCCTCGATTGGCATGCAAAAAACCATGTGAAAAATGAGCTTCCCTTGGCGCTCAAGACACACCACTCTATGCGAATCGATCGTGTGCCTCTTCAACTCCTAATGCCTTTGCAAAATGTGTGCTACCAATGGACCATTGTGTCCTCTTCATTTCAAATAGTGTTCCCTCTCCATAATATTTTTAACCTAGCACAAAAGACAAGTGAAATCTTGTCTTCTTCCTCAATGAATAACCAATGCACGAATAAGTTTCTCTTTTCACATGAATAATCGAATGTCGAGTGGTAAGTTTCAAATGCCTTTTTAAATTTAATTTATACATGAAAATCATTTTCTTCTTGGACATCGGTGCTTCCATTTCTTGATGACATCGATGCTTAACTTTATAATTTATAAATTATTTAAATTCTAAAGAATTTAAATTTTATAAATTATATTTATAACTTTAACTTTGGGTTTAAACTTAAACCTTTAAATGTAATATATTATGCCACTGTGGATTTACTATAAAACCTCATAAAATATTATTTTTCCAACTATAATGGTTTTAATGAAACCTTTTAATCTTCCACCATGGGTTTACCATAAACCCTGATAAAATATTATTTTTCCAACTATAATGGTTTTAATGAAACCTTTTAATATTCCACCATGGGTTTACCATAAACCTTCATATTATTTTTCCAACTTTCTCTTCAATTATTTGCATTGTTTTTGGTGCTATTGATGGTGTTATCCATGGTATAAAGGATGACTTTTCACCTTGACATCAATGAAAACTAAATGAACTCAAAATTTCCAACACCTTCTTCCTATATGTAGGCTCTTTGAAAGGTCTCATCCCTTCATTCTTGTATATTTTAATGCAAAAAGTGTGTAAACCTTGATTATGCACTATGATGATATAACTACCCAATGAGATTAATATCTGGTCCTACGCTCAAGTCACATATCCTTATACCTATCTTATCAAACTTTGAGATAGTCACATTTCAAATAATGGAGGTACATCAATAATTTCTATATCTTGAATTACAACTAAGTCTAGGTGTTTGCATATCAACATTGGTACTCTATGCAATGTACCCACCCTTTAAAACAAATTACATTTGAAATAAAATATGTTTAACCCCTATACATCTAGGCTTAGACCCAAAATTTTGTAGATATTTATTGGCATAATTGGGGCTTGAACCTTTGGATCTACTACACAATTATGTAATATCCCTTTGTTTTGTAAAAAGAGTTAGGGATAAAGGAGGGGGGTGGTCTTCATTGATAATGGGGAAAAAACTTTGTGTGGATGAACCATTGATGTTTGGGAGTTTTTTGAGCAATATTAACTATGTCCACCTGATATGATACCATAAATTCTTCTTTTAATTCTACAAATACTAAGGTTGAGTTTCTAAAAAAACTATGAAATTATTTTATTGTTAATACTCTTTGCTCAATTGTTGTAGTAGGAAAATACAATCTTTTATATGTATCTAACTTCATCTGATTTAATATTTTATATTTCAAGGAGGGGTTACAAAAAAAAACACTTGATCACTTGGGTAGTCACCTTGTGGTGATGGAGGAAAGATATTAATATCTTCATAGTTCTATATTTTATTACATGCCATCATGTTACTCATCAAAGGGAAACTTGTTACCTTCTTCAATTGATCTTTTTTTCCTCTTCAAGATGAAATTTTTTATGGGACAAGGATTTAATCAAAGTCTAACCATTTTTACATTTCCTATTATTGCCTTATTGTTTTACTTGTATTGAGGTTGTTATTGATTCTGTTGTTATCTAAGGATAGTGAATTTGATGAAAATAATGTACCATATATTATTAGTCATTTAGATTTTTCTACTATTCTCTAAGATCTATATTTCCATATTACTTACTTATTTAGCTAGCCTATGAATCTCCATCCTCAAATCTTGCTCTATTTGATGCCTTTGTTCTTGATACTCAATGGGGATAACCTCCTTCTATGATTCAACATAGGTGTGATATGATATTTCCATGGGAAGGTGTATAGACTAAAAGTTGGAAAGGATAGGGGTTTTTCTTAGGTGGTATTTTTCCTAAGTAAATCAATATATTCTTAGCATGAATGACCTCTTTGAAAATTTGTGGAAAATTCCTTTCTCTAGATTGCTAAATAAGAAGGCTTATGTCGGGATGGAAAGAACAAATGTAATACAGATATGCTTGTCTAGGGGATGAATAGAAATCAAGAGGAATCCTTCTCTACATCCTTTTGAATCAGATATTGAGGTCACATTTTTTTCAAGGGGTGCTTGTTTAATACATGAGATATGAGTGAGTAGCAGGAAAATGTCTCCAAAGTCATCGAAAGCATCAATGAGAGCTTTTGCTAAATTTTTCCATGTACAAACACTTCTATCTTCTTATGTCCTATACCATCACAATGTTTTCCCCTTGAGGGAGAGAAAAAATAGCTTGAGCATCACATCTTCGAATGTGAAATTATGTATAGTAGACAAAGAAGACACATCTTGACAATATTCATACGTGGTCTTCCTTGTACTATCAAAGCTTGGTAAGATTTTCAAAGTAGCCTTAGGAATATTGTGCATATACTAGATATTTAGAGGGCATGTATCATTCCATAGAGGGCAATGTCATTGGACCATTAATCCTTTTTAGTATTTTGGGGCTATTTCTTTAGGGATGACTCACCAAATGGTTATGATTTTTTGTACTGCTCATTAGATCTTGGATCCTCTTATCTAAGGTTTTATAGGGGTTTTAGAGAAAAAAGGCAACCAATCATTGGTTTGAATTTGGATTTTCAATAGAGTCACCAAGTTATTTGAAAATACTTATTGTTCAAAATTAGGTATCATCGAAACCTGCTTCATCCTAATAGTGGGACACTGGTCCAACTAGGTGTGCCAAAAATTGTTGATCCAAAATATACCCATGTTTTGTTTTTGCACCCAATACTTGATCAAAATTGAATGACCAAGAAAGTTATGAGGCTTAACTAAGTCAATATCCAGAGAAGGTTGGCTACTACAAGGTTCTAACTAGCTAAAACTAATATGGGGTAGAAAAGAGTGCTAAAAGAGAATAAATGTAGTTGATGCTAGAACTTATAATTGTGTAGATTAGACAACAACAAGAAATACATAAATATAATGAAATTAAGTATCCATTAAAGCTTCCTAACATACCAACCAATTTTTTCATATGCAAAATAATATTTAATCAATATTAGTTTCATAGACTATCTGTTCAAGAACTAGAGAACAAACATGCATGAGTATATAGAAAGCAAAATGTCATGCACATTCATATAGCTAAATAGAAACATTCATCCATTCATACATATTTTTTTAAAAGATCTTGAACCAGTGGCCAAATAGAGATTTCTATTACATTGCTCCTTCAAAAGCTTATTACACATGCAACTTGTAAATGTCTAAAATATTACCCTTACACAAGAGGCCCTTGCCCTTGATTTATTAAAATTATTACAATAGAATTAAGGTGATTGGATTGGTATAATCATCGTGCAACATCATTGATCCTAAAAATATATGTGGTGTACAATTCCTATCCACATGAACGCTTCATGCATGCAAGGAAGGTAGTGGAGATGAAATTGAATCTGATCCATTTTTCATTCTTGAAAATATTCTCCATCATAGATCTATAATGGATGTTGTTATACTATCTTTCCTTTGCAAATTATACCTTTTATAACTATCATGACATTGCCTTAGAAACATGTTAGAATATCATGGTCTATTTTTTCCCTTTGGACCTTTTCAACTTTAGTGAATGTGATGCAAGAACCTATCATGATGTCATGATGATTCTTGGTATTTTGGACTCCTTAGAATTAGTAATCATGACACTATGACATGTTACGATGTCACAACTTCTCTTTTGTCCTTAAATTAATTAAGATTTGGTTACCATGACATGGTAACCTGTTGTGATGTCACACCTCTTATTTTTGCTTTGGCCTTTCTATGTTTCCATGATGATGACATGACAAAAAGTTGTTATTTTGTGACATCTTCTATTCTTTGGTTGTCTTTACTCTTGTGATCATGATACAAACACATATCACGATATTGCAACAATATTTCATCCTTTCATTCCATGAATAATTGTGATCGTGATATAGCATCAAGTCACCATTTTATGTCTTTTTTTAGATGAATGCCCTTTCAAAACTTTATGATCACGATGCAATGACAATTCACTATGTCATGATATCATGCCATTTTTTAAATGAAGTGACTCTTTAGCTTGGTTCTTCTAGCTCCTCTGTAATTGCCAACTATCTACTTCATTTATTTGAATAACATATCCTCCTCCTAAACTATTTATCTCTATGGTCTTTTTTCATAGCCTTGGATATTTCTTATCACAATAAAAAGATTTGGGTGGATGAGGAGAATACAAAAACCACCCATAGATACAAGATTGAAACTAGTCCAACTTATACTATATCATAACCATTATTGTGGTATGGGTCAAATAACCTGTATTATATTTATGTATGGTATGGGTAAAATCATATGTATTATATTTATGTATATTTTCAAATCACCTATATTATATTTATGTATGTTAGCAAAGCATATAGAGTTGTGTGTGTATGCATGCACATGTAGGTGTGTATGTGCATGTGCATATGCATGTGTGCGTGTGCATGTGCATGTCTGTGTGCATGCACATACATGTACCTGTAAGTGTGCATGTGTGTGTATGTACATGTTCATACGTGCATGTGCATATTCATTCCTAACAAAAATAATTTTTATTTTAAAGTGTGTTCCTAGACAAAAGTAATTTTTATTTTAGAGTTTGTAAAAATTACAATGAGATGGGTATTTTGGACCTTTATATAAACCTTAATAAACAACCCCATTAAGTGTTGTTTTAAAAAGTCTATGAAATTAAAATTTTAAATTTTAAAAAATTCTATCAAATTTGATACATAAAAAATGCATGAACAACGTAATTCTAGCCTTAAGTTATCTTACAAAAGTGTCATTTGATACTTAAGCCTTGGTTAAATAAGTCACTTTATAGATATGACCTTAATTATGAATAAAGGTCCAAAAATAACATAAAATGTGTCCTAAATCACATCTTTTATCAGATAGAAGCAAGTATTAAAAGGGGGTAGATTATGGTGGAATCACAGTCCCACACACTACTCCTTTTATTCAAGTACCAACTATAACATCCAAGGTAGCTTTCGATAGACCATATCTACAAACAATGCTTCTAGAAATTTCACTTGCTCATAATAAGGCCTATGTATCAAATTTTGTATCCCCACTAATCTTAAAGCCCAGTCCACCATCAAATTTGAGTCACCAAAAACTTGGAGTTTTGTTATTTCATATTCCATTTTCATTTTTAACAAAAATAGCAAATCCTTCCACTATACCACATTATTCGTTTCTTCCCGAAGACATACTTTGAAATTTTATTTTGTGATTATCCCAATATAATAGTCCTTTTACCCCACATCTACTTTGACTACCTTGAAAAGCTCCATAAAAGAAATCCCAATACTTTTTAGTACCTATAGCAAATTCTCATTACACTTAGATGTTGCCTCACGAAATCTTAAATGGATAAGAAACTAGTGGGGAGCACAAAAACCAAATATCAAATGAAGAAGAATAAAATTTTTGATCAAAATGTTTCAAGAATTAGACAAGCATAAAGTCCTAGAAAGTATAGGAAGGTTATTTTTGAATGTTTCAAAAGGTTTGACTAAAAAACTAAAGAAAAAAGTTTTAACATACATAGATCTAGGGTCAATTAATGAGAAGAGCTCTAATATCAAAGTTTTGGACCTAGAAAGTGATAAATTTTCAAATATTAAAGTCATCCATGCTTAAAAATTTTGCTTTGGATCCTACCCCTAAACCCTACATAGAGGGCCACTAGACCCTCCACATTGTGTTGAGATGTATAGTCTTCTAAAAAGTACAATATTTTGACTATAAGAAATACATGGAAAATATGATAAGTACATGATGCATTAAAAATTGTAGTATGAAATCCTTACCTAATTCTAGAAAACTAATTTTATAAATCTCCATCCAACTAGACTAAAAGAATATCCAAAAAGGGGGTAGATGGCAATAATGGTAGTATTTACTAATCCAAAGGTCAAAAATAGCTAGCAATTAGGATTTTATATCTAAAGCGCTTGGAGGAAAAAATGAATGAAAATAATACATGACCCAATGCATAGAGGATTAATCATTCTTGAAATATCTGCATAGTTTTGGAGGGAAAATATCTTATTTATTATTAAATTATAGTAGTTTTGGCTTTGTAAAGGATCAGCAAGTTTGTAAAGCTTTCATTTTAATTCTTCTTGTATAGAAATATGTAGATCTCTAGGTGGTTTTGTGAGTAACCAAACCGCCACTCCTAGCATAATATCTGTAATCTTGCTTGTATCTATATTTATATATAGTAGATGCTTGTGCATCTATTTTGAGTAGCCATCTATAGTTCCAATTTTTTGACCTATCTCTTTTATGTGTATATATGTCTATAATATTTCCTTGATTCATGAGCTTTAATTGCATATGTGTGTACACTGGAGGTCTACGTGACTCCTTTGAGTAGTCATTTATGGTTCTCATACTATGACCCATATCTTTTATACATGTGTATTTATATATTTATGATCTAGGATCATATATGTAAAGAGAAGGAAGTTTTCACATCATCACATTACAATCAATGTTGTTGTGTAAGGGGGTCTTATTTTATCTTTGGTGCATTGTCATTTTGTTAGCATAGGACTCCTTTTTCCTTTTTATAATCCTTGTTTTTCTTGTTCTTCCCTAACCCATTTTCCTCTAATTTGTTAGAATATAAAAGTGTACCTAAAGATCACATCTTAACAAGGTGCCAACCTTATAAAAAACTATGAAGATCCCCAATTAAGCCAAACCTCCATGCTCTTCATATTGACCCTATTGTGTCACTAGAGAGTCATGATTGTCTCGATCCTCTTACCTAGGAAAATTAGAGAGGACAAAAATTTAATGGCATGCTCAGAGGGACCCCAATGATACATCACTAGTCTCACAATCACAAAAATATTTTAGACTTAGTATTGGTGATATTATTTCCCTATTCTACTTGTTGAAGCACCTCTAACCCACCAAGTGACTTTCCTCTAGAATGAACATCAAAAGAAGCCACTAATGAAGGACAACAGATTGAGATTTTGATGAAGGCCTTAGTTTATATAATCTCAAAGTATAAGTTGTATTCACCTAGTGAATCCACTACAAATAAAGGACATAGAATCTATGAATTGAATACCTACAATGATTAATAATATATAAGGGTTAATACCTCTACTTGATATGATACCCTAAATAAGAAGAGTGTAAATCCAAAATATGGATATTGTACAACGTAGAAGCTTCCTATAATGGAATAGAAAGAGTTCCCTATGACCTCCAATTCCATTGGAGGTATGGGATGATATCCCAAATTCAACACTAGAGTCCTTATCGTATTAATTGGGGATGGACCTAATGACTCTATTGGAGCATCTATAAAATATGATCTTCATATATCAACTGCATAACATCATAAAATAAAATGTGGTATTGAGTCTAGTAGTGACTTCATTTAGAGGTAAAACTTATGAGGCGTATGACTCTCTTCCCTCATACTCAATAACCGAATGAGACTATATTACTACCCTCTTCATGAATAAGTTTAGATAAAGATAAAATTCATCAACAACTGCATAGCCTCGAAATCCCCCTCCTTCGCCTACACAATGGACCCATTGCTTATCCAAAGGAAAGTGCTCATATGTGAGGCAAATCTTGTTTGTATAAAATGAAAAATAATTCTATAAGGGCAATGACCATGAATTTTTATTAGATTATAATAATTTGGGATGAATAATAGAAGTACATAGGAGGAAAGGAAGCAAATACTTCAACACCCAATTAGTTTCAAATTCAACACAACAATGAAATAGGCTAGTACGTGACTAAAATCTAGGATGTAGATTCCTTAAAAATTCTTAATCAAGAAAGCATGAGCACTCATCGAGACTAAGAAGAATATATCCTTCCCTCCAAAAAAATAAAAGAGGTAAAAAATATAAGTTGGGGATGGAAGATTCTCTCCAAAAAAGCCAAAAATAGAGGATTCAACATTGGCGCTCATCTACCTACACCAAGGGAACCACTCAAGAGTCCCATTTTATTAAGGGTAAAAATATTTTACCCAAGGAACTAAAAAAGTAAAGAAAAATAAAAGACACTAAGAAACAAGTGGGGGATATCCTTTCTCAAATTTCTTCCACATTTTTTTAGTTATACCTCTTTGAACCTTTTGTCCATTTATATCCTTGATTATCTTTGAAAGTTCTGGAAACTATGTTCTACACCATTTTGATTTATGCCAAAAATTATTGCAATTGTAACACCTAATGTTGTAGTTTTTGAATGGTGCAAATGACCTATTTTTTTGGTGAAGCCATAATCATTTCTTCCATGAATCCTACAATGTATAGCTTTGTGACCAAAATTATTACATGAGAAAAAATGACCTTGGAAGAAAAATTCATCTTGTCTTGAAAAATATGGTCTCTTAGTCCTTTCTTTGCCTTCTCTATGATGACCTCTATTTCTTGTTTGTGCATTTTTTTCTCAATTATGCTTCCACTCCTCAAATTATCAACATAGGTCTTAGGTTCTTCTTCAATATCTTCCTCTGAAACTTCCTTTTCTTTTGAGTTTGACTCCTCTTTTTGTACCACTTGACCTTCTTCATAGCCTAGTTTTGTTTTGATAAATGAAGATATTTGTGCTTTGATAATGTTATCCAAATATTTTAAACTTTTCCCAAATCTATGCAGCTTATCCTTAGAGTCTTTCACTTCCATACTTAGAGAAACCACTTCATGTTCTAATCTTTCACATTCTAATTTTTTTGCCTCTAACTTTTCAACCACAACTTCTTCAAATATCCTTGCCTTAACTTTTAAGTTTTTGAGATCTTGTAGAATATTTTACTTTATTTCCTCATCTTATTGAACATGATCATTCAATCTTGAGTTCTTCTTTCTAACTCGTTTTAACTCTCTAATAGCAACAATAAGTTCCTCTTCTAGGTCAATTGTGGCTTCTTCTTATTTTTTTGAACCTTCCTATAAGTCTTTAATTATAGTATTATTTTTATTCTACTTGGTAAGGAACATCTTCTACTTGATATTCAATAGGAGTGCCCTCTTCCTCTTCTATTACCAAAAATAAAATATCTTCTGTTTCACTATCTAAGAAATTTTCATCACTGTCACTTGAAGCACAGGTTGCTTCTTCAACATAGAAACTCTTCTTGTGACTTTGAAAAATCTTCTTCTCATGCTTGCCTTGACCATACCTATTTTTATTTTCATAACTAAATTTTATTTATTCCTTTTTATTATAATCATGTTTCTCTTCACTACTACTACTTCTAGCTTGTTGACAATTAGGTGCATAGTGACCAAAGTTACCACAATTAAAATATTTCACAGTCTTCATATATATATTTTTTCTTCAGCCCTTCTTATTTCTCACACATAGTTAGCTTCTTCATCACTACTTGAATAATCACTTGATTTTGGTTTCTTATATTTTTTCTTATTTGAAACCTTGAATGTTGTCTATTTCTTAGAATTTTGATCTTTTTCTGTCCTCATCTCATAAGCTGTGATAATTCCATATAACTCATCCATTGTCAACTTATTCAGATCCTTCATATTTTATATTCATGAAACCTTTGCATCATACCTCATAGGGAGTGATATTAATATTTTTTGAAAAACACTAAAGTCCTCAATTTCTAATACAAGTCCATACATGGTATTAACAACTTCTTTAATACAAAGTAAGTATTTAGCAATATATTCCTCATATTTCATCTTCAACTCTTCAAACCTCCTCCTGTGAGTTTGAAGTTTTACAAAATTAATGTTGTTATCTCCTTAATATGTTTGCTTCAATTTGTCTTACATTTATTTTTCTAATTTGCATTGTATAACTTTCACAAACTTTGATTTATGTAATCCACTTAAGATTACATTCATAGCTTCAGAATTATTTACATATTGTTGCTTTCCATCCTTATCTGTGGTAGGAGTAGCTTTAGGGTTGAACCCATCATCAATAGATTGTCATGTTTCATATCCTTGTGCCATCAGATAAGTCTTCATCCTCATACTCCAGAAAACATGATTATTCTCATCAAATATTAGACCCTTATTTTTTAAAGATCCATTCTGAGAAGCCATCTATGTTCCTGTAAGATCTTATTTCAAGTTGTTAAACTTTTTGGAAGGAACCCACTCTGATACCAATTGAAGAGCACAAGCTTACACTAAGAGGGGGGGTGAACAATATAAGATAAACTTTTACTTTTATTTCTAAAATAATATTATCCAATGTTATCAAATACATTATATTTCCAAATAAGTGTTAACCAATATCATCCATACCAGTAGTAAAGTAATGCACATATCATCACACACAAGAGAGATACAGATTTAACATGGTTCACTCAATGTGGGTTACATCCATGGAGAAAATATTTCTACTAATTTTTCTCAAAAAATCTCTTGGGAACAAAATCCCTATTAAAATGTTTATGGACCTCTATCCAATGGAGACACCAATCCTCTATGCTCAAGTTTGTGGATATATATCCACAGGAGAACTCTATCCCCTCAAATCTAGTTTATGGACCTCTATCCATAGGAGAATTTTATACCCTCAACTCTGGTTTGTTAAACTCTATTCATAGGATAACTCTATCCCATCAACTATAGTTTATGGACCTCTATCTATAGGAGAAATATATCCCCTCAATTCTAGTTCATGGACCTATATCTATAGGAGAACTCTATCCCCTCAAATATCATTCATGGATCTCTATCCACAGGAGAACTCTATCCCCTCAACTCTAGTTTGTAGACCTCTATAAATAGGAGAAATTTATCCCCTCAACTCTGGTTCATGGAAATCTATCCACAAGAGATATCTCTCCTCTCTACTATGATATGCTTCAAATAAAGCTCAATAATCTTCTAAAAAAATTGATCCAAGCCTTCACACAAGGCTTGCTCAAATCTATAATAAAACCTACTCAACTCACTACTCCAATATGCACCAAGCTTACTAACAAGGCTTGCTCAAATCAATTAAAAAAACTGCTTATAAATCTACCCAAATCTACACCAAGACTTCTCACAAGGCTTTCTCAAAATTGTAACAAAACCTACTCACAAATCTACCCAAATCTACACCAAGCCTACTCACAAGGCTTGCTCAAATTTGTAACAAATGTTGCTCATAAATATTCTCAAATCTGTACAAATCCTTCTCACAAGGCTTTCTCAAATATACTCTCAACTCTTGCCAAAAACTTCTTAAAGTCTTCTCACAAGACTTGATCAAATCTACCTCAAAATTGCTTCAAGTATTTTCACAAGACTTGCTCAAATATACCTCAAACTTGCTTCAAGTCTTCTCACAAGACTTGCTCAAATCTATCTAAATCTTCTTTAACACATGCTCAAAACTTTCTCATAACACATGCTCAAAAATTTCTCATAACACATGCTCAAAACTTGCTCATAACACATGCTTTGATCAAAGTACTTCAGACATATTCTACCCAGAATTCTTGTTCAATACACGTATTCTACACATAGAAAATGATATGCAATATAATTTCACAATATATTCTTTCTAAACATCAATCAAGGCCAATGCACAAATTACTTCATAAATATACTTTTATACTTTTGCAAGTTTATCCAAATATCAATCAATATTATGAACAAAAATTGCTCTCAATACTAGCACATATGTTTTAGTCTCATTCAACAATGAAGCATAACTTATTCATAAATCCTAGCACATGTTTATAATTCTTTCAATAATGATGTACAACTTGTTCTCAAATCCTAGTACATATATTTCCAAATAAATTGTTTAATAGCTTGGTCACAAAACGACCATGCAATGACTTCCCACATCTGCTCATGTCATGAGGACTTGCTAATATTTATTGACCTACATCCAACTTATGAGTGTATAGAAGAAAGGACAATATCGGTTGTAGTTCTACAATTGTATTTCCTAAGATATCAACATTTGTAGTCTGTAAAAAGTGCCTCATGGATACTTTGATAAAGATACATTCAAGGGAGTGAATTAGGTTGGATCCCATGTATTCCTTCATCCAAAATACAAACACAACTCTGCATTTCTAAATAATGGTTGTAGTACCTGCATCCTCATGTTCTTCAATGTATTTGTAATAAAGAGTGTCCTATCAAACAAAAATTTGTGTCCATCGTTAGCAAAGACCTAAATGAAAAGGTGGTGGATTGTTGAAATTTGACTCAGTGAGAAATAACTTTTTGCTAAAACCGTTGACAAAGTTGACAGTGCCACCACCACATGTAGAAGGGGTTGGTTGTTGATAAGGTAAAGAGCATTGCTCATTAGAATGATTCTTCGCATTATCAATTGTCTGATGAATTTTTGGGGGCTCATGAACATTGGATGTGCAAGGGGAAATACAACTTTGCAAAAAATAAATATTAGACACAAAAATGAGGACCTAGCTATACAAAAAATACCACAAAAAAAATTGCACAGATAAAACCTGTTCTTTTCTTTGCATATAAATAAACTTACAACAAAAATATAATTAAACCTAGTACTACTCTTTACAAGAAATTATCCTCTCCTCATACTGCAAGTATGTGACATATGTCACTATATTCCTATTGGTGCAGCCATAAAAAATAGTAAATACAACCTCAAATAAAAATAATAAACACTGCAATATTGGATAGTAAATACAACCTCAAATAAAAATAATAAACACTGCAATATTGGTGGCACTGGTGCTGCAGTATTCTTAGTATTTCTGGCTATAATATTCTTGACACACTACAACATTCCTATAGTATTCCTAACATTGTAACACCTGCAATATTCATACAACCTCCAAAATAATTGCAATATGGTAAAACCTGTAATATTCTTCCAATAGGTACTTCAATATTCCGTCATCCATTTCACATTACGCATTAAATTCATGATTATCCCTATTGATGCTTAATACGGTAACACCTAACATATTTCTCATCCTTATAAAATTATTTATTGATAAGGCTTTAGTGAACACATTAGCAAGCTCGTTATCGGTTTTGCAAAACTTCAATTCAAACTGACATTATGTCACAATATTTCTAATAAAATAATACTTAATATCAATATGCTTAGTCAGATTGTTGGAGATTGGTTTTTTTCTATGGCAATTGCAAAATTGTTATCACAATGAATGATTGTTTTCATATTTTATGTATACCTCAAATCTTCCAAAATACTCTTCAACCATATTACTTGACATGAAGCTAATGTTGTTGCAATATATTATGCTTTTGTTGTAGATAGTGTAATTGTTGAATGCTTCTTTGAGGACCAAGAAATCAAACTTGATCCCAAGCTGAATACATTTCCAGAAGTGGTTTTCTTATCATCAAGGAATCCTTCCCAATTACTATCTATATACCCAACCAATCCAAAATAATCAGTTGGTAATACCAAAGTTGCTTGTACCATGAACATACATGAGTATCCTTTGTGCTTTACAAAAATGAATCTTACTTGGATCTTGCATAAATCTTGAAATTAAATATACAATATACATGATATCAGGTCTTGTGGTAGTAAGATACATAAGACTACCAATTAAGCTTATGTATAGTGTAGCATATACCCTTTTACTACAATCATTCTTGACCAGCTTCTCTCCCACATTCAAGGGTGTGTTCAATGGGTTAAAATTTCTCATTCTAAACTTCTCAAGAAAATCAATAGCATACTTTTCTTTAGAGATAAAAATTCCATCATTCATTTGTCTTACATCTAATCCAAGAAGGTAATGCATCAACCCTAGGTCTGTCATATCAAATTCATTCTTCATGACATTCTTAAAATTTTTAATTAACACTATGCTATTGCCAGTGTAAATCAAATCATCAACATATAGATAAGCAATAAGTAGTTCATTCATACCTCTATATTTGACATAGAGTGTAGGTTCATTTTTACACCTGTTAAAACCATTTTTCTTAAGATACCCATATATTCTACTATTTATATGATATTCAAAATAACAGTGGCAAAACAAGATAACCATACATTTAATATTATACATTATTGAATAATGGTAGTTATTGATCCCTATCACTAGGAAATATGGATCATGTTCACCAGACCTTATGAACATCATTCCAATTTTCTTTCATGGTGCCAAAATCTAGGTAAAGTAATATATTAATTTTTTTTTATTAATATATTACTTTAGGATTTAAGTACCACAATGTAATCTGCATATGTGTATGCATTAGGGTTATTAAATCATTAAGAAATTTGAGAAAATATTCTGCCTATGAAGGTTATGGAAATACCAATGAACAAATATGGTTTATTGGATATGGTAATCTTAAGGCACATATTAGAGGGTCATTAGTATGACAAGCATCTAAAGCTCGATTTATTTTATGCTTGTAGTAATATCACTCTAATTTACATTGATACCTAAGCTATCACACAAATTTTTCTTAAATATATAGTGTTTTCTTGTCTCGATTTTACTACAAAATGAGTCAATCATCCATCAAAATCATACAAAAATATAATTTTTTATCTATGTTAGCCAAAAAGAGATTGATAATAGCATTTGAAATGAAGTAGGCCATATATTCAAATAGACATGCAATTTGGTGAGATGGAAGGTACTGACTCCTTCTGATATCGTTGGATGTTGCACATATAGGTTATTTTCCAAGTTCATTGCTGGATTCTCGCTACTCTTCAACAAGCATCCCATTGTGCCATCAGACCGCTCATGTTATTTTCCATCGGCTCCTATCATTGCTTTTTCATAGAAATTTCCTTGCCATCCTCCTAACATTGATATTTAGTCTCAAATAATGTTTTACAATTTTTCATAGGATTTCTACCTTCTTTAGCCATCACAACACTTTTTTGGCCCTTTTCACATCTTTGGGCATGATCACTCTTTTGATGCCCTAGGACATCATCTCTTTCCATGTCAAAATATCAACCACTATTATCGACATATGACCAATCAAAGCTAACCATTGGGGCCATTTTCATTGCATTCATTTACCAAGGTGTTCACCTTCTCCATTGTTGTGACTCTTGCTATAGTCCTCTATACTATCCTCCACTTCCATCACCTATCCAGACCTTTGGATATCATGGCTCTCACCATACGTTGTTGGTGCTTCTCCAACGAGCTCCACATATTCAAATATCTTCCCCATAGCCTTTGCTTGACACTGTTGATACTTCCAAAACATCTGATCATATGTTTTGGCTCATTTTTGTGCACTTCAATGACTATTTGTGGTCCCATTTTTCCTGTTACTAGTGACCTTCTATGCATTCCAACTAGTCGTCCTACTTTTAGCCTTATTTTATTATTTTTGGGATATCACCATTGGATTTCTCTATGATACTATATTTTCTGATCACTACTCATTTTGTCGATCTTATCGATGGTAGCCACCATGACCTCCTCCTGTGCACCACTCATACTATCGCTTGTTACCACTTATTGCGCTTACCTGGTAGCACCTTCATTCATGATTGATACTCCTCATGTTTCTTACCACCTCTATACACCAACTTACCAAAATATTTTGTCAGCTTTCAACACTTTTTTGTGACATAATTATAACATTTCCAACATCTACTAGCTAATTATAGCATCAATATTCTTGCTTTTTCTTACCCCTTGCAAGTTTCTACCTAATCGATGCTTGATTTCATTGTTCTATATGTTTTCCAGTGATCTTAGCTACCGATTCATCAATCCATGTTCTCCTACTATTTTCGGTGCGTGCTCTAGTTTTTGGTGAAGGAAAACATTTCTAGCACAAAAAAATACAAAATTTTCTAATTTTTTTATGCATTTTGGGGACCCAACTAGTTTTCTAATGACCACATCACCTTTTTGGAGATTTAATCCTTCTCATCATGATTTCCATCCTTTTAAATTTTTGGTAGTTGCTCTCTATTTTTTTGCTGAGCATGGGTCCTCGTTTTCAAATAAAAAGTTGGTGGGAGAACACTTATTGTCCATTCACTATTTAATTCTTTTTATACACAACTCATATAACCAAACAACCAGCTTGCTAGCTATTCCCCCATCTTCCCTTGCATACCTTCCATCCACTATGTTCACTAGTCCACAAATTCCATGCCTATAAATCTTGGTCAATCAACTTAGCTATCTATATCACACAACCCCACTATCACCTATGGATATGTCTTGTTTGATTCTTATCGCTCATCCACATGTCCCACGTCAGCCCGCTATGTCTATCTACTAACCATTGTTCAAACCCCCATATTTTAATGCACCATCACTCAATAAATTAAATTAAATTATTTTTAATTTAATTTATTTTTTCCCATCACCATTTAATGAAAATCAACCTATTAAATTAAATTAAATATTATTTAATTTAATTTCCAACTTGGAACTTTTTGCAAAATTTTCAAAGAATCTTCTTTCAGCTCGTTCCTTGTGAAACTAATGCTACTTTCTTCTATTAAATTGAGGGACCAATCTAGTTATCCATCAGTATAGCAGTGTTTATAATTTTTGGAGAGTATTTTTAGCGATCGATGTAGTGCTAGTGTCTTTTTTTTGGTTTTTTGAACACCTGCTCTACTTCTTCATTTGATCTTCTTTTCTTTTGTAATAGGAGTACATTTTAGTTTTACCTGATACTCCTTTGTATTTCCCTATTTTTATTTCACACTTATACGCATTAGGGACCAATGCTTTCTCAGTGGGGATAAATGATATGGATCAATAACTACCATTATCCAATAATATATAACAATAAATTTATGATTATGTTGTTTTGCCACCGGTATTTTGAATACCATGTTATTTCTAAGAGCATTTTCTTGCCTATAAGTGTACTTTGTTTTATAATGAAATATAATTTGAATATGGAATAAGGAATTTTAACTTTGAATTTGAAGTATATGAATCCTTAACACCTGGGGTGTTAGACTTTGTAGAAGCTTGGATATTATGATTGAGGGAATGAAGATTCCCATAACTTCTTGAAGTCTATTAATGGGAGTTGTCATTCTAGATTCATAAAATAAAAGAGCATCCTCTACACCACCTCCTATATAATATTTGATATACTAGACTACTTTGTGAACCACTTTGCTTGTTCGATATCAAAAAAAACTATTATTTGTTTTTGTATTTTTTTCCAAGTGATAAAAAAATTAATGTATATTACTTTGAATTCTTTAACAATCAAGTTAGTTCATTAAATTATCTATAATATTGCAAACACCATCATACCATAATATGGAAGCACATTTCGTATGATGTAGTTCTCTATGTAATCAAGGCATCTTCCAGAGGTGGCATGTAGCAACCCAAGTCTAACCCACTTGGTTTTACAACATAGTCCGACTCATAGGTTCCACAAGATGAAAATTTTGTATAATTTTACTACTAGAATCAACCTAAAGGATTTTTTTGAGATAACAAGTTGGATGATCACCCAATGTTTAATTAGTGCAAGGTATAAAATACCACTTTTAGGAATTAGGACCACTATAGATGGCCTCCCAAGAGGATGAGACTTATCAAATCCTATAGAAGATACCTTTTTGTGAATCTATATTCTCATTTTGTATCACTTTATTTTGGCATGAATGTATATCTATGGTTAGGTTTATCCTCTAGGACTCATAATACCTAGAGGGTGGGTGCATACCATCTCAATCCCTTAACATGAGGAAGCTAGGTTTATTTTATCATTTTTAATTCATATTATAACATGAAATGGGATAGCATATATGCCTAGTGCCTAGTCGATTTTGCACTTCACTAGAGTCAACTAGGGCCATGCCATTACTCTAGATATAGACCTGATCTCACTTGCATGTTATGAATAATATCAAATTATCCCATACAACCTGTTGTAGATTGGTCTAGGTTCTTTTATCATGCTAGATCACTTCTACTTGTATTATGCACAAAGAGCCATAACTATACTGCTCATGCAACAATATAGAGGTAACATCCCATATCACACCTCATTACATGTTCTAACAATTATTTTGAGTTATTTTATAAAAAAATAATCATTCTCAAATCACATTGAATGTGTATCCATATCCCAATGGGATTGGGTGTATTTAGATCATTCATTATTCATAATGACTTAAGGGAAACATGATTTAATATCATCCTTCATGATGAATAAGTTTAAGCTTTTACTAAAAGAGTTCAAAACTTGATTTAACTAATCACCCATGAAAGGTTTACTTAGACAGTTCTCAAATTTCTAGCCACACTATTCTAATCACATCTCCTAATCTGGAGTTTTAATTTACAACAACATTTAAATTATGAACTTTCCATATTAATAAGGATAATATTACTTTTAAATAAAACTTTAAATAAAATGATCAAATTAAAAAGAATCATCACATGTTTATTTTAAGTTAAATTATGGTGTCCATATTTTAATCAAACTTGAAAAGATGTAGTAACTCACAATAAATATTTACTTTTATCAAGAGCAATAAATAAAATATATTCTCATTCTTGCAAGGCACTTTATAAAGCATACTTCCTTTCTAATTAAATACATTCTCATTCTACTTGAAAAAAAGTAATTGTAACATTATAACTAAAGTATACATTTCATGAATGAAAATATTCTTTAAATAAGCAAATATCTTTACTCAAATAAAGTTCCTTTAAACTAAGCTATAGAATAGCTCATTAAATACTATATTTAAATTGAACTATTATGCTTATTTTGATAGTGGCTAATGGAATATTATAAATAAGTCTGCAAAACATACTACCTTATAAGTTATTTTTGTATAACATCAATTTAATTTTATAAGTCTCTCATTTAACCTTTCTTTAAATAATATAACTTTTATGCAACAATTGAATAAATCATTCGCCTACAATTTAATAAAATTCCCATACAAATTTTTAATCCATATTTTAAAATTTTCCAAGTACAATATGAATAAACTTTAAATATCTTCCACATACTAATCCAAAGTGTAAACTTCATAAATTAAATAAATTTTATTTCCAATATGAATAAAGAAGCGTTATGAGTCTATAGCCTAATCAAAATTTAATTATCATAGCAGCTTTATAGAAACTATTTACAACAAAAATAATCTAAAATAAGATCCCAAATAAAGGAAGTCAATGCTTCACATAAATTTGGGAATTATCTAAATGTGCACAATACTCTAATAGTTTTAAAATTTAAAAAGGCATGCATCCTATGCAAGCAAACTTAAACTGTGTAAATTATACATAGAACATAGAACTCATTTTAATGCATCTTTTAAAAGAGGTGAGACCATCTTAAAAAAATCTTATAAAAAAATGAAATGGATTCAACATAATAAAAGGATCACCATCGCCAAGAGAGATAATATTCAAGATCGAAAACTTAACTATCCAAAAAAAATACATTCTAAATTTTAAATACTTCGAAGGGCAATGCACAAGCTAAATAAATATTAAATGTGAGCTTATTTTTAATGGTAAATTTCTTATGTCGACACTTTTTGATGTAATAAAGAATAGTAGGTATCAGGTTTTTATCTAATTATACCTTATTACTTTCATACAGGGTTTCAATTAATAATATACACGACTGCTCTTCAACATATACACTGGACTAAATAAAAAGTTTTACTTATTTTTATAATCAAAATCATACTTTAAAAAATGATGTAGAATAACTTTCCATTTGAAAGTTGAATCACTATATCATTGATTCAATAATTAAATCATTGCATAACAAAATACTCAGCTTCTACACATGCATAACAACTCACATGGAGAAAGCCAATATGCATACATAATATTGCTAAAGTTTTAGGTTTGTTAAAATATCATTATTGGTAGAATACATTCGCTAAATCCTAAAATCTAAGTGAAAACTGATCCAATTTAATAAGGATAAGATTTAGGAAGGGAACGGGGTGGTAATGATGCAACTATGGTTACAAATTCACATAGAAGTGAGACTTAAGCACATACATGCTGAAAAGGTGTCTAAAAAACTAAAAAGACATTATTAAATTTCAACACCAAGGTAGTGCTTAAATTGATTTAATATTATATGGCTTTTTACATAGTCAGTCAACTTTTACACCAACCAAATAACGGTATAACAAAAACAACATAGAATAGCTATATTCATTTATCTTTGAATTTTACAATTCTTTTCTTTTAATGGACTCAACTATCACTATCAAAATGCTTGAACTTAGCCAAAACTATCTTTTAGGTTCCACACTGAGACTCAAATGGATGAATATCGAATAGCTTCTATAGTGAATGGACCTTCCACCACTATGGCCAACATACAGAGGTATAGAAAATATTATGTGGGATCAGAACGACTCTCATGTGTGCATATGATTGAATGCATCTATGATATTTTATTATGATAGAAATTTTCAATTGGTATGAAACACCCACACCAATAAATACATTGAACATTCATTCAACAAAAATTTTATCATAAGCAATAGCATAATTAACACAACATCGTCAACTTGGACACATCAGGATATTATGCACTAGGTTTCACTATTCCTATTATCATGGCAACATCCCATAATAGTGTATCTAAATGGGTAAATGTTTATTAACATGATTTGGGTGAAAGAGCTTCACACAGACTCGTAATATTCATACAATTCCTCATTCAAATATATCCTTGAGCTAATTTTTTCACATAGAATAGAATTAAAGGAATAAATATAAGATAAATAAATCATACATTACAAAAGCTCTATGCAGTCGTTAGAGACATATGAAGAAAAGTAATAATTCTATTTTTCAATGAACTTAGAATTAGAAGAACAACCCAAAGATAAATCATACGATATTTATTTCAACAATCACCATACAACACTTAATTTAACATTACTATACCGCAGGAAATCTGACATGTATTATGACGAATTATTTTAGCAATCTCTATATATTCTAATTGAGCTATTCTTCACAACATAACATATTTAGCATGTAGATAATGGATGCAACATGCAAAATATAAGATGTAGAAAAATCCTCCCTCCAATCAAATTCCCATCCTTTTGTTTGATAACCCCAGAAAAGATTAAAAATTCATCATTAATAATTGCTTGCAATTTTAGTTAGTTCAAAACATCCACCGCAACCATCATGCCCACTATCAACAAAAGGTATTATTATATTTTATTTACTTACTATTATTAATTAATTATTTATTTTATTTTAAAACCTTATAATATCTCATGCATTTAAAAAGAAATAAGCTTTAAATAATTTATAAATCACTAAATTAGTTTATGCCTCCAAGTTCCCTTCCCTACTAGTAACTTGTTACCTTCATCTATTAGAAGAAATTTGGCTCCCATGCCTTGGCACTTTCATTTCCCTTGGAGGTATTAGGTATTCATTCATTCAAGGTATAGAACATATAACATACAGTCTTGTACACAAGGCATATACTTCATGTAAGTCTAACATTTAAAATAAATATATAAGAATGCAACTTGTATAATCTTCCATGTACTCACAAGATGTGGTGATATTTCACACCATCATCATATCCCATCTTATATTTTAAGATTAACCTTTTTCAACCTACTGAAGAATTTTACCTAGTCTTAAAAGCACAATAGTCATCAACAGGTACCATATTCCAAGAATAAAAAATAGGTATAAATCATCAATTTAACTATAAAAAATAGTTGTGCTAGGAGGGTTGTTACATTCTCCCCCACTAGAAATAAACACAATCCCTATATTTTAATGTATGTTTATACAAACCAAAACATATATATTCATTCATAAATTTTTTAGTATATATGCCCATTCATAAATCCATATAGTATTCAAATATGTTCATGTAAGCAACTCCACATAGTGTTTCATATTTACATTCATCCATAGATCCATACATCAATCAAAAATGTTCTTGTAAACAAATCTACATAGTATTTCATATATACATCCATATGCACATTTATTTGAGCAAAAATGGAACTTTTATCTTATTTTTCAATATCATAGATATAAGAAAATAGTTTCATTGGATCCTACTCTCATCGACAAGAATTGATCATCAAAATATATATTGAACATATCTGAAACACAAAAGGATGATCATTATGTTTCTAAGCTGATATGTGTGGAGAATATCATGGTTCTTTGATAAGGTGAGTTAATAGACAATGAAATTGATTATAGTTATGATTTCAAGGATTCAAAAAATTGGAATCAAGTTTGATTTCATCATTAAGAAGACTTTGTATCTCATAAAGAATTCCTCAATGGCCTTTATAAATGATTTAAAATATTATTTTGAACTTTTGACATATTTTTATTAGTTGTTCCTCTATCTCCTTATAATATCCATCCTAATAACTATTCGATCCTTTAGATTATCCCAAGATAGAGGAGTTTTATACTATTTTGCTTTTAGGATTTTTAAATAGAGCCATTTTCAAAAAATCATGATGTCTATTATTAAAAGCAAAAGGGAATAGTCTCCCAATTCTATAGTATGTCCTCTTTAAAATTTTGAATTAGCTCTACCCTTTTTAAGAGAATTCCAATGGTGATATATTGAAGTGCATTATTCCTTAAGAAATCCAATTAAACTATTCTAATCAATTATTCCATCTTATTGATAGTATTTAATATGATTCTCTTCTTATTATTTTGGTTTCACACATGATGATTTATGTCTTCAAAATTTTGCATCAATCCTCCTTGATTGACCAACTACCTAAATTTGATGTAAATTTGATATCTCTATTAGAAATGATGAACTCATGTAATCTAATAAGTGTATCCATCCTATATATTTTTAGATACAAATTTGTTTACAACCATATGATTTTGGTAGACCAACAACAAACCATGGGCAATAAATTACCATTTTTATGGGAGAATGGTATGAGGGTACAATCTTTTGGATTGATATAAATGTTTAGTCTATACATTTAGTAAATTTATAATGCCTATTCATAATTATTAATAGCCTTATTCATTCCTAGATAATAAAAATATTTTTCCTAAATTCTTTCATATTTTTACCCTACTCTTGATTGTTTCTTTCAGATTAATATAATTTAATTACAAAAAATTTATTGTTGACCTTGTCAGATTCTTGCTTAACCTAAACTTGACACTTTCTATAGTAGTTATCCCACTATTGATACCTTTTGAATTTATCAGCCTTAATTATATCGTGATATAGTAGTTATGTATGTTATTATATTCAAGGTTGTTAGCTTTTGATGTTATACACACAATGGGAGATAGCAATCATAATATGCAAAAATAATATGAAAGAAAGTAAATCTATGAGATGAATAAAATATACTATAAAAAGAAATGATGGAAATGAATACAATATAGCTATGGAGGAAATGAACACTCCATGAGTAATGCTACCAGACTACATGGCACCCATCTTAGTATGGGTGACTTTATATAAGATATCCTCTATGATATTCCCTATGTGATGCACTATGTGATGTTGTATATGAAACTCTTTTACTTATGACAATAAGGCCATTAGATAGGAAGATAGGTTCATTGGCCAACACTCTATCTAGCTGTGCAAGGGACAACTTCCACATGTACAACTTACACATTGGTACTTGTTCATTTATTACATTGCATGAAGAAACTAGGTAAATTCCTCCTAAAGTAATTAAATCTCCTAATTATGTACCTTTGTAGCACATTTACATGATCCAAATGATGTAATATGATCTATTTCTAACACCTCCATGTATTACATTATTTTGATATTAAAGACTTTAGTCTTCAATTTGGATCTTCTTCTATTGGATGATATTTGGATTAAGATTTTTCTTTTGTATTTTTTGTAACATGTTCAAGCAAGTAGTTAGTATCTTCATAACCTATCATCCTTGCTAAAATAGCTTTGCCTTCATAATCATATATGGATCCTTCTAGTTCTTTGATTCCTTCTATCCTTTGATCTAGATATCCTTTTTTTATTTCTTTTGTGATACTCCAATTGTGGATAATTGGTTGGATGCTAAAAATATTGATGATAAGAATTATGATATTGTCATGGCTAAAATTGATTCCCGTTGTTCATCTGAATTCCTTGATTTTGATTTTTGGGATTGAATCTGTAATAGGTAGTACTATGGCCTTTCTTCCTATATATCTGACAATACCTATTTTGCCATGGTTTTTGTCCTTTTAATGATGACGAGGTAATATTTCCTTGTGGATTATCTTTAGATAAAAATACAGTGTTAGCCATTTCATATTTAATTATATTTTCCACCTCATATTCCTGTAAAATTTTTACTAGGTAATCAAGAGAAGTATCTTTACTTAGAACCTGTAACAATGTTACCAAATGCTTGTAGCTTTCTAAAAGTGCTCTTATGTTTACTTGAGTAATAAGTTCATCCTTGACTATTTCTACCAAGGTTAATAATTTTTCTTAGTATTTGCTACCTTCCTAAGAAATAATTATATGCTTTTCTTCACTTTTTTTATTTAGTGTGGGGTGGGGTGTGGGAGGGGGAAAACTTTCTTCTTTTTTTCATCAAAATTTTTTTCTTTGCTTTTTCCCTCACCGGAAAATTTTTTTGAAAAAAAAAAAGGGTGTTTTGTCATTAGTGATAGCAAAGGTTATTATCATTAGAGCCTTTGATTCATTTTCCTCAAAATTTAGAATTTTAATA